>RXPK01000393.1:0-179534 GCA_004143645.1 Protaetia brevitarsis | reverse complement strand
CGCACGGTCATTTAATATTAATCTTGTGTATATACTTTATTCTTAGAACCGAAAATACACAAATCTAACGAAGTAGGTTTGGTGATCGCGCTGGCAAAATACCTCTGCTTATAACTCGACCTAGGGAAATATTGTTCTAATAGCGCTAAATTTTCACGAGTTGTATGTGCAGTAACCCCATCTTGCTGAAAGAAACCCCCATTGAAATCGTCTTGATTGCAATTGATTTAAAAATCGTATTAATAACTATTCTCGGGCTATCGTGACTATTAATGTGAATAAAATATTGGTTCTACTATTCTACGACGAATACAAGATAACCATATTCCAACTTCAAACAGGATGCAAAGGAACTTTCAATGTGATTGTTTGGATATTTATAGACTATGTTCTGTAATTTTGTTTATTTACAAAGCCGCTTAAATGAAACATGCTGTCGTCAGTAAAAAAAAACTTAAATCAAGAATTTCGTTATTATTTAAAATTTCTCTGAAAGAAAGTGCCAATAAATTATATCCCTACTAGCGTCATCTCTAGTAAGATCTGATGAACACTGATACTTTATATGGATACATATACAAACGACGCTTCAAAAATTCTATAGAAACGGTATACATAGAAATACATTCGTTTGAAGTAACGAAGCGAAACTAATGAATGTGGGTTTTCGCCAACAAGGTTTCTACGTGGTTAACAAATATCTTTGCTGTGTACGTGGTTACCAGAACTTTTACCTTTTAAAACAGATCCTGTAATCGAAACTTCTCCACTACTAGGCGAAGTATGATGTTGTAAATACCCACAACTCTATTAGGAAACTGCAAAGCAAACTGTCGACTTACATTCAGCGTAGGAATATTGCCAACGCCATGCAAAGAAATTGTGCACCTTCGGAATAATTGCTACAATAATAAAGATAGTTTCTTGCAATGCGTAACATTATTTAGTAATATTAAGTTAAAAACTGTCAGAAAAAGACATTGCTACTCCAAATCTACAAATGACACCAGAGAAATAATTACTTATCGTAAAAGGTAAGCGACTTATTATAAAATGCAAGCACTAGTTGCTCAGTACCTACTGAGATGCAATTCATTTTGAAACAGTTTGTATTCTGGATTATATTTATTTTACTGGTGTTCTTGAAGAATCACACTAAAATCCCGAGAAAGAACTATCTATATACCCTTAACAATTTGTTTTTTTTTAAGCGGTCTAACCAAATATTAAATAAAATACTCTGTGATTTACTTAATAAAATACAACTTTGGTATGTACTTAAACAATGGGGCACCTGTACATTCAACTTTAAATAAATTTGAGATTTCACTATATAACGTCATATAATATAGAGCTAATCAACTGTTTAAGAATTACATGGTCTATAGAGAATTTATATAGAAACACGTTTGAGCTAAGAACTAACTCTTCAACTCGACTGCTTACATTAAAACGTAGCTTTATCAAACAAGCTACGCTAATATTCGCCTTAACAATCAATTTCGCCCTTTTACGCTCGGAGTAAGCCAAAGTAAAACACTTTGTTTTGCTCACATCGTCAGTCCGACATTATCGAATCCCTGAATACATCTATGTTAATTACCTCTTGCTTAGCAACAAAAGTCGCAGAAAAAGGCATTTTTAAAATCTCCGGCGAAGCGAATTTCACGTTAGGATTTAGTCAACAAAAGTATAACATTTTTTGTTGCCTTTGCAAAATAACTTTTGTCCGTAATGTACGAAGAAATGGTTGATATAAAAAAATCAATTGCCGAAAAAAAAATGCTCGAGAAACAAACTAACTTTCATTTTGATTTTGCCAATTACAAACACTCACACAACGAGTCATCGTGAATTATCAGGTAAATACAGCATGCAGGTAGCACCAAATATTAATAAAGTATTTTTTTTCTACTTTAATTTAATGTAGGAAGTGATAGTTTTTTTTTTATTTCATAAATATTGCCGACTAATATTTCTCGCAAATTATCAAATAATATATTTATTCGTATATATAACGTATAATATATTTTTTCAAATATATATTTCATATAAGAAGTAACAGATTTTTTTTTTATTTCGATAATATTGTAATTAATAATATATGAGCATATTGAGAAAATAACTGTGTCTTCCATGATTGCGTCTCTTAATATTGCTAATCCATATACATGTGGATGTCTCGTGAAAGTTCTGCTATAATGATTTTCCATTTAGCAAAAATAATTATAAAGCATTGAGATAAATATCAGTAACTCAAAATTTCGATGAAGGAAACAATTTGCGATCGAGTGAGAGATTTCAGTTGCGGATGTTGATGATAATTAACAGCTTCTAATTATTGCTGTAAAACTTCGAAAAATTACATAGGAGATTTTGTCACAACCACCATCTATACATGTACAAGTAGAACCTCCAAGTATCCGGACTAATTGAAGATTAACATGGTTCTGGGAAAAGAAAAATCCGGATAATCCCTACACAACCAGAAATCATTATTAGATATTTTAAAAATATATTTTATAAATATTTTTTCGTGAGAGGTTTTTGAATATATTTTCCATATTTTTTTCTAAATATAGATAAAAATTCATTAAAATATTATTCCATATTTTAAAAGTAATGTAAGCGCGCTATATTTTTCTAAAATATTTATATAAAATTGAGATTTTTAATGCGATCTATTTAATTTGTCAAAATGAACTAAATTGTTCTTGTGTTAATTTAGAATGTATAACGTCGATAACGAGAATTTGAAACAGTACATAGAGTTGTCTAAAAGGCAAGAACTTATTATTTTCATACTACACCATACAAAGTTAATAACCAGTAATTCTGGCATCTTTTAAGGCAGTACTGGAGTTTATCAAATATTAATCACTATTTTTTAAATTGAAGTGTTCTAAATAAAAAACAAACGTATTTATTGTCATTTTATTTGAAATAAGCCAATAAAAAATGAAAAATACTCATTTATAAGTCTAGCCTTGGCTGGTGCCAGGTACAACCCTATGGCTTTTTTCAATATCTTCGGTAGTGGCGCTCTCAATGGCGTTTCCTTGTAGCCTCTAAACACATGCCAATTGTATTTAAGATCATACAATGAAATAAAACATCGTACAACATTATAACACCTACTACTAATACATTTGGAGCATTTACAATAATTGGAGTGGTAGTTACATTCCAAATGCTTACGAATACTTATTTTTATTTTATTTCATAATATTTGAAAAATTCTACGTACAAACAATAAATACAGCACAACGTATTCTACCTCTATTTGAGGTTATGAACGCTTATCTACGAGATGAATCTCTGAAGCAAATCAACTAGCAATTTTTCTGGTAGATGCAGTACATATATGATGCATAAAATTCGTACAATTATATTATTAAACGAATTTCTGTACATAGCGATATTGAGCATTCCACAAAAAAAAGTCACCACAAAAACTAAAACACACCCCGCAACAATTAATTACACAGTTAACCCTAATCTGCCATAATCGTATACTATTATAAACTATAACATGTAACGGACAAACGAATGAAAACGTTGATGATACGCACGTGCGCGTATGCATTCTATGTACCTAATCCATAGACGCATAACAATACTTAATCATATAACACCGCACCGTAATGAATAGAGGTGTTGTGTTGACGTTCGCCAACTTACAAATATTACAAATAATATAATACAAAACGCCGATATATTAATAGAAAAGTTACAGCGCTCAACTTAGATACTAATTAAATCATATTAGATATATATTATCTAATTTAATCTTTAAACTATCATTTTAAATAGGTACACATACTACTTAATATGTATGTATTTTACCCATTTTATATTATTCGTCTACCGCACCAATGTACAAAAGCAAAAATTCAATCTTTTTTTTATATGAAATAATATTTACAGAAATAGAAAACAGAAATATTCTTGCAGAATTATGAAAAATATTGAGAAAACATTTGCAATAAAATATTATTAATGCTAGACTACCATAATATATTTTTTAAATGTTTTCCTAATATTTTCTATAATATATTTTATGCATATTATATTAATATAACTAATATCAAAGAAAGATTTAATATTTTTAAATATTTTATAAAATATGAAATAAATATAGTTGGTTCACGTGGGGTTTGTTTCGTTTTCATCATAGCCATACCATGCATTGAATAAGAAGCTTCTTTATTTAGTTTCGTGCTCAATAGCTACCCCCCTTAATAATGGGCGAATGCTATCCTAGATATTGATGTATTTATTAGTTTCTTTATAAGTTGTGTTTCTAATAAATAATATTCACCATTTCTAATTTATATTTCGCTTCGCCCAATACAAATTTGCATATATTCTCTTAATCGTAGGCCCGATCAAAATTACCCAAAAAAGAGACGCAGAAGAAATTTACCTGTTGAGCATACCCCAGAAGGAAGAAGGTAGAAACAGCCACCAATCGCAGGAATGAACGCTTAAAAGCACCCCATCCTGCTGTATATAGAAGAACGCCTTTGGTACGGTCGGCAAAAATAGGTAAGCTTGAACACCGATTTTTCATTTTAGTAGCGTAAAATTAACATCTCATCACTGCTACAATGTATATTTATTCTCTTATAACCAAAAGCACCCTTAAAAAAAAACCACAATTTTCTATTAATTAAAATTGTTTTAATTTAAACTTACCTAACCCGTTTTTAACACCATCCATTTAAAATATAATTGAAATTCACAATAGTAACCACAACCATCTCCGGCTTAACTAATCCCTAATGTCATCAAACGAAAAGGTTCCTTTTATCTTCACGCTACCCCTATGTGTGCTGTGTCAATAGGAGTACGTGTCCAATTACCCGGCCTTTGTCCGAGATTAGAGCTGTAATACGCATGCAAGGCAAACATACGACGACAGCTTTTTCAGTGCTAATCAGGCTTTTGAATCGTCCGCGTCCAAGTAAATACAGGTAGTAACATCGCAGCATCTAACGGTTAAAACGATAACAATAAACAGATAGTGAATGAACCGACATCTAGCGGCGAATGGCTTATATTACACGCAAGGAAAGTTAGGATGCTAGATCAATGCCGATAACGCAGAGAACTTTTTTT
The DNA here is from genome assembly GCA_004143645.1 of Protaetia brevitarsis. NCBI lineage: Eukaryota > Metazoa > Arthropoda > Insecta > Coleoptera > Scarabaeidae > Protaetia > Protaetia brevitarsis. Next base: position 174,413 of record RXPK01000393.1, on the reverse strand, counting down.
TGCGAAAGTTGAGCAACTTTATACATAGATGTCGCTGTGATTTAAGTTATAATTTAAAACTATATGAGATTCACAGAATTGGTGTTAGATGTCGTTGATAGTATTATTCTCTTGCATTAATTTATTTAACACATAAAAACAAGTTTTTTGTTTAAAAAATACATTTATTCAGGATTATTTCAAGCTTGCTTTAGTAAAATGAAAAAAATGTTTGATTATTCGTTAATACATCTAGAAAGAAATAAACCTGTTTCGTGCGACGCTAAATTATCGTCAATTTATTGATGTTCCCAATCGTTGAAAGAAAAATCGCAGGCAATAACTCGAGCAAACCCAGCAGATAAGATAGATTACCTGAAGCCCGATTTTTCAATAGCAACAGGTCAACAACAATCGATCACACTGTCACGACTGACACCAGAAATTTCAAGCTATATTTAAAGAATCCGGTACAAATCAGTGTGCGTTATAAATTTACATTTGTCGCTTAGAAACGAGAGTGTGGTATTTTTACAAAGTGTAATCACGGTAATGACAGTGGACTCTGTTAATATGAAATTAAATTTTATGAGTTTGATATTACAGTTTGGAGAATTGTCGCAATTTTTTTCTTGAATGATACTACGTATTACTTATAATCTATAATGAATTCGAAAATATTTAAATTGAGTACATTTTTCAATAAATCTGAGGGGAAAAAATCAGGAAATTATTAGAAAATTGATTTAAAATTATCTTAGATTTATAGTTTCGACGAATAAAAGTTTATAACAGACCGAGTAAAAGATTATTAATTATTTATAGACCAATTTCGAACATTAATGTTTTCTCTAACGTTCTGAAAAAATTGCAACCAAATACATTTCAGCTACCATGTCTCATCTGTGGACTATAATACAATTAGTAGAATATTCCCAATATTTGCATGATGTGGTAGACTCATCTAGTCAGGTTGATGTAGTCTTCACACGTTCCCATGAAGCATTTGATAAGGTTAGGTACCCATAATATACAGGGTGTTAGATTAACAAGCGGCAAAAATTCAAGGGGTTATTTCTTGGCGTATTCTAAGAATATTTTGTCCTATGATGATTTTTGAAAAATTCCTTTGTTTCGAAGATACAGGGCGAACAAGATTTGCGACAGTAAGAACATTTTATTATCAAAAAGTACATGTAAATTGCTCAATCTACAATAATGTTCGAAATTGCTTTTCCAAGCCTGGATACAAGCATTCAATCTTCTCGTCATTGACTGTCGAACTATTTCAAACACACCAGGGTCGTTTCTAGTTGAGTTACATCCAGCAATTATCCGATTTCGCAAATCGTCCAAATTCTATTGACTATTGACTTCAGAGATCCCCAGAAGAAATAATCTAGGGCTTTAAGTCTGGGGATCGAGCAAGCCATGCGTGTGACCCACCTCGACCAATCCAGCGATCTCCGTATGTTGCTGTTAAAAAATTACGAGCAACCAAACTGAAATGTGGTGGTGCACCATCGTGCATAAACCACATTGCAATTCTTGTCGCGTATGGTACTTCCTCCAGAAACTCAGGCAGTGCTGCTTCCAAAAAGTTGCGGTACACCACGCCAGTATATATATACCACATCCTGTATAATCAAAAATAATTTTCAGATATGCTCTTTAATTTCTAGTTTCACCATGCATTAAATAAAACGATTAAAACTTCAATGGCCAATGAGAAATCAAAGACCGGAGTTGACCTGGAGAACTCTGTATAAATTTTGGCGCGTGTATTTAGAATTACCCTGTATAAAAAATATTTTTATATTTAATATCTGTCTCCTACTTTTAAGCCTAAGACACGAATGAGGCTCTGCAAATTGAAAATCTGGTTTTTTCTGGCAAAATCCTTTTCCAGAATCACAGATACGGATAATATAATCGATCTTTTCCGATAAAAAAAAAATCTATTCCTTATCCCCGTGGTCGAAACCAAAAAGACGATGGTGCCTCTACAATAGTGACGTAATTGTATTTTTAAAAGGCGGACGAGATGACATATCCATTTCGGATCCCTACTACTCGCCGTCCTGAAAGGAGGCGAAGACTCGCCTTAGCAGAGATTGCTTTTCTGCGGTATAAAAATCTGTCATCAGCGTGGCGGAAGGACTCGGAAATGGGAGTGGATCAGCCCTGGCCGACGGGAAAAGTAATACGTCACGTTAGAGGCTCGAAATACTTGGCGCTTTTTTTTTTTGGTAGTACCCGAAGCGGTGTTAGATTCGAGGAGTGGGGGTTGATTATACGTGAAGATTTGTTCTCGGGAGATTATTAGTCGGAATCGATTGGTTTTAGCGAGGAATACGAAAGATTTTCGCGGATTTGCAAGGGAGTTATTTAAGATTCGACATTGATGAGGGATATGTTCTGGTCAACACTTGTAAAAAAAGGTGCTGGGAACGGTAGGATTTTGAGAAGGTAGTACAGTGCTTTCAGCAATTGCGGGAATAAAGGTTTGAGCAGAATAAGAAGAGATGAGCATCATTTTCAAGAGATGTTTAGTGTCAGTAGTGTGACAGCAGTATAATCCAAGAATTCTCGTAGAATTTTTAATATTTAATGATAAGAAGAAATGCAACAAAAAATGTGTGATGGGTTGCTGCAAAGCACTTTATTCAGTAGTGGCCAATCAATATCAAAAGTAATTGATACTACTACTACTATCCTGTAGCAGTTATCAAACAATCGTTAAGCACCAAAGAGAAAATTCCAAGATTAAAGGTTTGGTTTCAGTGGCGACAAATCTTGAGGGATGTCGAAGATGGCGGCGGATATGATAATTATGCTTCTCACTCTTAATAACGATGTAATAACATGCATAAGAGTGACGGTATCATTTTTTACATATCAAGCTTCCTCTGTAGTTGTTCTAAATTGAAAAATGACGAGTGTGCTTACTTATAAAATCGAATAATTCATTAAATATAAATCAAATCAAATAGTACTTTAGTATCTTGCCAACTTTATGCTAATTAATACACGAGTTACAATGTCAGAAACTGTAAATGCAGCGAGCGTCCTTATCAGGCAGTCATGTCAGCACCAAGATGCAAATAGATGTATTGTAATTACACATTCGCACATGAAATAATTTTTAAAAAAAATATAAATATGAACGAATATGCAGGGTGTATCAAATAAATAAGTAAATTTTGCTTGGGTGTTAACTACACGACATATAAAGCACAAACTCACCGAAACCGGATTTCATCATTAAAGAATAAAAAAAAGTAAAATTTAGAGCCAAAAATTCTTTAGTCCGGGCCTGATGCAAGGAAACGTTTAATATCCTGATAAGACGTTCGAGTTTCACCGAATATGCGACTTCAGTAATTACAAAAAACGTAAATATTTTTCTTTTGCTTTGTCGAATCCAGAGTTAGTTGTTAATAAACGGTACCACATGAATCTGAGTTATTTCTTTTGGATTTATTTAATCATATAACGCAAAATGAATTGAATCGAAGTACACAGAAATAAATGTAGATACAGAAAATTTGCAAACACGCCTTTTTACTATGATATCGCGCGAAAATGAATCTATACATTCCCGCGCTTTTGCCTATGTCAAGCTTCGATTTTCTTTATATGAAATCATGATGGTCCTGAAAAGGATCGTTCTTTCGAGACGGGAAGAATTTAAATAAAATGTTCGAAGTGGCTTGCACTCCAAGCGGCGATCCACGCAAAACTAACAGCGGTAATGGCTGAATGATAGTGGTATGTGGGGGTATACTCGGGACAGCATTTAGGCTGGGCACAGGTGCGGCTCTAGCCCACGGCATTTACAAAATATTTTTTTCTCGTTAATGCGTACAGATAGACCCCTTGTGCATTAAGACTTTTTGATCGTATATGATTACAGCTGCTACATATTATTATATTTACCTTTATATCTGATACACTCTGTATAATTACATTTTTACGTACAAATTCAATTTTTCATACTCTACTAACAGCATATAATCAAACCACACTATTTTGGAACTCAATCTTTAAATAAAACATAATATATATTCAAAATTCATAGTAAACAATGTTTTGTTTACTATGAATTTTGAATTATGATTTTGTCATTTATTAAGCAAAAAAAATATTTATAATTTACACCATTTACAATTTATATTTTTACATTCTCGAAAAAGCTTCTGAAATTAAAACGAAACATTGTTGTTAATGTACATTTCCATATTTTTATGACCTAAAAACCAAGCAAAAGAAGAAATTAATACCCAATTCCTATTTTGTTTTGATTGTTGCAAGCTTTTATCGTGGTTTGTACAAGCTTTCTCTAAAGCTTGGCTCAACATTGTCATTCTAACCTTGTCATATGCTTTGACAGACAAGCTTATGAAAACCTTGTCCTGTGTCAACTAGCAACCTTGTCATAACCTTGCAACAAGCTTACACCCTTGTCAATGGCAACCTTACCGACAAGCTTTTTCCCTTGTCGGGACAACCTTAAAAAAGCTTGTGTAAACCTTAAATTGTTATCTGGGAGGTTTTCAAAATGCATTCCATTCATTTGCAGAAAAAGCCGCAAACGATTGTTGAAGAAATGTCGTACTTTCCTTAATGTATCTGGACTAATACTATAAAAAGTAAATCTCTTCTACAGTGGAAGGTTCCTCACGATACACAAATTCTTTTATGTGCTCCCGCAAATAAAAGTCCAGTTTGGTCAGGTCAGGAGATCTAGGTGGCTATTGCGTCGGTCCTCATCTTCCGTTTCATTCGTTTGGAAACCTTTGATTTAAACGTTCTCTCACAGCCAGCATGAAGTGAGCAGGTGCGCCATCGTATCGCAACCATATCCTTTCCCGCTCAACAGATACCTACCCTCTTTCTAAGGCAATTGTCTACCTGTCTTTAACCACTGCCTAGCTATCTAAGCCAACTGTCTGCCTGTCTAAGCCAGCTGTCTACCTAACCTAGCCAACTTGCTCCCAGAGCTTATCTACTCCTACCTAAGCCAATTGTCCTCCTTCCCAGATTTGATTGAGTTTGGAAGTGTATTCGTGGAACTGAATAGCCTGACAGATCGCAATAAAATCACTTTGCTGTGGGGGCCCGGACATTCGGCAATCGAAAGAAATAAAAAAGCCGATGATTAGCAAGGAAGGGATTATTGGCTTCATATATAAGCCCAGAACCTATTCCAATAGAGTTGGGTAAAAGAAAATCCCGAAGAACACTGGGATAAAATTTACGGAGTCTTTTATTAAGGGACCATTAAAGAAGAAAACTGAAGAACTTCTGCAGCTCAGTAGGAATCATCTTCGCATCGTAACAGGTTTCTTAATAGGACACTGCACCCTGAAAGGACAACTACAGATGTCATTGGAATCAACACTGGAGATTGTGTGATGAATGTGTACCACATTCTGTGTGAATGCGAGGCTTTGGACGCAAGAAGACAAGCAATTTTTGGCAAACCAGAAATAAACCCAGACGATTACTTTGATTAATCAGCAAAAGATCTGTACGGATTAGCAGAGTAGAGTAGAGAGTAGAGTACTAGGATATTAAATGGCTGATACAATTTAATAAGTAAAAGAAATGTGAGACCACATAAAAAAAGCCAAAAGGCTGCAATGTTTTCGGAGACTTCAGACCAGAGGGCTCTCATAACAACAACAACAACAAAAGACGAGGAATAATCATTATTCATGCCATTGCAGTGCAACTTATCATAGATAAATTTTGGTTACCATAAATAATGCAGGATACTTATACCAAACATATGTTGCCGATATTACAAACAGACAATGGAAAAAATGCTAGCGTCGTCTCAAAACTTACGCCGGCAACTCTGAAAATAATAGAGCGCGGTATAAAAAGAAACACGTCAAAGTTAACCCCCAGAAAAGCAACACTGGGGTTCCCTTTACAAAAAAGAAGAAAAGAACTGGATAACGTGAAACCATCCGCGGTGTTCATTAGGAAACATTGCAATTCTATCAAGAAGTTAGATACCTAGACCCCTGCACCCGGAAACATTCTGCGCCTCCCCGCTTACCCTTACGAATCGCACTGTGCCAAGCACCTACCTGCGTTTTCTAATTCCTTCCTGACGACTATAAAAGGTAGGAGTATCGATTCGTCATGCGCAACCCCATTGAAAATCGCCTACCGGTAATAAAAACTGTTACGACATTGATTTAAAAGGGAATGCGTTAGAGGTGAGTTAACTGACGCCAATTTTGCTACCCTCTGAACGTAAGGTAATGACTGGGAATTTACGATATGATAAAGTTTACCGCTATTGAGGTATTTAGGATCTACATACGATACATACATACATACAGTGCGTTCCCGAAAGAAAAAATGTTATGAATTTTATTACGGAAAATTGTTGTTTATGGAAAATTCTGTTTCCGATGACATTGCCCTAATAACCAGAAATATTACATAGATATTTTTAAAAATATATTTTATAAATATTTTTCGTGAGAGGTTTTTCAATATATTTTTCATATTTTTTTCTAAATATAGATAAAATATTCAATTAAAATATTTATTCCATATTTTAAAATTAATGTAAGCGCTATATTTTTTCTAAAATATTTATATGAAAATTGAGATTTTTTTATGCAATCTATTTAATTTGTCAAAATGAACTAAAATTGTTCTTGGTTATTTAGAATGTATAACGTCGATAACGACAAGTTGAAACATACATAGAGTTGTCTAAAAGGCAAGAACTTGTTTTTTCACACTCACCATACAAGTATATAATCAATAATTCTGGCATCTTGAATAGGGGGGCATACTGGCATAAAGGCATACTGAGGGTTTATCAAATTAATCACTATTTTTTAATTGAAGTGTTCTAAATAAAAAAACAAACGTATTTATTATCATTTTATTTGAATAAGCCAAAAAAAATGAAAAATACTCATTTTTAAGTCTAGCCTTGGCTGGTGCCAGGTATAACCCTATGGCTTTTTTCATATCTTCGATAGTGGCGCTCTCATGGCGTTTCCTTGTGGCCTCTAAAACAATGCCAATTGTATTAGATCATACCATGAATAAAACATCGTACAACATTATCAACACCTACTAATACATTTGGAGCATTTACAATAATTGGAGTGGTAGCTACATTCTAATACTTACGATACTTATTTTTATTTTATTTCATAATATTTGAAAACATTCTACGTACAAACAATAAAGCAACACAACGTATTCTGACCTCTATTTGAGGTTATGACGCTTATCTACCGAGATGAATCTCTTAAGCAAATCAACTAGCGATTTATCGGAAAATTCCTACAATTATATTATTAAACGATTTCTGTACATAGCGATATTGAGCATTCCAATTATCTTATAAATGCCATGACATGTTCAAAAGTTTTGCTTACCTCGTAGTCACCACAAAAACTAAAACACACCCGCAACAATTAATTACACAGTTAACCCTAATCTGCTATACTATTATAACTATAACATGTAACGGACAAACGAATGAAAACGTTGATCATACGCACGTGCGCGTATGCATTCTATGTACCTAATCCATAGAGGCATAAACAATACTAAATCATATAACACCGGCACCGTAATGAATAGAGGTGTTGTGTTGACGTTCGCAACTTACAAATATTACAAATAATATAATACAAAACGCAGATATATTAATAGAAAAGTTACAGCGCTCAACTTAGATACTAATTAAATCATATTAGATATATATTATCTAATTTAATCTTTAAACTATCATTTTAAATAGGTACATACCTACTTAATATGTATGCATATTTTACCCATTTTATATTATTCGTCCTACGCACCAAATGTACAAAAGCAAAAATTCAATCTTTTTATTTATATGAAATAAATATTTACAGAAATATAAAGCAAAATATTCTTGCAGAGTTATAAAAAAATATATTGAGAAAACATTTGCAATAAAATATTATTAATGCTACATAACATATATATTTTTTAAATGTTTTCCTAATATATTTTTCTATAATATATTTTATGCATATTATATTAGTATAACTAATATTCAAGAAAGATTTAATATTTTTTAAATATTTATAAAATATGAAATAAATATAGTTGGTCACTGGGGTGAGATCAAATATGCAGGATGTGAAGTAAATACCGTAGATGTAAAAGTGTGAAAAAAAGAATTCATTACCTAAATTAATAAAAGGAGTTACTTGAAGTTATTTATTGAGATATTTTTGTCTTCCTTTCTTCTTATTATGACTTGTTGAGTTTTTTCTACATTAACTTTTAAGCTTCTAGCTTTAGCTGATTTTCCCTATACATTCAAACATCGATCTTTTCAATTTAAATCAATTCAACATACTTATTAAAAAAAGGAATATTATACGCCCGCGGAAAAACTTTTTATCGTGAAACAATTTTACGGTGGCAACTCAGCAGAAGTTACACACGATTTACTTGCAGTAAATTAATCCAAAAGATCAAATCGATCAATTCTTAGCGCCATTACTATTCGTAATACAGTCCAACATTTTGAAACGTTTACAATAAGAAACAAACGAACAAAAATAAAGATGTTCTAGCGAAAAATGTCACTGCTGATATCGAAATAAGTTTGTGCATTGGTGGAATAAAATCCTAGTATGATATCTTAACAAATTGCTTGCGGATTCAATAATAGTACAAAAGTTTTAAACCTTTTACATAAGAATAAGTATCGATCGCAAGTACTTTTACTCAATGATTATTACTGTCGCCTGGAATTTTATGAATGAATGATTAATAATATTTTTTTCAATAATATACTATTTACCTACGAATAAGTATTTTATTTACTATTATTAGGTTTTCTAAAATATATGTTTGTTATTTTTATTTGATTATTGACTTTTAAAACTGCTTTTAATTTTTTTTTTCTTTTGATGTTTTTTTTTTTTTACAAAGCAATTTCAACCTTATAAAAGTGTCATTCATTTCTTGTTTCTTCCACAACCCCCAATGTTCCCAAAGAATGGCAGATAATATTAGTTAGTATAAAGTTGTCCGTTGATGTTAGAAAATGTATAGATCTGGCGACATTGCAATAATAATTAAATCCGCCTACATCTTCGACATTCCTATTTATCTAGCCGCCATCTTGAAAAACGCCTTTTTCCAAATATCTCGGAAACGGTGAGTTTTACGTTAAAAATTGCGAGGACCTTTTTTGTAGAAGATAAAATTTCCCATCTTTTTTTATTTGAAACTTTTTTCTCTATTGTTAATATTTGCCGAGATATAGTCGATTAAAAAGACAAATTTTTGTTTTTGGAAAATATCTCGATAATTTTTGGAAATACGAAAAAAAATGTAATGATCAAAGTTGTAGAGCATAACATTTTCTACAATTTTTGTATAAAACTTTTTATTGTTAAATCGATAGTTGTTGAGTTTTAGCGCAATGAAAGTTGCCGTCAGGTAAAGAAAAACAGCGATTATTGGTAACACGTTACTCTAACATGCTAAAAAAAAAGTGTAATCGAAGAATTTTATAATTGAGACGTTAACAATATTATTTACATGAATAGGAAGGATATGGGCCATAGGAGAAAAGTTTTGCGCAATTAAAACATTTTGACGAATTGTTTGAAAAAGACATGAAAATGTATTCATTTATTATTTATTATACAATAAATTGTCGTGTTCGTTAAAGAATCAAAATTATAACTTATTTAAAAGAAATGTTAAAAATTTGCTAGTCAGGAAATGTTACTACAGCGTGGAAGAATTTTTAAATGACGACCTCTCCTAGAGTCCTAGAGTACTTTATTTAGATATGATTATTTCTACTTGTTTTGTGTTTTTATTTTTATTTTGTACATGTTTATCAAATTCTTCCTTTATACAACTTTAATGACGATTACATCCATGTTTATTGGCCGAAGTATAATAAATGTTATTATTATTATTATTATTATTATTAATGCTGGCGGTTTCGGACGACACAAACTTGGTTTTATACTTAGGGGACACCCTCTGACATAATCCAATCGAAAATTCAATTATCAGGATTTCTTGCGGAAAAAAATCCTGAACTAAGATCCTAAACTCATGTTTGAATCATGATCAAATCTGCTGTATAAAATCGTCACGCACCACTGCTTGTGGTGGCCAAAAACATCCGCATCTACAAACTCCTTTGACCATATAAATATTTACAGGCAATGTCAATGGAGTCAACGTTATAGGTCTGGCCCTACAAGGACCTTCAGTGCCCAGCATAGCAGTTTTACATCATAACGGACCCTATAGCATTGAACAAGCAGGAGGTACACATCAGAAAGATGATATACGTTATTTTGGAGATCTTTTGGTTTCATTTATAACATCACTAATTTCTGCACGCTTTTTTGCTTCAAAATTATTCATCTTATTTCAACTACATTAATTGTAAATCTGTTCCTCGTAGAGAATCAAGCTCCACCAATCATCGGGGAAACCATGGCAGTAGTTCCACTACAACCCAGACCAGCAACTACTGGCAACACAGATGTTCTGCAACTCCAACCGCGTCTACTTCCAAACTACGATAGGATAGCTCGTGAATCGAAATCCGAACCTAAGGACATGTTAAGCGTCAGAGGTCTCATGCCGGAATTCGCTGGACAGAAAATCGATCCAGAACTAGGGCTGGCGAGCATTCCAGCCATGGCTATCGGGAGCTCCACTGAAGTCCTGGTCAGCATCATCGAAAACCAAACTGGGATTCGAAGGAATTCTTTTCTATCGATATCTTCCGGACAAGACGATAAAAAGAGTGATAAGGATGACGAAGTGGCACCCAAATCTCCGGCTAGCTTCGACGGGGGCTCCACCAAGGGCACAGAAATGACCAAATCTTCTCTCGACGTGTCGTCGCCAGTGGTGGCTTGTGAAGTGGTAATCGATGAGGATGAAGGTGAAAGCATGTTAGATTGTAACCAGTGGGTTCCTAGTGTGGAAGATTGTGATAATAGATACGTAATTTAGGTTTTCGTTAGTCGAAATAATAATGGTGGAATAAATGTGGGAACAGATGTTTTTCTAGTTCGTTTTGAAGATGAGGTAAATCAAAAGGATCTTTTTTTTAGCTTAGTTAGAATCTTGTGCCAAATATTGAGGAAGTGAATATCTAACAATAAGTTGAAATCTGCAAAGAAATGATATTTGAAAAGTACGTTTAAATATTATACAGGGGTGAGTTACAGTTTTTGAATTTATTTTGGTAAATATAATAAAGTAAAAGTATTTCTTTTATTGATTCCACTTCTGCATTGTTGCATCAATTCTAATTAATTTTCCTTAGGTGGTAGTACTACCTACACAAAGTTAAGACAAAGGTCAACGGATAAAGATGATATAATGGGAAAGGCAGACAAAGATTGATGAAAAAACCATTCTTTTTTTTTACATCAATCCTTGGCTGCTTTTCCCATCATAACATCTTTAATCGTTGACCTTTGTCCTTACTAATTTTCGTTTACATTTGATTAAGCACGTTTAATTTTATTAATTAATGACTAGGTTACTTCATATAGGTTTTACAATAGTAATTATGTCATAAAAATTTCATTGTTTTTTTCTGAGGACTTAGATAAAGTGGCCATAACTCAAAATAGCTATATCTTTTTCAAAATCAAAATTATTTCTCTTTTTTTTACCCTTTGTTAACCTAAAATATCATTTTTAAATATTTTAAGTAATTTTTTTCTATACTTTTAACAAAATTCTATTATAATTACTTTATTAAATGTTACTTTTATCGAGGACCATTTTAAAGGAGGTTTCATTGTATCAACTTAACAAAAAGATTGCAATTCTTGTCAGTATAATTTAGCAATTTTTCTAGTTACTTACTATCATAACTATTGTTCTTGTAAAATGTCATCATAGAAGTTACAATTTTTATACTTATTTGATCGTTACTGTTATTGAATTATGAGTTTATTTCACAAAATGTCAATTAGTTTATTCTTTATAAATGTTTTAAAATTCCAAACTGATATAATAGCTGTTTATAATTACTTAACAAAAAGATATTACAATGACTTAACGTTAAAAGAGGTTTCACTGTATCAATTTAACGAAGAAGAGTGTCTGTCTAAATTAAAAAAAATTAAAGTTTTTGATGACTTCTATTTATCGTATATAAATATCTAGAATAATATATAAATCAACTTAGTTTTATCAAAAAAAAACGGCATAATTTTACTTGTTTTTAAAACGAATTTCAAAACGTCAGTTTTTCATTTATAAACCAGTTTCAAACCATGGTTATTTAAAGAAAAATCATTAAAGCTATTTTTCTAAGTTGTCAGTTTAATAAATGGTCGCTTTAATGTAGGTTTCACTGTATCAATTATTATTATATCTGTGTAGTTAATTTGCAATTCTGAAAGTTATTTTCCAGCTAACTTAATTTGTTATGTAGGTTTTACAACTACATGTAAGTAATTACCATTTTAGAACTATCAAAACGAAATTTACATATTTTTTTAGCTAAATATAACTTTATTCGACACATCGCAAGACACTAGATTTATTATTCTTTATTTTAACATTTTAAAGTTTTAATTTTGGTATTATAATGGTGATTTATAATTGTTTATAAGATTAAATATTGCCTTATAATATTATTATAATGGTATAATTTGTAATATATTATATAATCAATTCAAAAAAAAAAAAATATATTTACTAATTTTGCAAAGACAACAAATTATTCATCTTTATTTAACTTAACTTTTCTGTGGAAAATGTATGTGAAACAACTACCTTTTTAAACCTATAATAAAATTTGTTGTTCTTTTCAAGAAACTTGATTTTAATACTTCCAAATATCACTTTGTTCATTAATTTTTTTTAATTTGGGAATTTCAAAAAAATACAGTTTTTTTTCCAGCGATCACCACAAATAGGTTTCACTGTATAATTTCCCACATCCAAGAGGTCACTTTATATTGGATATACTGTATATCAGCTTAAAAGATAAGAAAGTGCTGTTTGTACTTACTTATATGTTTATTCCGACAAAATAATAATTAATTAAATATAAAATGTATTTATACTAGTATATTATTCAATTAACTGTTACAAAATTGTATTTAATTGCTTCAAATTGTTCTCTTTTGCAGATTTTAACTCGTATATTTCAATAACGAAGCACACAATATTAATACACGTAAAACTATGTAAAGGACACGTATTTTTTATATTATAAAACAAAGACACATTTTAACATTATAAAAACGAGAGAATTTATAAAATAAATTCAAATGCCGAATAATTTTTTTTTGCGTTCTCTAAATGTGAAATGGGTGTATTTTTTAAAGATGTATCGATAAACGTAAACTTGGATCTAATACATACAGGGTGTATCAACATTCGAACAGTTATATGAGAAATTTTAACGATTATATGAGTAAATACCAGTTTTCTATTTCGCGTATATAATAAGCACTTTGTGTGGGTAACTGTTTTGCTGAAAGTTCCATTTTGTAACGCTATTTTTCCACTTTGCGACACTGTTTGTTGGTGACATTTTATGCGAGGTTGGTGGTGTGACATTTCACATTTGAGTATTTACAAATCGTCCTCATACAATTGAAGAACTTGCTGAAGCTATCCGAAATGTCTGTGCGAAAATTACAGCACGTAATTTGAGGAATCCATTCAATAATATGAAACGAAATGAAGGAGTTCACTTGGAACATTTATTGTAGCTATTTTTTTTTATTATTAAACTTGTTATTTTTTCAACTGAAACGTTTGTATGTAGTTATTTGTCAAGACGATAAAACCTCATCTGCCAAAGGTATAACATAACCTTCACTACACACACCGCACAAATAAATATAAGTCAACTGACACGTTTTTAAACATATAGTGCCAACTTAAGTTTAATGAAAAAAAATCCACTGGAGGGTAGAAATATTTGATCATATGGTACTTTTTGTTTCGTTATCAATATTTTATCATCAATACACAATTACACTGTTACAAAGCTATTTAATTTGATAATCGGAATTCTAATAATGGTATAAATTCCGATTTACAAAAATTGATTTACGTCAATCGTTACAGCACTTATTTTTTTTTAGTAACGTTCATGTGAACGCATCAAGCTCGTTAAAAACAATTGTTTGAACGGTGGAAACACGAACGGGTGGGGGAGATTGTTGTTTAACGCATAGATTGATGGACGAAAAGGCCTGGAATTTGCCTAAAATCAGAGCACAACAGCAGCGCAGAGATGAATCGTATAATTGAATTCGTAGAACTGGCATTGCATATTTATACCGACCGTTGGCTGGTAAATGTCGTATTGACTTTTCTATTCATCGGTGCTGTTATTTTTTTGCAATTGTTTTTCGAATGTTTTGATTTTGTTTGCTGTGGGACGGGTAGAATAAGAGAAGCGAACATGGGGGCTTACAGTATTCATTTTATTCTATTTTTAAAGGGATTTTAAATGCTTAAATTAACGATGATGGGAGTTAACTGAATGAAAAAATATGAAATCAATTGGAAGATATACAGGGTGTGTCATTTATCTATCGTCGTATAATCATACTTAATTTTTTTTAATGTACTAATAAGGGAAGCTCGCGAACTGTAAATCGCAGATTTTGATGAAATTTGTCAGTTTGTGGACTCCATGGAGTGTTACTCAAGGACGCTTTCCGTTGCTACGGAACTTCAACTTTAGGGGATGCAATTCACCCTTGCAATTTGGCCCAAATTTGTTTTTTTCTGAATAACTTTTAAACGGTAAGAGATAGAAAAAAGTTTCAATCGCGAACTTGTACAGTTTAGTCAGCCTTTTCTATTGGTATAGATATTTATATACAGGGTGTTCCAATAAACGTGGAATGACGTATGTTGTGCTTATTTAATCAAACTTCAGAAATCGGTTATAATGGCCTTTTTTGTGATCAAATATTCTACAGAAAGGTAATTTAAAAAGTTATACAGGTGTTCATAAAAATATAAATTTTAGCATATTTCTTTATTCTAAGGAGATACTCTGTATACTGTTATGTGGCTGCATTGTATGTCGAAAATCAGTGTAAACTTATACTAGGCGCTAAATGATTATATGTGATAGTTTTAGAGTTATACGCGTTTGGATGTATGTAAGATTATATTATCCCCAGCAGCAGGCAGATGAAAACAATAGGTCATATAGTACACTAATTGCTTGCTTCTACTATTTTTGGAGAGATGTGAGTAGCGAACGTCTCACTTGCAGATCTTTTATTTTATCCGGGACAATTGGCCAGAATAACTTAGCACACATATCCCTCGGTGCAATATATAAGAACCCAATTTTTATTTAAATTCAATTCATATAGTTTTGCAGTGGCAGTAGCTAACATGGTTCATATCAATCCAGCAAATATTATTCATCTACTAATACTTTCATATAATTATAATGAAAACCAAATAACACAAAATAATCCCAGTGAAATAGAATTGCATGATACGATGAGAACTCTAATCGATACAAGTGTTCCCTTCATCGTCCTACGATTTAGAAGATGCTGAAGAAGAGTATGAGGAGACATGCGCAGATGATGATATTACTCCAGATTTACAAAAGGAGAGCTGTTGAGTTTTGGACTGATTCGAAATCAAAGCGACGATCGTTAAGTTCTGTAAAAAGCAAATCTAGGAAAGTAACACCGGTTCAGCAGCTGTGCAGATGGGAAAAATGCATAGAAAGGGGTGGAAGGAATAGGATAAATAAATAAAACAAAAAAAGCCATTATAACCGATTTCTGAAATTCGATAAAATAAGCACAACATACGTCATTCACGTTTACTGGATCACCCTGTATATAAATATCTATACCAATAGAAAGGGCTGACTAAACGGTACAAGTTCGCGAAAACAAATTTGGGCCAAATTGCAAAGGTGAATTGCACGCCCTAAAGTTGAAGCTCAGCAGCAACGGAAAGCTTCTTAGAGTAACACTCCATGGAGTCTAAAAACGGACAAAGTTTCATCAAAATTTGCGATTTACAGTTCGCGAGGTTCCCTTGTAAGATTATAGTAGGGAAAGATGGGGCAAGATGAGAACACTAAGCTTTAGAACACTGCATCAGGATTGCAAATTGATATACAAGGTTCTAAGTAGGCTTGTTGTAATCTTTAAACATTTACCTGCTGATGGATGTATTTACAATTTTTCGATGGGTAATTCTGATGTGAGAAAATTACGAAAAGAAATATGTAAATACACCATCTTGCCCCACCATGGGGGAACTCATCCACATTATTCGCACACCCTCCACGTACCCAACCTCGCCATCCATGGCATTGTATCCATACGTTGGTATCTTCACCGTACTTTCTGAGACAATATAAACATAGACATAGTCATCTTCCTCAACAGAAGAGCTCGATTATTCCCTTGACGTTTTCTAAAAATCTATCTCTTTGCTTTCCTTACAAAATTCGGCTTCTTGATCTCTTCTGTTTTCTTCTTTGTCATATATTTTTCCCCTTCAACTCTCCTTCGGCACTTCTAGTTTCTTGTAGCAGATTTTTATATGTAGTGCTTGTAAGGATTGTTGTCTTTCACTTGTTACGCTTTGATTGAACCTGTACTTTACTCCTAACATGAGAAATAGGCATTATATCTTCGAGAGAGCGTAATGGAAACTCCATCAATAACTGAATATTCAGGAACCGTAGCTATCATCAAGAGCCTGGAAACGATGAATACAATGAGGCAGCAGTCAACAAGACAACTCCATGCCCTTCAGCATAATAGTTAGTCTTATATTTCTAGCATACACATGATGTCCGTCCAGCAGCAGTAAAACCAACGATTCTCTCGAGGCTTCTACTAGATCTACGAATTTCTCAAATCAGGAATAGATGTTTCTTTGCATCCAACCGCTTCAATGAACTTCAGCCCCTGCTCTCGGAGAATAATTATTCATAAGCTATAGATTCATTCTAGCTCGTGCAAATACACGCTTCTGCTGCACTAAAACATACTTCAATGGTAACAGTAGCTTCTCGTTCCACCGTAGTTAAGGAGGCGTTTTGTTTTTTTGGGCAATTGATACATGGTCTCAGCACAATTCCAAATCTTGTCTGCTTCAAATTTATGCTTATCTCCAAAGCTTTGCTAAGCAAATCAAAAACTTGTTTTGCCACTATTCTGTTAAAGCCCATGGCTCTTATAGCTCTTGTCTTTTCGGGTTTTCTAATCGATAAGTCAGATCAGACAATCTTTTCCTGCAATTTTTGCATTCGTTCAACAATGAATTTTCGCCAATTTTTCAGACCATCGATAAGCAAGGTTTCTCAAATCTTGAATTGTTGATTCAATTTTTTCAAATAAGTAACTAGCTGTGTCTCGTCTTCTAGAGGAAAAAGTGTTTTTAGCCTAATGATTTTCTAGGTTGGAGAAGTCCAGCAAGCTGACGCGCTTCTTCCACTTTTCTTTCTAGAGCTATTTGTGGTACCTCATACTCATTCTCTTCTCTTCTGTACCCACGACAACTTTGTTGCAGCCATCCTAGAATATTACTACACTTTATTACTATAATCAATAAATATTAAATATTCTTAAACGCAATCTTTTATTGCGGGAAAGTTTCTAAATCAAAGCCCATATGCGATGGCCATCTAGCTATCTTCCATAGTCGTCTGACTCACACGCTTGCTTTAGATTCCTTTACCGTGATAGTAGGAGACACCCATTCCCTGCAGCACCGAATGAATTACATCTCAGTAGTACTGAGTAACCAGTACTTGCATATTATAATAAGCCGCTTATCTTTTATTGATAAGCAATTATATTTCTAATGTCATTTTGACATTTCTCATTTTGTAAGTAGCAATATAATTTTTCCTGAGAGTTTTTAACTAAAACACTACTAAAGAATGTACACAATGCAAGAAAATATTTTTATTGCTGAAGCATATTTTCGAAGCGCACAATTTCTTAATGGCGAATGGCAATATTTTTACGTTGAATGTCAAATATCAATATAATAATTAGTATAATTGGTTGCCTACTCCCCAATAAAAATAATCGGCTATTTAACCTTGTTATATTATTACATTACTACTGGATATAATTATTTCAATTTTGTTAGTAAAATTGTACATTATACTGCTAATTTCGTAACAGTAATTGAAAGTAAATATTGATTTGCACATCGCTGAAAGTAGTGTAAGACCAGGGCATTTGATACAATATTTATATCTTCCCATTTGATTTTTTTTAGTTCACGAACATAATCAGTGTAAGCAAATAGATTTTGCATTTATTAAAAAGAATTCATTTATTGTCAGTGTATGCTTTTTCATTCAATTAATCCATCATCATTAAGCGACAAATAATTAAGTTGAAGGCTCCTACATAGAAAATCAAAGAAATTTGTTTTTTTTTTAAACCACCCTGTAAGAGTTTATCAAATAAATCAGTCAAAATTTCACAGACAAGGAAATGTTAAGATTGATGAAAAGACAAAACAACAAGGAATTATTAAAGTGCCAAATAAAAATATATATAAATAAACACACACATCGCATATCAGAAACTTATTAAGTAATTTCCATTTTATCTTTTTCTTTTTTTTGTGAACTAGTTCGCACTATCGATACAAGTAAATCGACTATGTAGTGCATGCCATTAAGCAGTCTTATCCGCTTAATAATGCCTTTGGAATATTTATAAACACCCTAACATTGTGGTATCTATTGAAAGTTATCGATAAGAAGAAAATTAAAGTTTTCTTTTGTATATGTAAATACCTGCATACCTAAGTGTTGTGATGTGATAAAGTTGTGTCATTAAAAAGACAACGAATGTATTTTTTTCTTTGCTATTAATTATTAAGGGGATAAGATCGTAAAATTTATAAAAGTGCTCTCTTTATTATAAAGGTAGAAATAAAATATTTATGTTATGTTTAATATTAATGATAATGTACTATAGAGAAGAAACAAATGTATTATGTATACAGATATTGTAAATTCAAATCGTAATTCTGCCTTAAAATATAAAAAAACATTTTGCTAGTTCCAAAATAGTCAACACTTTCAAGGCATTAAAACAAAAAAAAAAAATTGTATTTTTAAGAGACATTTTGCAAGTAAAAATGCTTGAATCATATCCATTGCAAAAATAGCAATCTCTAATACAGTAACGATACATATTGAACACACATTGATTGTGACAAGATTATTTGTATTAAATTATTGCGTAGGCTTTCACAGCCAGAATCTAATGTGAAAAGTTTTTCCTAGGCTGTTGAGTCGTGGTCTTGTGGAATTACTTTCGTACGTTTCGTCCACAACTGCGATGAATATCTTCAGCGGCGAGGTCGAAGTTTCCTTCGTGATGGCTCGTCGTTTAGTAGCAACTGTAGTACATCGTGTAGTAGAAACTTCGACCTCGCCGCTGAAGATGTTCACCACAGTTGTGAACGAAACGTACGAAAGTAATTCCACAAGACTACGGCAGCTCAACAGCTTAGGAAAAACTTTTTACATTATTTGGATTAGTTCTACACAAATGCGCCATTTTTGCTTGTGTCTTTAAGTAATTATTTCCAGAAGATATTGCGAGTTTCTAGGTACAAGATCTGTATAAGAAAATATATACATATACGCAAGGATATTTATAAACAAATTACTGTAAATCCTGACTTTCCAATGCTCATTTGTAATAATTAATACTTTTAGTATATTTTTATAAATGGTTAAATAAATATAATTAGAATCCATCAAAAATGTGTCTTGTTTATTTTCTTTTCTTTATATTACTATCTGAATGTGGAATCAATTCAGGCTGTAAAGGTAAGTATTTCATTTATAACTTATTTGCGATTGTAAGCTGTTTATTCCTTTATTTTATTGTTCCACTTGTCATTTGTTAAATATCCTATACTCCCCTCGTATTCGTGTAATTAACGAATTTTTTGGGGCAGGCTATAACTGTTACAAAATTTGTAATCGGATCATTCATTAACCAACCTCCGTGAGGGACGGTCGTATCTCAAGAATTTTTATAAATTTTAATTGCTTTTCTTATTTATTCCAAACTAAAATGATGGTTATTTTAATACAAAGTTAATTATGTTAATATTTTACCTACAATACCGTTAGGTAATGTTTCTCCAACGACAATTTTCCCGCGAAATGTTCCTGTCCGAACCATTCTCTGTAATTTCAAGTACGAAAGCCTCTATACCAGACCTGAGCAGTGATACGTGCTGATTTCTCCCTATAAAGGTACTCTGCGTTCATATGAACTTAAAAATGAAAATATTATTTTAATTTTGTAAACCCCTGCCAGTATCTTGAGATATCTGAGATCTTAGTAGTAGAAAGTTACTGTACATAATTAACAAAATACTCTTTGTTAAATTTTTTTGATTATTATGAACAAAATTTGAGTCGGAAACAGCCCTAACAGCCAGAAATATTACATAGATATTTTTAAAAATATATTTTATAAATATTTTTCGTGAGAGGTTTTTGAATATATTTTTCATATTTTTTTCTAAATATAGATAAAATATTCAATTAAAATATTTATTTCATATTTTAAAATTAATGTAAGCGCTATATTTTTTCTAAAATATTTGTAAAATATTTATATGAAAATTGAGATTTTTATGCAATCTATTTAATTTGTCAAAATGAACTAAAATTGTTCTTGATTATTTAGAATGTATAACGTCGATAACGAAAAATTGAAACATACATAGAGTTGTCTAAAAGGCAAGAACTTGTTTTTTCACACTCACCATACAAGTTAATAATCAATAATTCTGGCATCTTTTAAGGCATACTGAAGGTTTATCAAATTAATCACTATTTTTTAATTGAAGTGTTCTAAATAAAAAACAAACGTATTTATTATCATTTATTTGAATAAGCCAATAAAAATGAAAAATACTGATTTTAAGTCTAGCCTTGGCTGGTGCCAGGTACAACCCTATGGCTTTTTTCATATCTTCGGTGGTGGCGCTCTCATGGCGTTTCCTTGTGGCCTCTAAAACAATGCCAATTAATACATACCATGAATAAAACATCGTCCAACATTATCAACACCTACTAATACATTTGGAGCATTTACAATAATTGGAGTGGTAGCTACATTCTAATACTTACGATACTTATTTTTACTTTATTTCATAATATTTGAAAACATTCTACGTACAAACAATAAAACAACACAACGTATTCTAACCTCTATTGAGGTTATGACGCTTATCTACCGAGATGAATCTCTTAAGCAAATCAACTAGCAATTTATCTGGTAGATGCAGTACATATATGATGCATAAAATTCCTACAATTATATTATTAAACGATTTCTGTACATAGCGATATTGAGCATTCCAGTTATCTTCTAAATGCCATGACATGTTCAAAGCTTTGCTTACCTCGTAGTCACCACAAAAACTAAAACACACCCCGCAACAATTAATTACACAGTTAACCCTAATCTGCCCTAATCGTATACTATTATAAACTATAACATGTAACGGACAAACGAATGAAAACGTTGATGATACGCACGTGCGCGTATGCATTCTATGTACCTAATCCATAGACGTATAAACAATACTAAACCATATAACACCGGCACCGTAATGAAAACAGGTGTTGTGTTGACGTTCGCAACTTACAAATATTACAAATAATATAATACAAAACGCAGATATATTAATAGAAAAGTTACAGCGCTCAACTTAGATACTAATTAAATCATATTAGATATATATTATCTAATTTAATCTTTAAACTATCATTTTAATACCTACATACCTACTTAATATGTATGCATATTTTACCCATTTTATATTATTTGTCCTACGCACTAAATGTACAAAAGCAAAAATTCAATCTTTTTTTTTTTATATGAAATAAATATTTACAGAAATACAAAGTAAAATATTCTTGCAGAGTTATGAACAATATATTGAGAAAACATTTGCAATAAAATATTATTAATGCTACATAACATATATTTTTTAAATGTTTTTCTAATATATTTTCTATAATATATTTTATGCATATTATATTAATATAACTAATATTCAAAAAAGATTTAATATTTTTTAAATATTTATAAAATATGAAATAAATATATTTGGTCACTGGGGAGGTTTTAAAGAAAGGATTTAGCTTGACTTGGTTTAGTTAAATTAGGTTTTAGGTTGTAGAAATTGAATTAAAATATCAGTGCGATAGTAACACAACTATTTTGTAGCAATTTCCTCTCTATATACTACAGCAAAGACGTTAAATACTTGCATATATGTCCCATATATGGTGTTTCTCCTATTTCACTCCAGAACAGAACATATTTAGCACAATTAGGGTGATAAGAACGTTTATAATATATTAATCTGGTACGTATACATATTTACCAGATAAACATCCGATAAGGAGCCGTGTTTATTGAAAGGACGATTGCTTTAACCGCACACTGCAGCGGCAAAGTATCCTTCGCGGTCAACCCCTAATATGTAGAACAAACACTTAGCGTGTTTACAATATCGACCGCATGTCTTCCTCAAATAAGTACGTTGTTAAAATAAGATTGAAGATTATTGTTCGTTCAATTAAATATTCAAAATTTGATAAATTGAAGCACAAACTAACTAAACAGGACTAGGGTGATAAGAACGTTTATAACATATTAATCTCGTATATATATTTACCAGATAAACATCCAATAAGGAGTCGTGTTTATTGAAAGGACGATTGCTTTAACTGCATACTGCAGCGGCAAAGTATCCTTCGCGGCCAACCCTAATATGTAGAACAAACACTTAGCGTGTTACAATATCGACCGCATATCTCCCTCAAATAAGTACCTTGTTAAAACAAGATTAAAGATTATTGTTCGTCCAATTAAATATTCATTTAAATGAAATATTCGAAATTTGATAAATTGAAGCACAAACTAACTAAAGAGGACTAGGATGATAAGAACTTTTATAACATATTAATCTGGTATATATATTTACCAGATAAACATCCAATAAGGAGTCGTGTTTATTGAAAGGACGATTGCTTTAACTGCATACTGCAGCGGCAAAGTATCCTTCGCGGCCAAGCCCTAATATGTAGAACAAACACTTAGCGTGTTTACAATATCGACCGCATATCTCCCTCAAATAAGTACGTTGTTAAAACCAGATTAAAAATTATTGTTCGTCCAATTAAATATTCATTTAAATGAAATATTCGAAATTTGATAAATTGAAGCACAAACTAACTAAAGAGGACTAGGATGATAAGAACTTTTATAACATATTAATCTGGTATATATATTTACCAGATAAACATCCAATAAGGAGTCGTGTTTATTGAAAGGACGATTGCTTTAACTGCATACTTCAGCGGCAAAGTATCCTTCGCGGCCAACCCCTAATATGTAGAACAAACACTTAGCGTGTTTACAATATCGACCGCATATCTCCCTCAAATAAGTACGTTGTTAAAACAAGATTAAAGATTATTGTTCGTCCAATTAAATATTCATTTAAATGAAATATTCGAAATTTGATAAATTGAAGCACAAACTAACTAAAGAGGACTAGGATGATAAGAACTTTTATAACATATTAATCTGGTATATATATTTACCAGATAAACATCCAATAAGGAGTCGTGTTTATTGAAAGGACGATTGCTTTAACTGCATACTTCAGCGGCAAAGTATCCTTCGCGGCCAACCCCTAATATGTAGAACAAACACTTAGCGTGTTTACAATATCGACCGCATATCTCCCTCAAATAAGTACGTTGTTAAAACAAGATTAAAGATTATTGTTCGTCCAATTAAATATTCATTTAAATGAAATATTCGAAATTTGATAAATTGAAGCACAAACTAACTAAAGAGGACTAGGATGATAAGAACTTTTATAACATATTAATCTGGTATATATATTTACCAGATAAACATCCAATAAGGAGTCGTGTTTATTGAAAGGACGATTGCTTTAACTGCATACTGCAGCGGCAAAGTATCCTTCGCGGCCAACCCCTAATATGTAGAACAAACACTTAGCGTGTTTACAATATCGACCGCATATCTCCCTCAAATAAGTACGTTGTTAAAACAAGATTAAAGATTATTGTTCGTCCAATTAAATATTCATTTAAATGAAATATTCGAAATTTGATAAATTGAAGCACAAACTAACTAAAGAGGACTAGGATGATAAGAACTTTTATAACATATTAATCTGGTATATATATTTACCAGATAAACATCCAATAAGGAGTCGTGTTTATTGAAAGGACGCTTGCTTTAACCGCATACTGCAGCGGCAAAGTATCCTTCGCGGTCAACCCCTAATATGTAGAACAAACACTTAGCGTGTTTACAATATCGACCGCATATCTCCGTCAAATAAGTACGTTGTTAAAACCAGATTAAAAATTATTGTTCGTCCAATTAAATATTCATTTAAATGAAATATTCGAAATTTGATAAATTGAAGCACAAACTAACTAAAGAGGATTTGGTTAATTCTTAACTTAATTTTTGGTTATCATCATAATTAAATTATTTCAATAATTATTTTTCACGTGACATGTTTCAACGGGTTGAATTGAACTCTCGCTAGGATTGCTATAACAATATAAATTTGTTGTACCAACAACAAACTAACAAAAAAATTGGTTCGCCATATACAACCAAACAGAGTTGTTAATTAAATTAATTAAATTTTGACTAGTTCAATGCAGATACTTTTCTGAGTGTAGAACGCTTTGCTTGGATAGAGATACAAATTTCAGAAAGACGCGAGAGAATTTTGAAATTTAAAATTCAACATGTTTATAGAATTGTAAGATTAAATTATAATTATTGCAAAACGTAGAATTACTATTAAAAAAAAAAAAAAAACGTCATTGTTATTAAATAAGCGAACTCATGTTACTTACCTGAGATAAATAGGTTTTTATTTGGGTTGTTTTACACTGCTAACTATTTCGAAATAATAAATAAAATAAAATCTCATTTTTAGTTTCACTTAAATGTCTTCTTTATCTTACAAAGTCAATCATACTATTGATTGATACATAGTTTATAATAGTTTCATGTGTACTTTTCCTTGAATCAACTACTTTAAATTGAATATTAGAACAGAGGACAAACGACAACAGCACCCCATAGCATCCTCGGTTATACTAAACATTAAAGAGGGTAACTGCTTATTCGTTTTTTTTTTTTAATGCCCGGCGTGTACTCTAAACTGCTATGCTCAGAAATTCTGCCCCGCATTCTATCTGGCATTAAAGAGGATACACTTATGATTTAAGATTAATAAAATGACAATGGATTAAATTTTTATCAGTTGGGCAACTTAATTAAGTATTTTTGTTCTCAAATTCGAAAACTTACAACCAGCAACTGTCGTATACATTATATCCCACTTGGTTATTGTTAAGGGTACCGATTTTGAATGAAGTAATGCTTTCAAATCTTTGCCCATCAATCATAATTGAACTCATGAAAACTAGTCATTAATTTTCAATGTAAAAAAATTTTCACCGCAATTTTTTCCTTTCATTTCTCTTGTCCACCACGCACTAGACGAAACAAAAGCCCTTTTTTTTATATACATAATACACACACAACAAAAAAACAGCGCTACTTAAACCTTCACACACACACACACAACAACAAAAAACATATCCCAATACGTAGGCTTGTTCTGGGCAATTTGCCACCGTAGCAACCTTAGGGGGGGGGTCTGCTTGCGTGGCAAAGGCATCATTAACACCCCCTCGCTTTTCCATCCCCCGTTTTCACCCTAAACGGTCGCTTTATAGGGGTGCGTAACTCTAATGACAGTACCTCGATATTATTACTATCGAAAAAAAAAAAAACAGCCTTCCAGTAAAGTAGTGGCATCGTCAATCTTATAATTGCGGTCTAGAAGTCCTCTACACTTTTTTTTCGCGTTTTGTAAACTCGTGCGGGCTTTGTTACGGTGGCCGTAAGTAGCTTTAATACATAGGGGATGAATGTACACGCGTATTAAAAGATTTACGTGAAATTCGCGTGGGTTACTAAAGCTATGAATGGTGTACCTCTATGCATATGTATGAAGGTAATTTAGATAGTTTGTTAGGCGTCCATTATTTGAGTTTGAATCGAAGCGATGTATGCGTTTAAAACTTGGAAGGTTTTGTAAATTTTTTCAAGATTGTTGCAAGGATAATTGTGCATGAAAGTTTGAGAATATCACAATAGATAAGTAGAGGTTAGTTGATGGGCAAATCGGAATTGAAAATCATCGAAGAATGTCAAACGGATCTTTAATCAATACAGCAAAAGCAGAAATTAAACTTTTTGCGACATTTTTGACAAATGATTCAAGATTTTATTTAGCGTCACTGTTTATTTTAAGATATATAAGAATAGTTAAACAGTTACAAGGCGTTTCAATTGAACGAGCAACCAATGAATAAATAAAGAGGACAGCAGAACGTCCCTGATTCGCAGACAGCAGACAGGGAAGCACGTGGGAGCGCGTAGGAATACAAGCGGACAAAGAAAGTCGTCAGCCAGCGTTCAAAGCGAATGGATGTGCCGTTCGGCGGGAGAGCGGTTGTAGAAGGACAGGCGCTGACTACAACACAGTTATATAATATTCAAATTTGCATCGCGTAGCAAGCTAATGTTACCCCGTGATTGCTGATGGGGTCGAAGGGTGAGGGTGGTACAGTTAGGGGCGGCTTTTGTTATTTATAATAAGGGTATTGAAATACACCCTAACAACCGGAAATATTATATAGATATTTTTAAAAATATATTTTATAAATATTTTTTGTGCGAAGTTTTTGAATATATTTTTGATATTTTTTTTCAAAATATAGATAAAATATTCAATTAAAATATTTATTCCATATTTTAAAATTAATGGGAGCGCTATATTTTTTCTAAGATATTTGTAAAATATTTATATGAAAATTGAGATTTTTTATGCAATCTATTTAATTTGTCAAAATGAACTAAAATTATTCTTGCTTATTTAGAATGTATAACGTCGATAATGAAAAGTTGAAACATACATAGAGTTGTCTAAAAGGCAAGAACTTGTTTTTTCACACTCACCATACAAATTAATAATCAATAATTCTGGCATCTTTTAAGGCATACTGAAGGTTTATCAAATTAATCACTATTTTTTAATTGAAGTGTTCTAAATAAAAAACAAACGTATTTATTATCATTTTATTTGAATAAGCCAATAAAAATGAAAAATACTCATTTTTAAGTCTAGCCTTGGCTGGTGCCAGGTACAACCCTATGGCTTTTTTTATATCTTCGGTAGTGGCGCTATCATGGCGTTTCCTTGTGGCCTCTAAAACAATGCCAATTGTATTAGATCATACCATGAATAAAACATCGTACAACATTATCAACACCTACTAATACATTTGGAGCATTTACAATAATTGGAGTGGTAGCTACATTCTAATACTTACGATACTTATTTTTACTTTATTTCATAATATTTGAAAACATTCTACGTACAAATAATAAAACAACACAACGTATTCTAACCTCTATTTGAGGTTATGACGCTTATCTACCGAGATGAATCTCTTAAGCAAATCAACTAGCAATTTATCTGGTAGATGCAGTACATATATGATGCATAAAATTCCTACAATTATATTATTAAACGATTTCTGTACATAGCGATATTGAGCATTCCAATTAACTTATAAATGCCATGACATGTTCAAAGTTTTGCTTACCTCGTAGTCACCACAAAAACTAAAACACACCCCGCAACGATTAATTACACAGTTAACCCTAATCTGCCCTAATCGTATACTATTATAAACTATAACATGTAACGGAAAAACGAATGAAAACGTTGATGATACGCACGTGCGCGTATGCATTCTATGTGCCTAATCCATAGACGCATAAACAATACTAAATCATATAACACCGGCACCGTAATGAATAGAGGTGTTGTGTTGACGTTCGCAACTTACAAATATTACAAATAATATAATACAAAACGCAGATATATTAATAGAAAAGTTACAGCTCCTCAACTTAGATACTAATTAAATCAGATTAGATATATATTATCTAATTTAATCTTTAAACTATCATTTTAAATAGGTACATACCTACTTAATATGTATGCATATTTTACCCATTTTATATTATTCGTCCTACGCACCAAATGTACAAAAGCAAAAATTCAATCTTTTTTTTTATATGAAAATATAATTTTTATATTCACAGAAATACAAAGCAAAATATTCTTGCAGAGTTATGAAAAATATATTGAGAAAACATTTGCAATAAAATATTATTCATGCTACATAACATATATATTTTTTAAATGTTTTCCTAATATATTTTCTGTAATATATTTTATGTATATTATATTAATATAACTAATATTCAAGAAAGATTTAATATTTTTTAAATATTTATAAAATATGAAATAAATATAGTTTGTCACTGGGGCATAATCAAAAGTTTAAAATTTGAGGATCATTGCAATATATTTCAGGCAGAATTAGTTGCAATAAATCAAGCAGTAGTTTATAGTAGGCGCGAATCGGAATTTATGCGGGACGTGAGAATTATAACAGATAGCTTATCTGTATTAGAGGCGTTAGGGAATTTAAAAAATCCGAGTGATTTGTTGTTAGATGCTTGGGATATGTTGCGCGAGGGGGATATAAAACTTTTTTGGACTAGGGCTCACGTAGGTACAATCGGTAATGAGAGGGCGGATCAATTAGGGAAAGAGGAGTGTCATAGCTCGATTATTAGATTTGGGCTAATTTCGGCTAGTGTAGTTAAAAAAGTGTTTAGGGATAAACTTGATAATGATTGGCAGAGTACACTGTAAAAAATTACAGTAAGTTTGCCATGGTAAATCAGGAATATTACATGTAATAACGTTGCGAATTTACCACAATAAATCATGTAAATTTTGTTTTACATGTTTTTTTTCTAGGATATTTAACATGGAAAAAGAAATTTCGGTAAAATTATATAGCTTTTTCATGTAAAGTTTAAGATGTAACAAAATTCAAAAGGAAAATACAGGAAAAAAACATGTACAATTTTGTATTTACTCTCAAAATTTACTTAAAAGTGTAAAATTGACATTTTTTGGGGTATTTAGTACACTTTAAAAGTAATTTTACCAGTGAACTATTAATTTTGCTGTAAAAATATGAGGATCTTTTATATTTATTTGTTTTTACTTGAATTTTCGGGTAAAACTATAGATATCATGGAAAATACGAAATTCATACGCCGCAATGAGATTGGTTATTGGATTATTTATCTGTGCGCGTAGGTAATTCTATTCGTTTGTCGAACTTATTATTGGCTCAATGATATCATGTACGTCACAAACAATCGTAGGTTTCGCGTAAGCGTGTTCATTCTTGATCCCTGGTTGAGCGATTCAGTATGACCTATTAGGTGCTATAAAAGAATTAGGCAAGTTGCTTGCTCTCTTTATAAAAATACATATGAAAATTACTTCACTGTTCGGTAAATATAGAGTTCATATAAATATTACATACGAATTTTACAGTACAATCTTTGAAAAACACATCAGCATGTGAAATTTACTAGATGGTAGAAATTTTACCTTATGAAGCAAATTTACCTGTACAAGTGTAGGCAACTTTGTTACCAACGATTTTACATGTAATTTTACTGCAACTTTTTTTACAGTGTAGGTGGGATAATACGTCCAATCCAAACGAGACCGCTGTGTGTGTGTCGAAAATCATACCGACAACGCCAAGACCACACCCAGAGCCCAAGAACCGTTAAATTCGTAAGTGACGCAAGACGCTAATAAAACAATTTTTCACTAAAATGTCGATTGTTAAATTTGAATCTTTAAAAGGGCTTAACTTAAAGCGCCCAAAATATCGCTAATAACAAAACTTTTCAAAGCCCCTTCCTATTTAAACTTTTCGATATGTTTTTTACCCCCCCCCACTTAGGGGTTGAAACTCCGGGGTCACAGATATTAATAGAGGATTGAACTTGACGTATTGTTTGTTGTTGTTAGAAAGTTCACTCGCAAAGTCAGACTTTATTACGTCCAATATTTGGTTAAAATATTTTATATTATATTACACCAAATACCATTTCTGCTAATCCCTCTCGAGGGTACAATCCGTAAAATACATCTTTCTAATTCACTAACTCCCAGTATATAACCAAAGGTATACATATGTGCATATACACATACATACCTGTTGCTGACGCCTCTCCCAGTCAATTTTATCACAATTTCATCTGCGTTTACCTAAATCCCTTCTTACATGTATACATAACCGTTGCCTCAACGCTTTACCGGTATTCCCTTGTCTTATACGAAGAAATGTATAGAAATGCCTATATACATGCGCGGGCCCAACACCGTAGAAAACCGGCTATGCGGACCTAGCGGGCAATTCGAGCCTAAAATTACGTTCATGGAGTTCATTTGAATACGAAGCGGTCCCCCTATTGTAGATGGTATGCATATTTGATCTGGTGCGTTGACAAAGAAGTTTTGAATACGAGGTAAGAGACTGGATAAACGGAAATAAGCACATATTGTACTGCGTTGTTCAGTGGAATGAGGGTAGCAATAGACTATACAAGCATATGTAGGAATTTGTGCCAGGAAAATTTGTAAGTAACCTGTGATTCTAATACCAAAGGAGCTTATGTAAGATGTTTGTACTTAAAAGATCTTTACAAAAACCAAAATTGAAATTGAAAATGAAATATGTATAGAATTAATAATAAAAGAAGGGAAAGACATCTGTACAATATATTTAAGACTACATGTTTCGGCGTACAAATGCCATCTTCAGGACTGAAAAAGTCATGTTAAGAAATCTAAAAATTAAAAAGTCGAAAAAGGACATTTAAGAAAGGACATTTAAATTTTTAGATTAAATTTCGACTTTTTAATTTTTAGATTTCTTAACATGACGTTTTAAGAGCTGAAGACCTGTCTACCAGGTCGGTGGAGGCGGAGGTGGGGACATGAGATTCATCTCATATCTCGGTTAGTACGACCATAGGATACTCACAGGGGGCAGTTACATCCCCACTTATGTGGAGCCTAATAGCAGACGAACTCTTATGCGGACTGACGGATCTAGGCATACCTTGTCAAGCATATGCTGATGATATTGTCAAATACGCAAGCGACAAATTTGAGAATACCCTCTGTGACATAGTTCAAAGAGGATTGAACTTCACGAGAAGATGGTGTCAATCGGTGGGACTCCGTGTAAACCCCACTAAGACTACCTTATTAGCATTTAATAGGAAAACAAAATCCAATCTTAAAACCATAAAAGTGGATGAGCAAAATATAGATTAGAATATCTAGGCCTTACCCTAGACAACAAACTTCTATGGAACAAACATGAACTTGAAGTAACCAACAAGGCCAAAAGAGCTCTGATGGTGTGCAGAAACTTTGCAGGGAAAAATTGGGGATGCGACCCAAAAATACTGCTTTTACCTAAAAGATCTATTGTGTCCCCTATTCTTGCTGCTTTACAGCTGGCCTTCCAATCCTATTCCTTTTAGAAAGTGTAGGATGTCAGAGGGCCCCAGTCTAGGTAAGTCTCTCTCTTCGATTTCACATGCTCCCAGGTGCAATGTCCTCGAGTTGCATAGTGCTACGCAGTTTGAGAAGGGGTGGATGGGTGTTTCATCCTGTTCGCCACAAAATCTGCATTCAGGATCTTTTTCCAATCCAAGCTTACTCAGGTGTCCTTTCAGTCTACAATGGCCTGAAAGTATTCCTGTTAATAAGCGAACATTGTTCTTACTCAGGTTGACGCATTCTGTAAACCTCTTCTGGTTATAAGTTCCCAAGAAGAATTCTACTTTGCCTCATTCCCTGGAGATTTTCCCAGTAACTGGATTTTCTCCGCTCCATTTTTATTTTTAGTTTCTTCAGTATTGTACTGCTACTTAATCCGCAAAAGGGTTCAGGCCCTACAAAAGGCATTCCAGCCCCTTTTTTGCGAGGTTATCCGTTATTTCGTTTCCTTCCACTCCTGTGTGACCCGGAACCCACAGGAGGGTTACTTTATTTCTTTTGCCTAGCTCATTTAGTTTCCCTAGGCATTCCCAGACCATCTTGGAACTGATTTCATATGAGCTCACCGCCTTGATGGCTACTTGACTATGAGACATGATGATAATCTCCTGCTTCCGATAGTTCCTATCCATATTGAACTGAACACATCTTCCAATAGCGTGTATTTCCGCCCGAAATATACTTGGGTATTTTCTCAAGCTTTCGGAATATGTAGTTCTAGGTCCATATATTCCTATTCCAGTTCCTTCTGCCGTTTTGGAGCCATCAGTATACCATTTGATGGCATTTCTATTCAAGTTCAAGATGGTGTTATGATCCCACTCGCTCCTGTTACTTAGCTTTATGGTGAATTCCTTCACAAAGCTAAATTTTTTTAACATATCATCCCGGGGCATATCCCAAGTTTGACCACCGTCAGGAGATTGAGGCCTATGCCTAATCATTCCTTCCTTGCCCATTCTTAGCACGGTTCTTTTCGCCACGCCCTCTACTACAATGTGGAGAGGGGCAAGATCTAATACTACTTCAATAGCTGCTGTTGGGCAGTTTCTCATAGCCCCCGTTATGCATACACATGCTAAAATTTGCACTTTCCAGAGGTTAATTCTCGCGGTGGCCAAATTAGTTCTTTTGCTCCATGCTACTGATGCATAGGTGATGATCGGTCTCACTATCGCTGTACACATCCAAAGCAGTATTTTTGGGTTGCATCCCCAATTTTTCCCTGCAAAGTTTCTGCACACCATCAGAGCTCTTTTGGCCTTGTTGGTTACTTCAAGTTCATGTTTGTTCCCATAGAAGTTTATTGTCTAGGGTAAGGCCTAGATATTTAACTTCCGCTCTCCAGTCTATATTTTGCCCATCCAGTTTTATGGTTCTAAGATTGGATTTTCTTTTCCTGGTAAATGCTACTAGTGGGGTTGACATAGAGTCCCATCGATTGACACAATCTCCTCGTGAAGTTCAATCCTCTTTGAACTATGTCACAGAGGGTATTCTCAAATTTGCCTCTTGCGTATATGACAATATCATCAGCATACCCTTGACAAGATATGCCTAGATCCGTCAGTCCGCATAAGATTTCGTCTACTATTAGACTCCACATAAGTGGGGATGTAACTCCCCCCCTGTGGGCATCCTCTGGTCGTACTAACCGAGATGGTCTTATGTCCCACCTCCGCCTCCACCGACCTGGTAGACAGTAACTGCGACATCCATCTAGAAGTCACGCCGTCTACCCCCACTATTAATTAATGCTTTTTTGACAGACTCGTATGGAGTGTTGTCAAGAGTACCCTCTATGTCTAGAAAGGAGCACACTACGGTTTCTTTATTCGTCAGGGCATCTTGGATTTGGTCCGTCAGCTCCACTAATGCTGTCTCAGTGGATTTGCCTGTTTGATAGGCGTGCTGACAGGGGTGCAATGGCACTCGCTCCAAGATGTCTGTTCTGATATAGTTATCTACAGCCTTTTCCACCGTTTTCAAAAAGAATGATGTGAGGCTGATAGGTATGTGGGATTTAGGGTGCGTAATGTCCTTTTTCCCTGCTTTTGGTATAAAGGGTGACTTTACCCCTTCGCCAGACTTCTCTTCTACGCAATGTTACTAAGGGATCGTTATCAGAATCTTGCTAATGTATTCCAGACAAATTCCTTCGACTTCCACCATGTTAGAAATTTAAATCCTTCACATGCGTCTTTAATATTGTACAAATTGGACGCTAATTTGTCGAAATTCCCCCAAAATTTTAACACCTAGCACCTTTATAGCATCCATCCAGCCGAAATACGAATCAACCCACCTCCTATCGTCATCGCTATGCGGTCAAAACTGCGGTTACCCCGTAGCGTACAGGGTACACTTTATACTCGAGACAACGCGCCCTGAAAAGGGGCGGCGTCACTACGGCTGCGTTACGCGACGTACCCCACGGAACGTCAGTACAAATCCAGACGTCGACGCGTAACAATTGAACGCCGGATCCGCACAGACCTTCGACGGTGACGCGATTTCGGACATACATATTCTGCACGACGCCATCGTGTGTAGTACACTGTCGGCATCCGCACGCGTCCTCAACCACACGGAACGGACGTGGAATAGACTGAAGATGATCCCGGAGGCGGCGAAACCCACCTGACACGGTATGCCGCCGCGGTGAGACGAGTTTTGTGGGCGCGAATTTTTCGTGCCGATTCCATGCTATCGATTCGAGCGGCAAATTGCGGAGAATATTTTCGCAACTATGTACTCGGGAGGTCCTATTGAGTGCCTCGGACTAAGGACGCGGGGCGAAATGTCTTACGTGCGACAGGAACAGGTAGGGATTCAATTTTGAACCGGCTATTAGCGTTTAAGTATCGCGTTTTTGGAAGGTGGCCAAACTTTCCCGAAGAATAGGAAGTTAAATGTATCGAATAGTAGTAATCTTACATCTAGCTTTATTATTGTTAAAGGCGTGTATTACTCGTTATAGGAAAATTCCATTTGTTAGGTCACCATAATTTGTCTTCTGATAGGAAGTGGCGCAGCTTGTAGGATATATTTTGGTTGAAAAACTATTGTGAGATTAACTAAGCGATAAATAAATAATAAAGAAGCGCATTTAAACCACTAAAACTTATAGGAACATACTTTCATTACATTCTTAAAATAGATTATGATAACCTGTCAAAGCAAAAATATTTAATTTACAATCTAATTGCAGAAAATTTATTAAATTTATGAAATTTTGAGACAATGTTTGTTAGGTCGCCATAATTTGCCTTCTGATAGGAAGTGGCGCATCTTGTAGGATATATTTTGGTTGGAAAACTATTGTGAGATTAACTAACCAATAAATAAATAATCAAGAAGCGCATTTAAACCACTAAAACTTATAGGAACATACTTTCATTACACTCTTGAAACAGATTATGATAACCTGTCAAAGCAAAAATATTTAATTCACAATCTAATTGCAGAAAATGTTATTAAATTTACGCAATTTTGGGACAATGTTTGTTAGGTCACCATAATTTGTCTTCTGATAGGAAGTGGCGCATCTTGTAGGATATATTTTGGTTGGAAAACTATTGTGAGATTAACTAACCGATAAATAAATAATCAAGAAGCGCATTTAAACCACTAAAACTTATAGAAACATACTCTCATTACACTCTTAAAATAGATTATGATAACCTGTTAAAGCAAAAATATTTAATTTACAATCTAATTGCAGAAAATTTTATTAAATTTACGCAATTTTGAGACAATGTTTGTTAGGTCACCATAATTTGTCTTCTGATAGGAAGTGGCGCAGCTTGTAGGATATATTTTGGTTGAAAAACTATTGTGAGATTAACTAACCGATAAATAAATAATAAAGAAGCGCATTTAAACCACTAAAACTTATAGGAACATACTTTCATTACATTCTTAAAATAGATTATGATAACCTGCAAAAGCAAAAATATTTAATTTACAATCTAATTGCAGAAAATTTTATTAAATCGACGAAATTTTGAGACAATGTTTGTTAGGTCACCATAATTTGTCTTCTGATAGGAAGTGGCGCATCTTGTAGGATATATTTTGGTTGGAAAACTACATATTGTGAGATTAACTAAGCAATAAATAAATAAACAAAAAGCGCATTTAAACCACTAAAACTTATAGAAATATACTTTCATTACATTCTTAAAATACGTTATGATGATCTGTCAAAGCAAAAATATTTAATTTACAATCTAATTGCAGAAAATTTTATTAAATTTACGAAGTTTTGAGACAATGTTTGTTAGGTCACCATAATTTGTCTTCTGATAGGAAGTGACGCATCTTGTAGGGTATATTTTGGTTGAAAAACTATTCTGAGATTAACTAACCAATAAATAAGTAATCAAGAAGCGCATTTAAACCACTAAAACTTATAGGAACACACTTTTATTACATTCCTAAAATAGATTATGATAACCTGTCAAAGCAAAAATATTTAATTTACAATCTAATTGCAGAAAATTTTATTAAATTTACG
Source organism: Protaetia brevitarsis (assembly GCA_004143645.1). NCBI lineage: Eukaryota > Metazoa > Arthropoda > Insecta > Coleoptera > Scarabaeidae > Protaetia > Protaetia brevitarsis. Next base: position 138,250 of record RXPK01000393.1, on the reverse strand, counting down.
AAATTTTGAGACAATGTTTGTTAGGTCGCCATAATTTGTCTTCTGATAGGAAGTGGCGCATCTTGTAGGATATATTTTGGTTGAAAAACTATTCTGAGATTAACTAACCAATAAATAAATAATCAAGAAGCGCATTTAAACCACTAAAACTTATAGAAATATACTTTCATTACATTCTTAAAATACGTTATGATGATCTGTCAAAGCAAAAATATTTAATTTACAATCTAATTGCAGAAAATTTTATTAAATTTACGAAATTTTGAGACAATGTTTGTTAGGTCACCATAATTTGTCTTCTGATAGAAAGTGGCGCATCTTGTAGGATATATTTTGGTTGAAAAACTATTGTGAGATTAACTAACCGATAAATAAATAATAAAGAAGCGCATTTAAACCGCTAAAACTTACAGAAACCTACTTTCATTACATTCTTAAAATAGATTATGATAACCTGTCAAAGCAAAAATATTTAATTTACAATCTAATTGCAGAAAATTTTATTAAAATTACGAAGTTTTGAGACAATGTTTGTTAGGTCACCATAATTTGTCTTCTGATAGGAAGTGGCGCATCTTATAAGATATATTTTGGTTGGAAAACTATTGTGAGATTAACTAAGCAATAAATAAATAATCAAGAAGCGCATTTAATTCACTAACACTTTGTTAAACAAACTGACTAACCCTATCTTTAAATGTTTGTAACTGGCTCTGAATGGGATTAATGCCAAATTCATGTATTATTTTTTGAATAACCATACAAGAATATAGCTGTTCGAATAGTCATTTCTATTAATATTGCGTTGTACAAAAGTGTAATTACAATGATATACATAAACACTTAGTTAGTCAATAAATTTGACGTGAATCCATTTCAGAGCCAGCTACAAACATTTAAAGATAGGGCTACTTAGTCTGTTTAACAAAAAGTCGCTCATATCTCAAAATCTATTAAAGATAGGTATAGGGAATGCTGATATAAAATGATAGGGGATGATATTTACTTTCTAATTTCGAAATAAAATACAGGGTGTTCTATTTAAAAAAAAAAGAGTTTTCTGCATTTGAAAATATGTCACTTTGTTCCTCAGTTTTGAACACCCTGTATGTTAGAATGTAAAGTGTGTTTACCGTTTCTTAGAGTTATATCTACATTCATAACTTAGCAAATTTGGAGTCTCTGCTTGCAGTATTAACCCAGATATTAATTTCTCAATGATGCAATGATTATGACTAAAAAAAAAAGAAAAGCTTAAATAACTCAAAAACGGCAACTTGTAGCTATAGGAATAGCTAATGAAAACTGACGTATTTACGGTCGTAGAATCCAAAAATGAATAAAAAATTAGATCATTCTATTTAAAATAACAAAGTTGACATCCATTTCCGGTCAACCTGAAGTGATATTTTGGTTAAAGTATTTTACATTTATAGTTCCAATCGAACAAATAATGGTGGGAAAATCTCAAATATAAGTAAATAATAGAACATCATAAACTTTTAATGAACCGCTTACGTGGAATATCCTGTATAGTAATATGTACATTTTAAATACATAAATATATACAGGGTGATTCTCAATATATGCGACAAATTTTAAGCGCTGATTCCTGGGGTTATTTTGATCATAAAAGTTCATAAGAACGTATGTCCAAAATCGTTTAGTTCTAAAGTTGGTACAATGTTTAATAGTAAGTTAACATAATTAATGTTTTTATTATAAATTAACAAAATAATTAGTAAAACAAAATTAACTTATACTAACTGTTGAAAATGACCGCCCCCAACTGCAATTCAAGCTTTTATCTTCCGTCGTATTGATTGGCGAGTCCGTTCTAAAATACCAGGGGTATTGCGAATTGTTGGAAAAGCTGCGATAATACGATTTCTCAGTTCATCGACATTTTCAATGGGAATCGTATAAACTAATGATTTAAGGTGACCCCAGAGAAAAAAGTCCAAAGAATTTAAGTCTGAAGACCGAGGAGGCCACGGTTGTGGACCTCCCCGTCCTATCCACCGATCTGGATACGTATTGTCCAAAAACTTGCGAGCAACTAAACTAAAATGCGCTGGAGCATCATCATGCATAAAAATACATTTGTAATCTTAATTGCAACGGAACTTCTTCCAGCAGTAGGGGTAGCTCCTCTTCAAGAAAATTGCGGTATACCTAGCCATTTAACCGCATCGGTAAAAAATGTGGACCTATCAAGTGATCTCCAACAATTCCGCCCCACACATTGACAGAGAATTGATGTTGATGACGGGCATTCACTAGTTCGTGCGGATTTTCTTCGACCCATATGTGATTATTATGAAAATTAATAATCGCGCTTCTAAAGAAAATAGCCTCGTCGGTAAAGAATGTTTGAGCCAAATAGTCAGGATTTTGTGCGATTTTGTGTTGCATCCATTGAGACAAAAAGCCACTCTTTGCGGAAAATCTGCCGGCAAAAGTGCTTGCACCCGTTGAATATGATATGGATACAAGAGTTGGTCTTTCAATATTCTCCAAACTGTGGCCTGACTAATGTTTAAAGCAAACGCAATTTTTCTGGTGCTTGTAGTGGGATGTTCCTCAATTTCATTTAGTACCATTTCTTCAAACTTGTGGAGTTCTCACTGTAGATGGGTGCCCGTTATCAGTCGTCCGTTTTTTTTTAAATTTCCCGTTTCACTAAGACGTTGGGCAAATATTGAATGATGCGGGATGATACGGTTCGGGTATCGTTCTTCATAAAGACGTCTAGCAGCACGCGAATTTCCATTGGCAAGACCGTAAACGAAATGCATATCACACATCTCAGCATTCGTGTAATTCATTTTAGAAAACAGAAACTGGCAATAAACTGAATGAATACTCTGACAACTATTGAAATGACAAATAAACAATTCCCTCTCAACACAATAGTTTTTGAAGAACCAACTGTGATATTATATCGTGTTAGTCATAGTTCATAATTTATTATTAAACATTCAATAACTTTAAAACCAAACCGTTTTGGACATATACTCATATGAACTTATATGATCAAAACAACCTCAGGAACAGGCCCTTAAAGTTTGTCGCATATATTGAGAATCACCCTGTATAAACACTTAACATATACTATCTGAACTAACGAAATACATATCTATTTTATGAATAAAATAAGTATCTGAACAGCCTGAATGGTTTAATTTAATTCACATAATCGTCAATCCACACCAATTTTAATCTAATAGAAGCAAATTTACTCCCATAAAAAAACTAACCCTTAACGTATGACAGCTCGAGAAAGCCAGGGCGATCCTTTCGTATCACAATTTGCTCTCCTCTTTTCCATAATGAAAGAAAAATAAGCCTGTTTAATTCATTCGTTTAATGCCGCCTAATTGCAGGCACTCAATTTCACGAATCCCAACTGACGGTGGCAACTTACGGATTAACGGATTCCCAGATTTGTGTGCTGGCAGGAAGCAATTGTGAAACGGGTTTCCTTTCTAAATTAGGTCCAAACGGATATTCGAATGAATTTAAAACAGATCCCTGCATTATCGATTCCGACCGTTTCGTCGGATGTAGCATCAGATTTTATCGACGTGTGTCCAAGTGATATTTGCCAAAGGTTTGTTTGTTTTTTTTTTTTTGTTGCTGTATGCGAACAGGGTTGAATCCGTAATTCAGTTGTCGATTAGCTATATGCCAAACATTGATGACAAAGAGAGAGGATGTTTGAATTTGTGTCAGTGCCTTTGTGTACGTTTTGGTGAATATTGTTTTCAGAGATATTACAATTGCTTCAACATTCAGTGTGTCTGATGACTATAGCTATTCTCTGTGAAAAAATATGACATTCAAAGAAATGGGCTTATCATGAGAACACCAAAATCATACATATATGCTGTGCACTGGATTGAATTAAGTGAAATTGCAAAATGAATTTTTAAAATGAAAAAGAAAATTAAAATAGCTAGCCTCAACGGATAAAATTTAAAAGGGCGCAAAAGAACTATTAATCTCAGAGTTACCCTCGCGAATTAAAACTTGAATCTAACCACGAAAAGTAATTTGCGAGTGAATGAAATCTGACTTTCTTAATTACCCGAAAAATTGAAAAGGTTCAATAAAAAAAAAAAAAAACAGAATTTTTAACCCAACGAAGATAATTAACATACAAATTTATTTTACAAACGGGTTTCAATTACAAATTGCGCAGAAAAAAAAAAACGTGAACTGAAGGTTCTGGCTTAAATTAAAAACTGCACTTGAATCTAAATTACAATAGGACAATGCTATTTCCTATGCAAAGCAAAAGATTTGTTTGTTCAGGAAGATAATCCTAAATATACCAATATCAATCCACGTGGTTTCAAATTAAAACAAACTAAATTAAGCGTGGACAATTTCTAGTAAATAACAAGAATGAAAAACTAAATGCAAGCACGATGCTTCCACTCACCCAAACGAGATGATTGATAAAATAAAAATGAATCAGCAAAATAGAATAACAAAAAATTAACTCTTTAAACTAACCCTAACAGCCAGAAATATTACATAGATAATTTTAAAAATATATTTTATAAATATTTTTCGTGAGAGGTTTTTGAATATATCTTTCATATTTTTTTCTAAATATAGATAAAATATTCAACTAAAATATTTATTCCATATTTTAAAATTAATGTAAGCGCTATATTTTTTCTAAAATATTTGTAAAATATTTATATGAAAATTGAGATTTTTTTATGCAATCTATTTAATTTGTCAAAATAAACTAAAATTGTTCTTGGTTATTTAGAATGTATAACGTCGATAACGAAAAGTTGAAACATACATAGAGTTGTCTAAAAGGCAAGAACTTGTTTTTTCACACTCACTATACAAGTTAATAATCAATAATTCTGGCATCTTTAAGGCATACTGAAGGTTTATCAAATTAATCACTATTTTTTAATTGAAGTGTTCTAAATAAAAAACAAACGTATTTATTATCATTTTATTTGAATAAGCCAATAAAAATGAAAAATACTCATTTTTAAGTCTAGCCTTGGCTGGTGCCAGGTACAACCCTATGGCTTTTTTCATATCTTCGGTAGTGGCGCTCTCATGGTGTTTCCTTGTGGCCTCTAAAACAATGCCAATTGTATTAGATCATACATGAATAAAACATCGTACAACATTATCAACACCTACTAATACATTTGGAGCATTTACAATAATTGGAGTGGTAGCTACATTCTAATACTTACGATACTTATTTTTACTTTATTTCATAATATTTGAAAACATTCTACGTACAAACAATAAAACAACACAACGTATTCTAACCTCTTTTTGAGGTTACGGCGCTTATCTACCGAAATGAATCTCTTAAGCAAATCAACTAGCAATTTATATGGTAAATGCAGTACATATATGATGCATAAAATTCCTACAATTATATTATTAAACGATTTCCGTATATAGCGGTATTGAGCATTCCAGTTATCTTATAAATGTCATGACATGTTCAAAGTTTTGCTTACCTCGTGGTTACCACAAAAACTAAAACACACCCCGCAACAATTAATTACACAGTTAACCCTAATCGTATACTATTATAAACTATAACATGTAAGGGACAAACGAATAAAAACGTTGATGATACGCACGAGCCCGTATGCATTCTATGTACCTAATCCATAGACGCATAAACAATACTAAATCGTATAACACCGGCACCGTAATGAATAGAGGTGTTGTGTTGACGTTCGCAACTTACAAATATTACAAATAAAATAATACAAAACGCAGATATATTAATAGAAAAGTTACAGCGCTCAACTTAGATACTAATTAAATCATATTAGATATATATTATCTAATTTAATCTTTAAACTATCATTTTAAATAGGTACATACCTACTTAATATGTATGCATATTTTACCCATTTTATATTATTCGACCTACGCACCAAATGTACAAAAGCAAAAATTCAATCTTTTTTTTCATATGAAATAAATATTTACAGAAATACAAAGCAAAATATTCTTGCAGAGTTATGAAAAATACATTGAGAAAACATTTGCAATCAAATATTATTACTGCTACATAACATATATATTTTTTAAATGTTTTCCTAATATAATTTCTATAATATATTATATGCATATTATATTAATATAACTAATATTCAAGAAGATTTAATATTTTTAAATATTTATAAAATATGAAATAAATATAGTTGGTCACTGGGGAAAATGAGAAAATTACAACTAAAATATATCTTCCTGCACAAAAATAATAAATGATCTTATATCTATAATGTGCACATATCAATATATTAACAATTATTACTAAATGAATTCCTTGATGGACAAAATTTTTCAATTTATACGAAATATAGAATATCAAAATGAATTACAAAATGGCATCAATATTATACAAAAATACGTCTACTCACGTCAACAGTCGACCAAGGAACTTCCTACAATATAATGCAATGCAGTAGTAGCACAACGACATACAACGCAAACGCACAATTCACCGACAAAATCTAGAATAGAACTAGCAAACGCTAGACATCTAAATGAAGGGAATTAATTAAAAAAAAAAAAAACTTAACACTTAATTAATTAAATCAAATAATAAACTCTTTACCTAACATTATAAAAAACAAAATCTTGCTCAAAAAAATTGTGAAAATTCTCGATAAAATGATTCAGCAAAACGGAATAAAGTAACAAATCCAAATATATGCAACTCAAAATACACTCAGCGGTGATGCGGGTAAACTAAACTACAGGAATATATACAGAGTGTTGAGGTTTTAAGGGGTAAATATACTTTTTTTCTATTTGGGTGTCTTAATGAAATTCTTGCGAAATCTATTTTCAATATTTTTTAAATTTTGGATTGATCGATTACGTAACTGCCACCTCCATAAGTTATACATGGCTAGAGGCTAGCAACCTCGCAATTCAAACAGTGTTATAATGTAGCGCCAAAAAAAACTTTGAATTTTAATTTAAAATAAAAAAAATAAGTTAAAATTGATAATTATACCGAAATAGAAAAAATAGTATAAAAACTCATAAAAGCATTTTGTCACACTCGATTTCATAATTTTTTAAATTTCGAGATTTTCCCTTGTAAATTTTTTTTTTTTTTTTTTAAAGCAGAATTTCTCATAACTTTACATTACTAATTCCTTACCAACTACATCTAAGAACACTCTCGACTCTACATCAACAGAGAATTCACGTTAAACGCCATAATCAAAACCTCAATCTATAAAAATCCATTCATCTCCCTTATACCAGCCCCCCAGTTGTTGAAAGAAACCTCTTGCAAGCGTTTAAAAATAATTAATGGATAGAGAAGCGGCTCTGATATAGCCAAATTAACGCAATTAGAAGATTGATACCATACTTGGCGATCGCAGCGCCCCCTTTATCGAGAGTCCAGCATTAATCGGGAACCCAATCTGTATACCGTGATAACTCACCGAGGCATAATTACGTTATCAGATGAGATTAATTGGCTTAATTGGGAATCGTAGAGTTACAGACCGGTTGGGCTGTTTGATTTTCGCTAAACATCAATCGTGGGAATTAATACCTTATCTGAGATCGTTCACATCGTTTTTTTTAATACAAAAGATATTTTATATAATTTTTCCAAATCCCATATTTCAATGTAATATGTGCTGAATATATTGCTGCGAAACAAAATTGTTTTTAATATTGTATAATCATATTTTATACAGGGTGATTCTCAATATATGCGACACACTTTAAAAGCTGACTCCTGAGGTTATTTTGATCATAAAAGTTCATATGAGTATATATCCAAAACGGTTTGGTTTTAAAGTTATTGAACGTTTAATAATAAATTATGAACTATGACTAACACGATATAATATCACAGTTGGTTCTTCAACAACTATTTTGTTGAGAGGGAATTGTTTATTTGTCATTTCAATATTTGTCAATAGTTGTCAGAGTATTCATTCAGTTTATTGCCAGTTTCTGTTTTGTAAAATGAATTACACGAATGCTGAGATGTATGATATGCATTTCGTTTACGATCTTGCCAATGGAAATTCGCGTGCTGCTAGACGTCTTTATGAAGAACGATACCCGAACCGTATCATCCCGCATCATTCAATATTTGCCCGCCTTCACCAACGTCTTAGTGAAACGGGAAATTTAAAGAAACGGACGACTGATAACGGGCACCCATCTACAGTGAGAACTCCACAAGTTGAAGAAATGGTACTAAATGAAATTGAGGAACATCCTATTACAAGCACCAGAAAAATTGCGTTTGCTTTAAACATTAATCAGGCCACAGTTTGGAGAATATTGAAAGATCAACTGTTGTATTCATATCACATTCAACGGGTGCAGGCACTTTTGCCGACAGATTTTCCGCAAAGAGTGGCTTTTTGTCGATGGATGCAACACAAAATCGCACAAAATCCTGACTATTTGGCTCAAATATTCTTCACCGACGAGGCTACTTTCTCTAGAAACGCGATTATTAATTTTCATAATAATCACATATGGGCCGAAGAAAATCCGCACGAACTAGTGAATGCCCGTCATCAACATCAATTCTCTGTCAATGTGTGGGTCGGAATTGTTGGAGATCACTTGATAGGTTCACATTTTTTCCCGATGCGGTTAAATGGCGAGGTATACCGCAAGTTTCTTGAAGAGGAGCTACCCCTACTGCTCGAAGAAGTTCCGTTGCAATTAAGATTACAAATATATCATATATGCATGACGGTGCTCCAGCGCATTTTAGTTTAGTTGCTCGCGAGTTTTTGGACAATACGTATCCAGATCGGTGGATAGGACGGGGAGGTCCACAACCGTGGCCTCCTCGGTCTCCAGACTTAAATTCTTTGGACTTTTTTCTCTGGGGTCACCTTAAATCATTAGTTTATACGACTCCCATTGAAAATGTCAATGAACTGAGAAATCGTATTATCGCAGCTTTTCAAACAATTCCAAATACCCCTGGTATTTTAGAACGGACGCGCCAGTCAATACGACGGAGGATAGAAGCTTGTATTGCAGTTGGTGGCGGTCATTTTCAACAGTTAGTATAAGTTAATTTTGTTTTACTAATTATTTTGTTAATTTATAATAAAAACATTAATTATGTTAACTTACTAATATTAAACACTGTACAACTTTAGAACTAAGCGATTTTGCACATATGTTCTTATGAACTTTTATGATCAAAATAACCCCAGGAATCAGCGCTTAAAGTCTGTCGCATATATTGAGAATCACCCTGTATACTTTCAAATCAAGAGTGTAGGAAAACGAATCCCCAATAAAAATCGCTTCTCCACCAGCCGCTCTCTCTAACGAGACTACAACACTCTAGACTTAATTCCCCGTAATTCCTCTAGACCCAAAGACGCCACACATTCCAGCATGCCGTTCCCATCGACACACATGTTCAACATGGGGAAACAATGCAATCTCCTCTCTGAGGATTTTTCACCACGAGTCGGATCCCTGCTACCTAATACGTGCCTGGAATAATATCCACCCCCTTCTAGCGCGTGACTGCAACATCTCTTTGGCGTTGGAGAGTTGAGAGTTGTCATTGCATTCCCACCCTGAACCATATCAGAGCTAATACACCTAATTCCCGTGCATACGTGCCTCGTATGAATTGCCTGACGCGAATGCAAATTTTGGAAGTGCAATCGACTGAATCACGAAGCATATATGAAACCTGCTCGCTTCGTGTGGGCGATACTAAAAATGGGAATAGCTGATTTATTATTAGGAATTTTTAGTTACGTCAAAGAAGATCGAATTTAGAGTTATAATGTTTAGTATCAAAGGGATCGTACGCAAATAATATACAATATATCAAGAGACTATAATTAGATTATGTTTTAGTATTACAAAGGCTGTCTGTTCACCGCTTTTTTATCGTTTCGTCTCAATATGATCTATTATCCTGAATGGTGGGCCTTTAATGTTGATATAAATAAAAAAGCGTTGAATTTTCTTTACCTCACAAATTATATTAAGTAGGAATTATATGCATTACTGTAATTCGTGGTAAAAACTACAAATATTAAATATTTGTATGATAGGATTATATTTCTATGCCCTAAGAATGATGTTGAAGACCGTTTTTGTATCCCGGAACCCATAAAAAGCTTACTTTGTTGCTTTTGCCTTGTTCGTTTAATTTTCCTAGACTCTCATAGACCATTTTAGAGCTGATTACAAAAAGAAAAAGATGCTTTAATGGCTGCTTTATTATTACATTACACATTAAGACAATTTCTTGCTTTCGATAATTTCTGTCTTTCTTCAATGGTATCTATTTCCACCTGGAAGATATTTGGATATTTGCCCAAGCTTTCGAAATACTTGATTCTAGACTCATATATTCCTATTCCAATTCCCTCTGTCATTTTGGAGCCATCCATATGCCATCTGGTGACGTCTCCATTCTGTTTTGAGATGTCTGTGGTAAATTCTTTCAGAAGGCAGATTTTTTTCTTCGATCTATCATCCTAGGGCATATCCCAGATTTTGATCATCTTCAGGAGATTGAATCATTCCCTCCTTGATCAATCTAAGTGTGGTTCTTTTTGCGACAACCTTCATCACAATGAGGGTTGAAGGGCAGTGTAACTTCGATGAGTGCTGTTGCCTTGTTGTTAGTTACTTCAATTTCGCGTTTGTTCCAAAGAAGTTTATTATCTAGAATAAGAATTAGATACTTAATCTCCATTCTACAATCTAAATTGTCCTTTTTCTCTGGCTTTAAGATTGGATTTCCTTTTCTTTATGAATGCTACTAAGAATAATCTTAGTGGAGTTGACATGTAAATGCCCACGGACAGTATGGCATCAGAAATTATTTTCACTGAAAAGGTGAAAATCCCCCATGCCGAACAGAGACCAGACACATAGTGAGATACAGCTCTTGATAACCGGTTCAGGGACGGATCCAAAATCAACCAAGGGACAGGAGCCGGTATTTGTGGGTCCAACTCTAATCAAAGGATATCAATCAGCCTGGGGAAGCATGCAACGATCTTTCAAGCAGACGTATTCGCTTAGGGCTATTGTAGACTGAAAGGACACCTGAGTAAGCTTGGATTGTAAAAGGAATCTGAATGCAGATTCTGTGGGGAACAGGATGAAACACCCATCCATCTTCTCTCAAACTGCGTAGCACTGTGCAACTCGAGGGCGTTGCACTAGTTTGCATAAAATCACTCATTTCAATATTTTTTGCGTAGAACTTAAATATAGAAAAATGTATAAGGCGTTCCGTTTAAAGTAGCGAAGTAAATAAACTTTTACGTACTTTTTGGTCACTCAATATAGCCAAGAATATATTTACGATATAATAATTTAGGAATTAAAGGATTTTTATAAAAGTTTTGTAGTTTTCAAAATAAAAGAGATAAATTAAGCTCTAATTAAAGATCCACTCTTTGCTAGGACAGCCTGTATTTACTAATTATTGACCTCCTTGTCCTCTTATGACCCCTAGCTCACAACATGGATAGTTTTTCGACTATTATTATTAGTACACACCTGGTCACCTAAAAAAATTTGACCGTACAAGTTACAATTTTATATAAAAATTTAAAAAACCTGGATTTTTTTTTATTAAGGTGGCGAAACTCACTGAAGGCTTGATTTGCGACCCCATGTTCATAGGAACTTTTTTATTCAGCATAAAATTTCCTATCAGAATCCGTAGTTAACGATAGTTTTTTTTCCCAAAAACGTTATTTTGCCCCCTGTTAGGTAAGATACTACCTATTTGTTAGCAAGCACCTGGATTACTGTTTTTGACAGGCGATTTGATGCTCCTAGAAGCGTCCCGCGCCACCTAGCAGGTAGGAGGTCACTTTCTACAGTATTTTTTCACTTATCAGAGAGGTCCCTGGATGGATAAAAACTACTATATTATTTTATTTGACTTTATTGAAAAAAAAGAAAAAAAACTTTGTATACGGATGTAACGGAACGGGTTTTCTTACTTGGAAACTTTTGTAGGATGGTCAGCCCAAATTCAATCCAGCAAGACCTAGCCTCGTTTACAGGTAACCCCTCCTGCCCTTTTGACCGGCGAGCCACTGCTGGGAACCAAACTTTTTGTTCGGTAGCGAATGGTTTTAGTAATTTTAGCCAAAGATGTTTCCCAACTGTGTTTTCCACCGTCAGTCGAAGCAGGGCCGTTAGTTAGCCTAAAGATTGCTGATTTACCCACCTCGTCGGCTTTCTCTTTACAAAGTATCTTCCTCTCCAGGTCTTTACTAGGGGTTAAACTGTACTTCTTTAAAAATGACGAAATAATAGAACGACTTATATTTTTATAATTATATATTGAATATTTTAAGACATTGAAAAAAAAACTCACAAACTACACAATTAAATAAAATAACAAGTGAACAAAAATGAACATAACACAATTTTGTTTTAACGAATTTTTTTTGTGACAATTAAGTTAAGCTAACAATCTACGAATTTAATAAAGTATCAAGCAAATGACAAAACAAAACACAACTATTTAGATGAATTTTTTAGGCTTTACTTAACAATGTTGATTAACTTAAATTCTAGTAATTCTTACTTTCAAATTATTTATTAAGGGAGAGAGAGAGAGAGCGAACGAGTTACGGTTTTCACGTAATTGCTTTGGTTAGTTTTAAGCAGAAATTTTGAACATCTTACCAGCCGATGTGGGAAAAATAATTCTTCTCGTAATCCAAATTTTAAGGCACAAAACTTTACACAACACCCATAAAAATTTAAGCCAAGAAAAGGAATGAATTTTATCACAAAAACAAAACACCTCTCGAGGAAAGCTTGTGCTTCCTGTTCTCGAATTTTAAGCGTATTTTGATTGCAAAAACTAAGATGAGAAGTTTTAATTTTAAGATTTGGAAACGCCCGATACGAAGGGGACGCGTGCTTTTACTTTAGCTGTAACGAAGACCACGGATTAATTAAATTAAAACAGCAATGTAAAGGGTTTTTATAAACTTTGATTGTGACGTCATTTCGCACCGATAACTAGTTTCGCTTCTCTTTACAGGAGGGCGCAAGTATGACCGAAGGCGTTATTTTTCTGATCTTCAAACGCCCTACTTGATAGTAACGTGGGAACCGCTGATCAGCATTTGTAACATACAATAAACAATGAAGCAGATAATATACAAAGTAATACCATATTATTTTAATTACGCGAGTCTTTAAACGAAAATAGACTATTATTTCCTGTTAAGAAGGCGCTACTCAGCAAATGCCACGGTACCTATCAACTACGTATTAATAAAATGAATTTAAATTCTCGCATTATACAGGATGGAATTTCGAATTCTTACACGGACAAGCAAAATAATAAATAAATTGAAAACATAAATTTCATAATAATAGTAATTAATTATACTGAACTAAATAAAATAGAATTTTGAAATCCCGAGCATTTTGTTCTGAAAAAACAGAGCAATAAGCTTTGCTTCTTCTGTAAAAGCTTTTAAATAATAATATTTTCAAACGAAAAAGAAGAAATCCTTACGAAAAGTAAATCACGTATGTATTAGCGCAGCGAGTTCACAATTACCAATAACTTAGCACTCGAATTACATTAAAACTTCTATTATAAAATAACCACCCATTACTCATCTCAACTTATCGATTTCGCATTAGCGTCTCGATCGTGCATCAATCGTGCCGATAGAATACGGGCACGAGGAAAAAAACGCCTACGACAATGAACGGTTCTTGATTATGATCGATGGTTCTGAAACATTCCGACCGTCAAAAAACTAACCTTAGAGTAGTAATAGATGCTTATAGATGGGATCTTTTCTGTATATACCTTCTCTGGGCGCTGTCTATTTACCGCCATACATATTATATGTAGGTTTATCGGCTAGTGGGGGGTAATAGGTATGCCTTGCCCGTTCGTTTGATGAGGTATCGAGTTTCGCGGTGGCGCTAAGGTCGTTTCGGAGAATCTGAGCCGGCCTGTGAAAACTGAGACGTGTCGAGATTGCTTTGATAATCTCGATTAAGCTCCGATTACTTTTTTGCAAACAATTGAACAGTCGTGACGTTTCGGAAATGTACGAAGATGGATTATAGCACCGGATTAATAAAGTGCTTTTGCGTAGGAAATAACTACGTGTGTATGTTGACTTGAAATTTCAAAAAAAAAAAAAAATGAGGTAAACATCATAAAAAAGTATTTTTACGTCCAAAATTGAATTTATTATTTTGGTTGTATCCCTAACAGCCAGAAATATTACATAGATATTTTTAAAAATATATTTTATAAATATTTTTCATGAGGTTTTTGAATATATTTTTCATATTTTCTTCTAAATATAGATAAAATATTCAATTAAAATATTTATTCCATATTTTAAAATTAATGTAAGCGCTATATTTTTTCTAAAATATTTGTAAAATATTATTGAGAGTTTTTATGCAATTTATTTAATTTGTCAAAATGAACTAAAATTGTTCTTGGTTATTTAGAATGTATAACGTCGATAACAAAAAGTTGAAACATACATAGAGTTGTCTAAAAGGCAAGAACTTGTTTTTTCACACTCACCATACAAGTTAATAATCAATAATTCTGGCATCTTTTAAGGCATACTGAAGGTTTATCAAATTAATCACTATTTTTTAATTGAAGTGTTCTAAATAAAAAACAAACGTATTTATTATCATTTTATTTGAATAAGCCAATAAAAATGAAGAATACTCATTTTTAAGTCTAGCCTTGGCTGGTGCCAGGTACAACCCTATGGCTTTTTTCATATCTTCGGTAGTGGCACTCTCATGGCGTTTCCTTGTGGCCTCTAAAACAATGCCAATTGTATTAGATCATACATGAATAAAACATCGTACAACATTATCAACACCTACTAATACATTTGGAGCATTTACAATAATTGGAGTGGTAGCTACATTCTGATACTTACGATACTTATTTTACTTTATTTCATAATATTTGAAAACATTTACGTACAAACAATAAAACACACAACGTATTCTAACCTCTATTTGAGGTTATGACGCTTATCTACCGAGATGAATCTCTTAAGCAAATCAACTAGCAATTTATTTGGTAGATGCAGTACATATATGATGCATAAAATTCCTACAATTATATTATTAAACGATTTCTGTACATAGCGATATTGAGCATTCCAATTATCTTATAAATGCCATGACATGTTCAAAGTTTTGCTTACCTCGTAGTCACCACAAAAACTAAAACACACCCGCAACAATTAATTACACAGTTAACCCTAATCTGCCCTAATCGTATACTATTATAAACTATATATAACATGTAACGGACAAACGAATGAAAACGTTGATGATACGCACGTGCGCGTATGCATTCTATGTACCTAATCCATAGACGCATAAACAATATTAAATCATATAACACCGGCACCGTAATGAATAGAGGTGTTGTGTTGACGTTCGCAACTTACAAATATTACAAATAATATAATACAAAACGCAGATATATTAATAGAAAAGTTACAGGGCTCAACTTAGATACTAATTAAATCATATTAGATATATATTATCTAAAATTTAATCTTTAAACTATCATTTTAAATAGGTACATACCTACTTAATATGTATGCATATTTTACCCATTTATATTATTCGTCCTACGCACCAAATGTACAAAAGCAAAAATTCAATCTTTTTTTTTATATGAAATAAATATTTACAGAAATACAAAGCAAAATATTCTTGCAGAGTTATGAAAATATATTGAGAAAACATTTTGCAATAAAATATTATTAATGCTACATAACATATATATTTTTAAATGTTTTCCTAATATATTTTCTATAACATATTTTATGCATATTATATTAATATAACTAATATTCAAGAAAGATTTAATATTTTTTAAATATATATAAAATATGAAATAAATATAGTTGGCCACTGGGGTAATATAAAATAAAATATAAATCAGAATAAGCAATCCTTAGCTATTTCACAAAAATCGCTATAATTATTATTATAAATATCAAGAGCATTATTATAATGATGAGTGTAAATTCTACATAAATTAAAAAAAATGAAGAATTCATCAAATAATTTGTATAATATGTATTAAATCAACTGAACTCGCTTAAAATTAATACGTGCGTCCGCAAAACAATGAAATGGGTGAATGATTTGGTAAAAGCGGTTCTAATGCTGCCGAAAATATAAGAAAATCAGTTAAAGGAAACTAGAATTTATGAAAAATATTTTCTAAATTCAAATTGAATACCAAAAATAGATGTCACCTATGCGTGCTGTTTATAGCACGTTAAATACTAAGGAAGGGAGAGAAACATTTCCAAAATTGCTGATGGAATCTTGAATAGCCTCCTTACCATCTACACTGTAAAAAAAGTTGCCTACAATTTTACAGGTAAATTTGTTTCATAAGGTAAAATTTCTACCATCTAGTAAATTTCACATGCTGATGTGTTTTTCAAAGATTGTACTGTAAAATTCGTAGTAATATTTATATGAAACTCTATATTTACCGAAACACTGAAGTAATTTCATATGTATTTTTATAAAGAGAGCAAGCGACTTACCTAATTCTTTTTTATAGCACCTAATAGGTCATACTGAATCGCTCAACAGGGATCAAAGAATGAACACGCTTACGCGAAACCTACGATTGTTTGTGACGTACATGATATCATTGAGCCAATAATAAGTTCGACAAACGAATAGAATTACCTACATGTACAGATAAATAATCCAATAACCAATCACATTACGGCGTATGAATTTCGTATTTTCCATGATATCTATACCCTATTACCCCGAAAATTCAAGTAAAAACAATTAAATATAAAAGATCCTCATATTTTTACCAGCAAAAAATAATAGTTCACTAGTAAAATTACTTTTAAAGTGCACTAAATACCCCAAAAAAATGTCAATTTTACACTTTTAAATAAATTTTGAGAGTAAATACAAAATTGTACATGTTTTTTCCGGTATTTTCCTTTTGACTTTTTGTTACATCTTAAATTTACATGAAAAAGCTATAAATTTTACCGAAAATTTTTTTTCCATGTTAAATATCCTAGAAAAAAAAAACATGTAAAACAAAATTTACATGATTTATTGTGGTAAATTCACAACGTTATTACATGTAATATTCTTGATTTATCATGGCAAAATTACTGTAATTTTTTACAGTGTATATACGCCTATTCTGCGGTAAAAAAGATCCTCAACCTTGAAAAAATATTTCCTAGTTAAAAAGTTGCTTGCTGTCGAGGCCTACAGCGTCGCAAATTTTCATCAAATCCACGTTTTTTTTTTTTGTCATTGAGCCATTCGAACGATGCAAATTTCGTAGTCACTTCGTATATTTGGTTTAATTAAAATTACTAAACCATTGTCTTCAATCAATTTCTCTGAGGATAGTAATAGTAGTAATAGTAATTTATTGATTTATAAAATCAAAAATGATTATAATATCAGTCATATAAAGAAAAAAGAAATATATAAATAAGAAACTAAACTAATAAAAATTAAACCAATAGAACAAAATTAATAGAATATACGAACTGGGTCCCACCAAATACATCCAAAAAAAAAAAAAAAAACTAAAATTAAAGGGTGAAAAGAAAAGCGAAATGGAAAACAAAATTAACATAAAAATTCCTGCACGCTATAAAAAGCCTTTTGATCAAAAATCTCTTGAGATTGTGTTTAAAGCTTGAGGTGGAGGTTTTTATTTCCTTAGGCAACTTGTTGTACAACCTTCTGCCTAACAATTCTACTCCTCGCTCGGTGACTTGCAATTCGCATCTCGGTAGGTGAAAGTCATTCAGATGTCGCGTATTGTGCCTATGTACGTCTCTGTTGGTAACATATTTATCAGATTGTCGATGAGTGTAGCAGATTGCCTGATACATAAAAAGTGACGGTAAGGTTAAAATACCTAGTGTACTAAATGTGTTTCTGCAAGATTCTGTTTGTTTTAACCCGCCCAGGATTCTTATTATTTGCTTCTGCGCTAGAAACACTCTATTAGCAGAGGCAGATGAGCCCCAGAGAAGTATTTCGTATGCCAGTCTAGATTGAATCTCAGCAAAGTAAACAGTCTTGAGAGTATGAATTGATAAACTATTCCTCAGAGCTCTAAAAACATACACTTTAGTATGGATTAACTTTGTTGTTGCACTGCAATGGTTTTCCCACAAAAAATTATCTTGCAAGTACACACCAAGGAATTTTGTATTATTCTGTTGAAGTATCGGATTGCCGTTAATGTGTATGCAACACTGCATGTCTTTTAACTGTTGTCGAGTGTGAAATAGCATACATATTGTTTTATCTTTATTAAGACAGAGTTTGTTGCCACAAAACCATTGGTATAATAGGTTGATCGCAGTGTTACTGGCAGCTTCTGCATCTTGTAAGGTATCTCGTGCAATGAGTATGGTGGTGTCATCTGCGTACATATATATATACAGGGTTGGGATAAAGTATGGAACCAAGCAAATAACTTTAAAACGGAGAGGATGATGTTGATGAAACTTTGCAAATAAGTGTCACGAAATATAATACATCTAATTTCGATTTTGTTGTTGTGACTGTACTTCCGTTCAACCGGAAGTTCTCTTTATTTTTTTATTTAAATGGAACACCCTGTATATTTTTGCATATTATAATAGACCTTGTTTTTGCGAATTCGACCATACTGGTTTTAGCACCATTATCTGTAAATAATGAAGAGACAGAACACTCTACATTTACTGAACAATTAATTTTATTTATCGTAAATTATTAACAAAATGGTAGTCATCTTATAAACGAACTCGTATAAAATGTTCAAAATGCTCGCCGTTTACTTCCTGACAATATGCAAGTCTTCTACGAAATTCCTGAGTTACCTTTTCCAAAACTTTCCTACGGATTAAATCACATTCGTCGATTATTCTTTGCCTCAACTCCTGCAAAGTAGTTGGTCGCCTAACGTAAACACGAGATTTGAGAAAACCCCAAAGATAAAAATCTAATGAACTAAGGTCTGGAGAACGTGCAGGCCACTCTATGAATCCTCTACGTCCAATCCATCGATTTTGGAAAATAGCATCCAAAAAGTTCCTAACTCGTCTATCATAGTGGGGAGGCGCTCCATCCTGTTGAAACCAAAAACTTTGAGGCAACTCTCCATTGTGTTGAAGTGCAGGAATAATGTGGTTTCTCAGTAGATCCAAATACTTTTCCCCATTTAAGTTTCTTTCTAAAAAAAATGGGCTTATAAGCCTGTTTTCAACAATTCCTATCCAGACATTCAACTTTTGAGGATGTTGAGTATGGGCTTCATGGATCCAGTGAGGATTCTCATTGGACCAGTACCTGGAATTATGGCGATTGACTGTTCCATTCAAACAGAAAGTTGTTTCGTCAGAAAATACCATATTAGTTGCAAAATGTTCGTCTGTATTACAAATTTCCATCATTCTTTCGCAAAACTCCAGACGTCGGTCAAAATCATCATCTGACAGTTCTTGAAGTAGGTGTATTTTATACGGATGGAACTTTTCTTTCTTCAAAATTTTTCCTACAGAACGACGACTTATGCCATGGTTTAGTGCTAAAGTTGTAGTAGAAGTTTGAGGTGATTCTTCTAATTCAATAGCAATGTTTTCCCTAACAACTGCGTTAGTTTCGGTCTGTGGTCTGCCTGTTTTTGGTGACTTTTTAACCGTTCCAGTCATACTTAAACGTTTTAGTGTTTTAGTGACAACTGAACGTGTTATAGGAGTTCTTTCGGGATGCAAATCATTAAAAAGGTGACACACTTCTTCATGAGTTCTAACGCGATCGCCAAAACCCGATCATCATTAAAATTTCAATACGCTCTCTTTCATTTAAATGCACCATTTTCATCCGTACAATTAGTAATTTGATGGGCGTCAATTAAATAAACTTGACAGTTTGTCAACAGTTACCTACTAGATGATAATACCTTTTGTTTGTTTGTTGCTGGGCAAAGCTTCGGGTTGTGACCGACATCTATGGACTTATTGTATCATCCCCGCTGACATTTTGCCGAACTAATTATCTCTCCATTATTTACAAATATTGGTGCTAAAATCAGTATGGTCGAATTCGCAAAAACAAGGTCTATTATAATCTGCAAAAATATACAGGGTGTTCCATTTAAATAAAAAAAATAGAGGGAACTTCCGGTTGAACCGGAAGTACAGTCACAACAACAAAATCAACATCAGATGTATTATATTTCCTTACACTTATGTGCAAAGTTTCGTCAACATCATCCTCTCCGTTTTAAAGTTATTTGCTTGGTTCCATACTTTATCCCAACCCTGTATATAAGTATATCAGAGATAAAATTGAATATGTCGTTGGTGTACATACTAAAAAGTAGTGGCCCTAGTACGGAACCTTGTGGTACTCCGTGAAATAAAGGTAAGCAACTGGATTTATAGGTTTTAATATTCAAGTTAGTTTTGTGTTTTATTGTCACAAATTGTAGACGTCCAGATAAGTAAGACATAAATCAATTAGCCACGCTACTTCTAATACCATACTGACACAGCTTCTGTGGCAGTATTGTATGCTCAACACGCTCAAAAGCCTTGTTAAAGTCGCAAAATATTGAAATAGGATAATTTTTGTTGTCAACTTCGTTCAGAATATTGTTGTAGAAAGATATTAATGCTGTGAGGGTTGATTTGACAGAAATAAAATATCTGCAATGAGGCTTTATGCATGCAGCTAATATTAAATCCTTTTGTGTATATTTGGTCAATATTCTCCAGTTTCATATCCGAACGCGTCATATTATATACACCGACGTCACGTCATAGTGAATATTGCAAATTATCCGAGCGACAAAAATTTACAACCCGAATCCCAATGTTTACGCTTTCATTTTTAGCCGCCGTAACCCATTTACCGTGTAATCCCGTGATCCTGAACGCGTCATTTACACGTACACCCTCGCCACGGACGCCCGAAAACGCAACAATGGCGCCGCCATGTGTTAAACACCTCCGCCGGCCTAATAATACATTAAAATTCATGGTCCCGGGGCCCGAAGTCTCATTGTGCAAGAGCGCTGTATGTATTACTATATAGGCGGGGTGACAACGGAGGAAATGTTACGAATTGTCGGGGTTGGCGTTTATTTAATGTACATATTCGCGATGGCAGCGAGCCCGTTAAAGTGGGCACCTACCCCCTCCCTTCCCCACCCCGTCCTGTGCGATTGTGCCGACAGTGGGTTGGTGGCGGCAGTAGCCGCTTTTCAGGTCAGTGTTGAGTATGAATGGATGACCTTGTGTCAATTTGTAAATAGCCGGTGTCACGCCAACTTGCATTATTAAGGGTACAAAATCCATAACACTTTCGTTGTGTTGGAAATTGGAGCGAACGAAAAGGGGAAGTCCCGAAATGTCAGGATGGGAGATACGAGGCTCGGATCGAAAGCTCTTTTGTTTGATGGTAGCAATGCTGAAATCCAACGAGCAAAATGTTACGTTGGAAAAGTTCGCAATGCAACCGATTTCTTAATTCTGCTGGTGGTAGCTGTTTATATACTCAGGGACATTAGATTATGTTACACCCAGCTGGAATAATTTGTTCAACAATGTTTTTTTGCCATCAGAATGACTATATTTAAAGCAAGCTATGTGGACAGAAGACTCTACAGCATATGTGGGCAACAACCGACCCGCTGTAAGATTTGATCCAGCCCGCGAGACATTTTGAAAAACTCAATTAAAAAAAATATTACACTACTTACTCATACTCACTCCAAATGAGGAAGATCGAGTGATATAGAGTTTGTCGCTTGCTCCTGCGGAATCAAGTGAGCGAGCAAGACGAGTGGCGACGATCATCAAAAAGTGAGGCGGCAAACATCAAAGCCTTTGATGTTTGCCGCCTCACTGGCGGCGCAACAAAAGATTATAGCTTCTCAAATGTTCTACACTAGACAATTCTAAATCATTCCTTCATTTTGCTTATATAAGCGGGTGGATCGCCCGAACTTTAGTTCAGTTCTATTTGAGCTACCGAGGTGATAACTTCGACAAGTGATATCCTAGCGAACTGCTAGTGCCGTCGTCAATTTACTTTGTGACTTTGTGTGCATCTTGAGTGCTTACTAATTATATTTTATGTTATTAAGTTTATCGAACGAAAAGTAAACGAAAATGATGTCTGGTGGAAAGAAACGAAAAGTAGATGCAGAGGGTCACCAATTTCAAGAAAAATGGGATGAAGAATTCTTTTTTATCTTGCACAATGGTACGCCTATTTGTTTGCTGTGTAATGAATCCATTTCAGTGATGAAAGAATTCAATATAAAGAGGCATTACTCAACTAAGCATCCTATGCTGCACTCACTGACAGGACAAATAAGAAAAGACAAAATCCAGAAGCTTACTGCAAATTTAGAAAAAACAGCAGCAAATGTTTCATAAACAAAGAACACAACTTCATAATGTTGTGAAAGCTTTATAGTTAGTACAAAATTGGCAAAGTCATTAAAACCATTTGCCGAAGGAGAATTTATCAAGGAGTGTATGTTAGAAGTTTGTTGCAGTGTTTTGTGTCCTGAAAAGAAAAATGAATTTGAAAAAATTAGTTTGTCAAGACGAACTGTTGCCCGACGTATAGAAATGATGGCTAATGATATGAAAACAACTTTGACTGACCGTATGGCTGGTTTTGAATCATTTTCCATAGCATTAGACGAGAGCACCGATTTGTCTGACACAGCTCAACTCGCTATATTTATTCGAGGTGTTGATAAAGAGTTCACTGTTACTGAGGAATTGCTTGCTTTACAGCCGCTAAAAGGAACCACTACAGGAGAGGACATTTTTAATGAAGTTGAACAGGTATTCACAAGTTTTGGTTTGCCATGGTCAAAATTAGTTGGTGTATGCACAGATGGTGCACCTTCTATGGTCGGCTTACGTAAAGATTTCATCGGAATTTTGTATGAAAAAGCAACTGAATTAAATGTGCAAAAAAAATGATTTGATAGTCCTTCATTGCATTATCCACCAATAGAACTTGTGTTCTAAGTCCATTTGACTCCAGAATGTTATGAATGTGGTAGTAAAAACCATCAATTTTATTCGATCCCGAGGGCTTAACCATTGTCAGTTCAAGGCGTTTTTGAATGAAATATCAGCCGAATATGACGACGTAACATATTATTGTGAAGTCAGATGGTTAAGCAAAGGAAAAATGCTGAAACGGTTTTACGACCTTAGAGATGAGATAGCAGATTTTATGCAAATAAAAGATAAACCACTATCTGAATTGAGTGACTCAAAATGGATATGTGACTTAGCATTTCTGGTCGACCTTACAGACCATTTGAATGATTTAAATTTGACACTTCAAAAACAAGGACAGTTAGTAAATAATTTGTACAGGCATTTGAAAGCGTTTCAAAACAAAATCCGCTTGTGGGAGGCACAGTTGCTGTCTGGTAACAGTTACCATTTCACCATGCTCTCTGCGTATGAAAATACTGCTTATGCTCAATATGCTGAGGAACTCAAGTTACTGTCGGAGCAATTTTCGAACAGATTTAGCGATTTTAAAAACATGGACGACAGTTTCAATTTATTAGCTACTCCAACAAAAAGTAATGTACAAAATGCTCCAATACACTTGCATATGGAGTTGATCGAGCTTCAAGAAAACTCACTCCTAAAATCTAAATTTGAAGACGTGGAGTTGTGCGATTTCTATAAAAAATACCTCGAAGAAGACTATTTTCCGGAGCTTAGAAAATTCGCAAGAAGATTGATTTGTACGTTTGGCAGTACTTATAAATGCGAACAGTTCTTTTCAATGATGAAAGTTAATAAATCAAAACATCGTACAAGGCTGACTGACGATAATTTGCAAAATTCTTTACGTCTTTGTATCAGTGGAATTCATCCACAAACATCGATAGATTAGTTTCCCAAATTCAAGCTCAAGGGTCTCATTGATTTCGTTGTCGCTATTTAACTTTCGTAGTTTGTAATAATTTCAAATTTCACGGATTTAATTATAATGTTGTACCTATTTTTTTTTCATTTCATTTTCTTATTTTAATAAATTGCATTATAATAACATTGTCGTATTATTTCATGTCTGATATCTATCGCTAAAAATTATGAACACTACTTTAAAATGCACTACTTTTAAACGCGGCCCGCGAACGTATTTGCACACTAAAGTTTGATCCACAACATGTCAAAGGTTGCCCATACTTGCTCTACAGGAACACAAAGAAAACCAACTGGCCAACCGAGGCGTACCACAGAACGTCAAGATAGGCGCTTCAGACAACTAGCTCTACAAGAACGCTTTACTACTCTACGCGTCAAATGGCAAATTATTTATACATAGATAGATTAATATAAGCCGGTTATCTAATTCTTCCCAATAATTAATCGAAAGTACTTCTTCACTAATAGCAATACCCAAGACAGAAATAAAAAGAAAAGAAATTCTTGGGAAATTTAGGGGTTAGAAATATCCTGATTTATTGCGTCGAATCAGACAGAGAACGGTAGGTAATTCTCAAGCTCGATCTCCTCTAAGATCCGGAGTAAAGATTGAGATTATTAAATATTAAGCCGCCTCGTTGCTTCGGTCTGTCGTGTCCTCGCCCACCTGCAGAAATGGAAGCGTGAGTAGTGGTGTGCGTGTTTCTGTGTGTGTGACGGAATAGGACTGATCCGATATCTCGTGGGAACGTTATCAATTTTCCGTTATGCCGAACGGATTGCGGATGATAATTCGATATCGTTCGGATAATATCGGATAAAAGTCAAAGATAATATAAAAATCGGCCCTTTCTTGGGCGAATTGGGAGATGAAATGTCATTAGAAGTTTAGATACTGGTTTCGTTTAGGAAAAAAAAGAGTGCTTACTTCTTTTATAGGTCGATAATTTACAGGATTTTATATTTGGTGCCGCCAATTACGATTCTAGAGTCGAAAATAAAGTGACGTGTCGCACATGAGTAGAAAAGATTTGGAAAAAAATAATAATTAAGATATTTTTAATGAAAATTATTTAAAAAAACTGACAGCATTTATAAAATAATTGTTTTCTTTTTAAAATAAACAACGTAATACGTCAAAAGAATTTAAAAATGGTAAAAAAACGAAAAATGACGTTAAGAAATTTAAAAAAACAAAAGAAAAAACAATTAAAAGAATTATAAAAAAGATAAAAGGTAAGATAGAAAGTGCAAATAATAGGAAAAGGGAAGAGGGAATTAGAAAAGGGGAAATGGATAAGGGAAAAGGGAGCAAAGATAAGGAAAGAGGAAAAAGGGAGCGGAGAAAAGAAATAAGGAATGGAGACAAAGGATCAGCGAAAAGAAAATAGAAAATGCGAAAAAGGGAATAGGTAAACAGAAAAATGGAAGAGGAAAATTGGATAAGGAAAATTGGAGCAGAGATATGGAAAGTGGGAAAAGAGAAACAAGAATATGAGAACAGAAAAGAGAATAGGAAATGGAGACAAAGAAACAGCGAAAAAAGAATAGTAAATGCGAAAAAGGAAACAGAAAAAGAGAAGAGGAATTTATGAAGAGGAAAAAGAGATAAAGGTAAAGGGAGAAAAGATAAGAAAAGAGGAAAAAGGGAAACAGAAAAGAGAATAGGGAATGGAAACAAGGAAACAGCGAAAAGAGGAATAGGTAAAAAAATAGGAAAATGGACAGAGAAAAAGAAAAGGAAAACAAGAAAAGGAGAACAGAAAAGAGAATAGGGAATGCGGACAAAGAAACAGCGAAACGAGAATAGTAAATGCGGTAAATGAAATAGCTAAACAGTAAAAGGAAATAGGAAATTGGGAGAGGAAAAGAGATAAGAGAAAGAGACAAGATAAGAAAAGAGGAAATAGGGAAATAGAATAGAAGAGAAGAAAAACAGAAATAGGGAATTGGGAAGAGGGAAAATGGATAAGAGAAAAAGGGGCAGAGATGAGGAAAGAGGGAAAAGAGAAACAAGAAAAGGGGAATAGAAAAGAGAATAGGAAATGCGGACAAAGAAACAGTGAAAAGAGAATAGTAAATGCGGAAAATGCAATAGCTAAACAGAAAAAGGGAAGAGGAAAAGGGATAAGGGTAAAGGGAGCAATGATACGGAAAGAGGAAAAAGGGAAATAAGAAAAGGAGAACAGGAAACAGAATAGGGATTTGGGAAGAGGGAAAATGGATGAGAGAAAAGCGGGTGGAGATAAGGAAAGATGGAAAAGAGAAACAAGAAAAGGGGAATAGAAAAGAGAATAGGAAATGCAGACAAAGAAACAGCGAAAAGTGAATAGTAAATGCGGAAAATGAAATAGCTAAACAGAAAAAGGGAAGAAGGAATTGGGAAGAGGGAAAAGGGATAAGGGTAAAGAGAGCAAAGATAAGGAAAGAGGAAAAAGGGAAATAAGAAAAGGAGAACAGAAAACAGAATAGGGATTGGGAAGAGGGAAAATGGATGAGAGAAAAGCGGGTGGAGATAAGGAAAGAGGGAAAAGAGAAACAAGAAAAGGGGAATAGAAAAGAGAATAGGAAATGCAGACAAAGAAACAGCGAAAAGTGAATAGTAAATGCGGAAAATGAAATAGCTAAACAGAAAAAGGGAAGAAGGAATTGGGAAGAGGGAAAAGGGATAAGGGTAAAGGGAGCAAAGATAAGGAAAGAGGAAAAAGGGAAATAAGAAAAGGAGAACAGAAAACAGAATAGGGATTTGGGAAGAGGGAAAATGGATGAGAGAAAAGCGGGTGGAGATAAGGAAAGAGGGAAAAGAGAAACAAGAAAAGGGGAATAGAAAAGAGAATAGGAAATGCAGACAAAGAAACAGCGAAAAGTGAATAGTAAATGCGGAAAATGAAATAGCTAGATAGTAAAAGGGAATAGGAAATTGGGAAGAGGATAAACGGATAAGGGTAAAGAGCGCAAAGATATGGAAAGAGGAAAAAGCGAAATAAGAAAAGGAGAATAGAAACGAGAATAGGGAATTGGGAAGAGGGAAAATGGATAAGAGAAAAGGGGGTTAGAGATAAGGAAAGAGGGAATAGTGAGTGGCGAAAAGGAAAGAGGAAAGAGAAAATGGAGATATGGAAATAATGAAAAGGGAAGGAGGAAAAAGAATACAGGGAAAATGAATAATGAATGGGGTAAAGGAAAACGGGAACAGAGAAATGGAAACAAGGAAACTAGAATAAGGTAAATGAACTTGCAAAAAGGCAAGAGGGAAAGGAGAATAGAGAAAATGGTATTGGGGTTGGAGTAAAAGGAAACGGGAAAAGGAATCATGAAAAACTCTATGAATTATAATCTATGAACTCTAGGCATTATATTACCCTTAACACTCGTAGACAAACGCCCAATAACTAAACATTTCTGTACTAGTCAGCTCTCATAAACAAGTTTCTTCACAAAAAAAAATTAAGAGATAACTTTTTTCCCATTCTTACCATAGCTTACTATCAAGTTGAATAAATTATTCCTTCTGCATGTAACATTTCTAATCTCACTGATTGTGAATATATTACGGCTAACTATCAGGTGAAAAGTGCCCTCTGTGTGTAGAACAACAATCTTCAAAATTATTATCATTTTGATGTGTATGCTGCCTCGCACACAGTTTAAACTATCAAGGCCTCACTCAATCTCACCTTCTCCAACTAAATAAACACGCCACCGGTTTAAAATAGTGTCGCAAATCGAAGTCGATGAACCGTTAAACGGTTCCCTTTACGAGAGATAAAAAAAAAACACCCCCCACCCTTGCGTTCCCTTGCGTTCAACTCATTTCCGCTCCGCCGGCCAAAGGAACTAACCCCGGCGCAGATGATTAATCTGGCGTAAACAGATCGGAATTCCTATTTAGGACGGCCGGGCCCGTCAAGGCAATAGGCGGAATGGGGCGTGTCCAAACATAGCAGGGACACCGTCTCTGAAGTCCGGTCGATTGCTTCCGATTAAGCGTGTACCTCCTTTGGAATCTGTATATACACGCGACGAGCGCCAATATCCCCTCGAGATGAGCGCTTCATTTGTATGCAAAACATGACAGTTTCCAACTCTCCCGGCGAATCGGTGGCGAGCACAATGGGTTCGGTGGTATTAGTCATTCGCTATATCGTTTCCGGGGGTAATCTATAAGCTATTCACGCCGATATTTCTGGAACGTTTTCAATTTTAAAGGCGCAGAGACGGGTACTGCAGCAACAGTTGCCGGAAATGGGAAGAGTGAAAACTAAAAAAAGGGAGTGGCGACACATTATATTTTTCGATCGAAAAAGGCTGTCGCAATTGGAATGCTAAAATGTGATTCAAAATGATTGTCGTAAGAAAAAAACTGTTTTCCGGAAAAATTTATCTATACTTATTACCAATTTAATGAGCGAAGTTAGCTACATACAAATTTCAACATTAAATGAATTTTCTTGACATTTAGCGACATTGGCGTGCGTGTTGTAGTATCTTTCGATTATTTATCTTATAATTTTTTTCAAATCGTTTATATTTACATCTAATATCACCAACAATAGTATTTCTGAATACTGTAAGAAAATAAGGGAATTTATCTGTGGTAATAGCTCAACAAACAGGTAAAAAATCAATATTAACATTAAGTGAAATAGCTTATTACATTTTATAATTTTATAGGCTTATCATACAAGTCAGCGCAACGAGCTGTCAAAAGAAAGTTAGATTTTCATCCCTATAAAGTTTCTACAGTACAGGAATTATTACCATTAGATCACGATAGGCGATTGGAATATTGTCATTGGTTTAATAACAATTTAAGGGACGATGACTTGCTAAACAAATCATTTTTCTCGGATGAAGCCTGGTTTTATCTAACAGACTATATCAATTTACAAAACTATTGTGTCTGGTCTGCAGAAAATCCACACGAATTTCGAGAAACGCAATTGCATCCCGTAAAAGTTGGAGTTTGGTTAGCTACGTCCAGGCAACGAATAATAGGGCCAATTTTCTTCGAGGAAACTGTAACAGCCCAACGTTACCAACAGATGTTGGAATTGTTTATTGCAAAGTTACAAGAAAATCAGCTTGAAGCAGGTTATTTTCAGCACGATAATGCTTCAGCACATATTGCTCGACAAACCCCTTCAACAGTTTTTTGCTGACAGGTTCGTTAGAGCACAAAGATGGCCACCAAGTTCGCCTGATCTAACCCCATTAGATTACTTCATGTTCGGCTATCTAAAAAATAGGATCTATAGAAACCGCATGCATAACATAGAAGAACTGAGAGATGCAGTTTTGTCACTTTATAATTATACTAATTGTATGTTATAATTTAAAGTAATAAATAAATTTAGTTAAACACCAGTTAGTACTGAATTGTAAAATCATAATTTAGTAAAGTTAAATTAATTACATTTCACTTTTAACAAGCAGAAACACCAACCCATAGTCGTTTATATAATGCGATTTCAAATATAGGTTACGTGTTCCTTATTTATGACACAGAGTTTACTTTCTTATGTTCCAACACTGACTTAGTTCAAACCCTCATTACAAACACGCGGCATATACCTACACCCTGTTACTATCTATAGGAGCGGAATTGACAATCATTTTAAATCTCTGTGTATTTATTGATACAAAACAGTACTTTATTCAGTACTTGACAAGCTATGAATACTTACACATTGTCCGATCCCCATTTAGATTATTAATTATTAATCCGATACAAATTAGTTAGTGTTGAATATTTGAACAGCTATGGAGGGTATGATAAAGTAAAGTTCTTTGTTGTTGAATGGCTTTTTGAAATGTTATTTAATGTTAAAATAAAAATACACAAAATCATGTTTGCTTGCTTCTCTTTTTTGTGTATTTTTTCTAGACGTTCACAATACTGTTTTTTTTTTTTTGCGATTACAGCGCAATCTGTTACGAATCGAAAAAAAAGTTTCAAACAAAAACTACATACTTGATGGCGTAGAATCCGAATCTGCAATACAAAATGGAGGTTCCTATTTAAGATTTCAAAGTTTTCCCCCTCCCACTCTGGGGGGTTGAGGTGGGGGATCGAGTTCGGCACCATTCAGTGAGCCTCCTACATTATAACAAATCTTATTAAGATCTTTTTTTGATTTGATGCAGTGTTTTAGAGATATTCCCTTGTCTCAAGATAAAAACTCAGCCTGTATAATGTGAACTTTATTTTATTTCTTAATTCTTATTCAATCTTGTATTTTTTAATTTTTGTTTTATTTTGTTCCGGGAGATTTATCATTCTTCGGGATGTTTATTCGATAACAATTGCTGTATTCCCATCAAACTAGAGTAAATAACGGTATCTTGATGTCAGTTACTGGTTGTCCATATGAATTCTATGTTGGTTTACCTGATAGCGATTATAATCGAAGACAGATTACTGGTAATTTATGTTTAAATGAGCATTCTTCCTGTGGCAACGAGAGACAACGCTTCTTCGTGAACTCCTATAACAATTTTTACGCCAGACACTCAAAAATATCAAAGTTCCACAAAGTGTTTACCTCAAAAAAAGTATGGATATATCACTTGAATAATATAAATCCATATCATTACCTGAATTACCTTCGAGAATTTTCCATGAAATTTCCTGAGAAGAATCCTGGCTAGAATACCATCCCAAGATTTTACCGTTACTGGAGCCCCTCGAATTAAACGCCCAACTTGACCACCCAGAGAATTACTTGCGCACACCTCTATTTTGGGCCGTCCATATTTGCACCCAAGGTATTTCTTCAAGTATATCTCACTTAAAAGAGAAAATAATTAGGTTCAATTTAATTTTAACCAAATTAGATTTTTTTCATTTATGTTAACGATACGTTAATTTTAGGGTTAAATTTGTACGAACCGTCATTATTTTAGGAATTTTAATATTTAAAGGTTGTCATAAAAATCGACACTAATATGGTTTATTTATTATAGCGATTTTTACATATAGCGATAACACGGGTATTGGAATATTATAATTTTCTTACAAATGTAGTTAAAAATTTATGACGTTTTGACGACAGGCAAGTTTGGATACGGATTTTGAATGAAATAATTTGTTTTATATAGTATGTATGACTCCAACATACGTACTTGTGCTCTGAGAATCTCTAAATTGATAAAACATAGCAGAAGTGATAGTTTTATTTATACTAAACAAAATTCCAGTCCTCTTTACTACTTAACTGACATCAATCGAAGTTATGTTACTCCCGATCACAATAAGAAGAGATTTGGAATGGATCATCGAAGACTACGTACGAATGTTATAAATCGAAAATTAATATATATTTATGCACAGTAGCATAACGATTATCGCAAAAACTAAAAATATATTTCCATCATTAGTCATATGAAGTATCTATATGAATTTTCTCAATGTACAAGTTATAACTAGAAACAGCAGAAGTATGTGGAGCATGGTTAAACAACCTTGGTTTTATTTAGTCGAACATTTTTATCATAATTATTTATAACCAATATCCCAATATATATTATTGTGATTTCCCGGCTATATGCTTTTTAATAAAATAATGCAACCATTAATAACATGTATAATTCATGAACAAGTTTATATAGGTATGAGATATCTTACCCAGGGTGAGTATATTTATCTGGAATATATTCAAACAAGTATTTATCAATTATCCAGTATAATTTAGATTCTTTAATTCAAAAAGGAACTTTAAAAATATCCCGCGCTATCATAAGAGAATAGAAAACCACCAACCACGTTTGCCAACTTATGAAAGCTCAGAATTTTAATCTCATACGAAATAATAACCTCAAAATATTATAGAAGTTATACATTCATTTATATAATAATTTGAACAATGTTTTGACCAGATACCTCGTTTATCGGTTCATACAGACGCCAGAGTACCTTCGAATGTGATTTCCTTGTAGTGACAATCCAGATTCGCTCGTGTGTTCACCTCCTTCGTTACATTCAGGATGTATGATTAGACTCGGAACAGCAAACACATGCACACTCCCATGTAGAACAAGTACCCAGATATAGTAAACACCAAATTTGTGAATTTATCCCCTTCGATACCAGATATACCCCCGCAATATGGTTTAATTCATTTATATTTGATGAGAGATGACACAGCTTTTTCTAAGACTTTTTATCAACAACCAACACGTAACCAAGGATTTTCATACATTTTCTTTATACGAATTACATTGAGTCACTCCCCATTCAATTAAAATAGATACCTAGGATACCAGGCTAGCGTACAGTAGTCAGACGATAAATTATATTCAACTTCCATGACTACTAATACGATCTAATCCAAATTATACTGGACTTACAAACATGTGCGTACATAAAATAATAATTACATTTCAATATGGTTGGTAGCTTTCCTCTTATGAAACACAGCAATATATATATATGTATACCTCAAGCTGGAAACGATTCTTTTATACAAGATTTCAGATAATTTTGTTAAAATTTGTGTTTTAATTAACTAAGTTTAAATAACCAAAGACATATTCCACTTGAAAACATAACCAGTCTCTTACACTACCTAATGCCCAACATTCTTTTTTTCCAATACTTAATGCAAAAAAGACCTTGTTTCATGTTTGGGGAAAATTATTTTTCGTTAGTAAATAAAATAAAGAAATTCATTCCGTTTTGGTTTATTAGTAATATCTTTAAAAACAGCTACATATTTCGACACATCTTGTCCATTCTCAGGGTTTTATATAATTTACACACCAAAAGATATTGCTAATAAACCAGAATGGAATGAACAATTTATTAGGTATTTTATTTACATACACAATGTTTCATTTCAAGTAGAAAACATCAATACGATTTTCATTAGATATATTATTATCCTTGATGAAAAAAGCATCCATCTTGCCACCTCTTTTACATCTGCAGTTTACACCTTTTTATCCAGCTTTATCCATGAGTTTCTCTTATATATTTTCTAACCATGACCTAAAAGAAATATTTCGATCAAATATATAAAACAGACCGTCTCTTACTGTGGTCGTATAAATCCTTAGTCATATTACACCAAATATGTAAAGCGCATTTTGCTCAAAAAAAAAAAATAATTCCAGAGAGCTAATCTAAATTCCAAATTAATTTTTACTTAGAGGTGAAATATTCTTAAATAACTTTAAAAGCTCTGATCTATTGTAACCTACATGACGTTTGGACGGAGGTGTATACATCCAACAAATTACAGCAAATCATCAAAAACAGTCAAATCAGTTTATTAATAATTTTATTGATATTTTACAAACATTTCTTTTTTCCATTTTTGAATGTCAATGACAATTATTCATGTGCTCTTTTCAATTTAGTTCATTTAGCATTTAAATAAATTTTAGCTGGTATCACTTAACATTAAACCTTTTTTTACTTCTCAAAGGAGGTGGAAGGCAGACATATCAGTTCTGGCCATTTTTGTCTTGTCTGTCTTTGTTACATGTGTGAAATATTAAGCTTATAACATCTGAGTAAGTATCAAGATTTTTCCAATTTGAGAATGTTGCTTATCTAATTTTATTATTTATTTTGTGCCTTAAGCAATGTATTTTTCATTGATTGTGTCTTTTTCACAATTTTTACAATTGAGCACATGGTGATTGTCATTTCCATTTTAGGCTGTAAGGGCTGTAAAGGCTGTAAAAGCTGTAAAGGCTGTAAGATTTATAAGATCTGTACGATTTATAACTTCATCGAGGCTAGAAATTCCATCTACGTCAAATCACAGGTGTATGTGACCCACAGTGATACGGGATGTATCAAGAAATGTGAATAGCATATTATATTCCATAACACCTAGAATATAATTCCTTAAATCGACACTGTCCGAAGAAGCAAGGATGTTGTAAGCTTTTGGTCCTCGTCATGTGCTGTCCAGTCTAGTCCCCATCATCGTAATGCATGTTGTGTGCAACCATCCATCATCGACAACTAGAAACCTTATTTCAATTCCACCTAGAAGCATTTACAATTGAAGATTGCTGTACTCATTATCTCCGATCCTACCTGTAAGTGTGAATACACCTGTTTATGGTGCGCCTATTTATATTTTTGCTTCGTAATGTAACAATTCCACTTTAAATATTTATGCTTCGATTTATTTAAATCAACTCAATTTTTTATTTTCCTTATTTGACTAATTAACTTGTAAACCGGTAACAGCTGTTTATGGTAACTGAAACAAATGTTATTATTATTAGGAATTTAAATTACTGTTTGAACTTTTCAACTTACATATTCATATTTCATATTCTTTTGTTGCATTATATAACTTTTTAATAATTATTAGCCTGCAATTGTATTGCAGCCGTTCATAACCTGACTTTTATGTCATTTCATGTTTAGGCTTATGCATTTGTTTACGTTTGTCACGATTCATACCAAGCATTTGAGGTCATTTATCCTATGCTTCAATTACCCTAAATTTACATTACCTACTTGTTGTCTGTTGTCGCTGAATGCAATATTTCCATTTTCATTATATTTACTGTTATAATATATTAAATTTTTTTATACACTTTTATATATACACCATTTTCTAAATTTATTAAATTTACATTTAATGCTAACAGTTGTTGTTTGTCAATCTCCTGCTTACCTGACCACCCTGCTGCTAGTCACAGCTGGCGCCCTCACGTTATAATATCAACTAACGAACCCCCCCAGCCGCGGATTATGAGCAGCCGGACTCTGCGTGCGTTTTTGTTCTTTTTGAACAAGTCGTAAGTACATCTCCTTCATCAAAGGGGTGTACGTCGCACTATTAACAAGAGATCATTTCCCCAGCTTCTATATTTACCCTTGCAAGAACATTTTC
Source organism: Protaetia brevitarsis (assembly GCA_004143645.1). Classification (NCBI taxonomy): domain Eukaryota; kingdom Metazoa; phylum Arthropoda; class Insecta; order Coleoptera; family Scarabaeidae; genus Protaetia; species Protaetia brevitarsis. Next base: position 103,347 of record RXPK01000393.1, on the reverse strand, counting down.
GTTTAAATAAAAATTAACCAATTCGTCCGTCCACTTCTATTCCATTAGCATGCGTTTGAAGCTTTCCCACAACTTATTGATGATGCAAATATTTACCCAAAACCCGTTCCAACACCTGTGCATATGTATATATACCTTGTGGAAACCCAGATTCCTTAATAACCGAGCCTTCTGCTGTGCTAGCATGCTAACTCCAGCACAGTCTATTTATCGATCCGCTGATGGAATTTCCTACAAACATAAGGTACAGGTAGTGCTACTCGAAGTAAATATGTACTTACCTAACTAAATAGGAAAATACCATAGACGTGGTCAACCGATTCTTCTTTCTATATACACTTACACGATGGAGATTTAATTACCTAAAATCTATCTTTTAAATTTGTACCTCGTAGGGATGAATCAGCACTACGCTGCCATAAAAACGGTTTAGTGCCATCTAGGTATTATTTATATGTGTCGATATTTCTCTTGCAGCTGCCATTCATGTTCCCTGGTGACTGGTTTCTCTCTACCCTATCAGAAGGGAATGTCCTATACAGTGTCCAAATAACTCTCTAGGAGAACCGTTCGTTTTATGACTTGGACGCGGATGATGAGGTGGCGTAAAATATTTGAAATACTATATAGACAGTGATATTGTCGTAAACTAGCCGTGGTTAGAAAAAGGAATGTTTTTTTTTTCTTTTAAGAATCTTGTATTGACTTGATTGAATCTACTGTTATTTGCAATGATTTTTTTATTTTAATTCTACAGTAGATTTAAAATACAGGTGGGTTTTTTATCTTGAAACAACGGAATATCTCTAAAACACTGCATGCGAAAATGTCCAATATAAATGTTCTTTCATAATAATAGTTTCTCAGTTTTTTTTTTTAATTTGACATATTTTCGATGTATTTAATAAGCAGGCAAAAATATTAACATGTAATTTGCTGTCGCATAATAATTATGGCTTATTAATATTTTATAATTACAATTACATAAAATTTGCTAATAATTGGAAAACTTCCAATGATAAATATCTCAGGTGTGGAAACCAAACAATGCAAAAAAAGATAACACATCATTCTAAAAAATAATATACAGAGTGTTTTTAGGAAAAAAATATTTTATTTACTCGAAACTTGAAAATTAGTCATATTTTAGGCAATAAACGCTAAAATTTGAAAAACTATGAAAAATAGGTATACCAAACGTTAATGTCAATCGATGTAGAATTTTACGCTGCATTCAATGCTGTAGTAAAAAATACCATGTTCTATTTGAAATAAAAAAGTTTTGTTGATTTAAAGGTATCCACATTGGAGATACGTTTTTGAACACCCTGTATGTGATTCAGTGATTATTGCTATAACACTTATAGCTACGTCCTTGTACTTACATCGACTTTAGTAGAATCACTAAATATCTGCTATCTCATGAAATATTTGATTTTATTTGAAAGAGTGCAAATGTCAAAAAATCAACGAAAATGAAAATATCTCAAAAACGGTCGAGTTTAGGGGTAGGGAACCTTCATATAAACTAGTTGCAAATGACTCGCCAAATTCATTAGACCGATAAAAATTGTACCATTCCATTTAAAATAAGAAAGTTGATATCAACACCCTGTATACCGAAAATGCTATAAAGTTGAAATTATTTTCCTTAAATAGATCACAATAGGCCATGTCTACACTGCAAGTTTCAAAAACAAATTTTTGCCAGAAGTTCAAAAAAATCTAATGTCCCAGTTCGGTGGGACACCTGTATATACAGGGTTATTATTGTATAGCACTTTTCAAAATAAAGGGGTTAAAGATATACATGAGCAATGTCTATATACAAAAAATTACGGTTCTAAGTACACGGAGTACCGAGAAAATGATTTTTCTTTATTCGAGTCCGGCCCTGACTCATTTAGCATACCGGTGAACCATCGGTCGTCGCTACACTTTCAACGTTGGGATTACATTTAGTGTGCACTTGCTATTCGCAGTGGATGCATGCGTTTGCAATGGCAGCCGTATAGATTTGAAACACGCTACATAAAGTTAACAATCATATATTAGTTTTATTGCAAACATAATAAGTTTATTTTAAAACAAATTTAACCTTTAAAATGTGATACACGAGTTCATGGCAAAAGCACATCATAAAAAAAAAACACCTGACTGCTTTGTTTGCATTCTGGTGCTTCCTGGTCTTATCTCAGTTTAAATCTTGTGTGAATAACATCTGCTTTGAATGAATTCACTATGCCTAGCATTTAATTTTTTCGATGTTTACTTACAGATGGTTGAAATTCATTTGCTATCAGATTTATGTGTATACAAATGGTAAACACAGATGTGGGCCTTCTTTAACTACATTTTGGGCCCTAAAATTTGGAAAATTACAACATGCACGTAGAACCGTGATTTTTTGTATATAGGCATTACTCATGTATATCTTTCACCCTTTTATTTTGAAAAGTGCTATACAATAATAACCCTGTATACATATAGAAAAAAATTTCGAGCAACATCTAAAAGAAGCCCGCTTACTTATGCCCGCCTTGACATTTTCGAAGGCACTACGACAACCTCAAAATATACAATCGCATACTGGATGGACATGCTATCGACTAGATTTCCACCTCTTCACATACGATCCGCCGTCAATCGAGCCGACATTCTCGTCAGACGTAATTCGATATGACCTAAAACCGCTTTACATGTAAATTCGCACGTCAAAGCCGTTTCGTATCCACGGCGATAGAGAGACGGTTTTAACAGGCCGCTAGAGACACCGATGACACGTAGTTACATTTAATTTGCGTCACATTTTGCCGCTAGGATAAGATGTCATCGGATTAATCCTCTATCGCCTGACGGATTTGTCGAGTTAAGACCTGCGGGATAGTCTAGCTACATACATATATTCCGCGCTACACGATGCTTGGATGGTGCGGGGCAAGGTAAGGGTAGCGCCATACTTACTGCATTGTTCAAGTAGTGTATAGGGTGGACTAAATTGGATGTACACAAGGGGTAAATAGAGGCTGTTTGAAATTATCTAGGCACTATTGGTAGCTTTGTTATTTTTGGATCTATAAATTTGGTTAAATTAGCAAAACAAGCGTGATTTTAAGAGCTGATTACGATGACCAACATAAAAAAAAACAGTTGAACATCGCTAATTATTAACCAGAACACTTATTTCTTAAATTTTCCAGGTATTTTAATTGAATACAAGATAATAGTTCCAAATCAACCATTCCAAGTAACAAATGTAATCACAAAAGAACCGAGTATCCTCTTTAAATGCATATTATTAGTACATAATAAGTTGAAACATTTAGGTATATGTACACATATATAAAATAGTATTTAACAAAAAGAATTAATAATTACATTTTCCCTTACTTAACAGTTATTAAATCACCATATTACTCCATCAATTTAAAAGCATTTTACCAACATGACCAAATCTTCAATACAAATCATTTCAAAATACCGTATTTATAAAGGTATTTTTTTTGTTTGTGGATCAAACGCGTAGATAAGAATGCAGTCTAATGTCTAGATGGCAGACTAAATAAAATAAATTTCAGTCGGGCGGAACAAACAACTTCGGGCTCGAGGTTCTGAGCCAATAGGCTTTCTGGATCCTATAGAACATGTAGGTAGTTCGCTATAACCACAGATTATCCAGATAGTTCACTTGTATATATTTCTTGGTCGGATTTTTTTTTTTAACGTGTGCGTGGTAGTCACTGTTTCTGGTTTGTTTATATCTTGCTCATGAATTTTCGTTTATAGGTTATAAAGCAGCAAGCAGTTGTCATTGATATACGCGTTGTAGCAGAGATTATTGTATTAATTTTCATTATTGTGTTGATTGAACCACTTCAACTTTAGCTGTTTAGTGATTTTTATACAATGTGTGATAATGTGGTATTGTGTTCCTGATTGTCGCAATAAATATAGCGTTAATATTCCGGCAATGTTTCTTCAGGTTTCCAATAGAACCAGAAAGGTAAGCTATTAAGTTTTCATATATAGATTATATTACAAATAAGTATATATATTGCTATGTTTCATAAGAGGAAAGCTACCAACCATATTTAGATGTAATTACTATTTTATGTTTGTAAGTCCAGTATAATTTGGATTAATTCACACTAGTAGTCATGGAAGTTGAATATAATTTATCGTCTGACAATTGTACGATAGCTTGATGGTATCCTAGGTAACTATTTTAATTGAATGGGGAGTGACTCAATGTGATTCGTATAAAGAAAATGTATGAAAATCCTTGGTTACGTGTTGATAGTTGATGAAAAGTCTTAAAAAAACTGTGTCATTTCTCATCAGATATAAATGAATTAAACCATATTGCGGGGGTATATCTGGTATCGTAGGGGATAAATTCACGAATTTGGTGTTTACTATATCTGGGTACATGTTTTACATGGGATTTTACATGTGTTTGCTGTCCCGAGTCTAATCCATCCTGAATGTAACGAAGGAGGTGAATATACGAGCGAATCTGGATTGTCACTACAAGGAAATCACATTCGGAGTTACTCTGACATCTGTAAGAACCGATAAACGAGGTATCTGGCCCCAAAACATTGTTTAAATTATTATTATTTCGTATGAGATTTAAATTCTGAGCTTTTGTAAATTGGCAAACGTGGTTGGTGGTTTTCTATTCCCTTATAATAGCGCGGGAGATTTTAAAAGTTCATATTTGAATAAAAGGATCTAAGTTATACTGGATAATTGATAATACTTGTTTGAACATCCCAAATAGCTATACTCACCCTGAGTAAGAGTTCTCATACTTTTTTATATATTTCCTGTATAGACTTGTTCATGAATTATCCATGTTATTAATGATTGCATTGTTTTATTAAAGAAAGTTATTTATTTATTTTCCTTTTGCTTGTTAAAGCATATAGCCGGGAAATCACAATAATATATATATATTTTAATATGTATTTTATGTATATTTTTTAAGATGTGCATTGTGGGTGAAGAATATTGGTCGTGGGGATTTAGAAACAATTTCACCAGAACATCTGTACCGATCTTTTAGGGTTTGTGCGGAACATTTTGAAGATAGTATGTTCGCAAGTCTAGCAAAGAGTCCGTTAAAGAAAAATGCAGTTGCTACAAAAAATTTTGAAAGTAAGTACATATGTCTTTCATACATAACGTAGAAAATTTAAGTAGTGAACCATTTTTAAAAATACACTAATAAGGTTTACATGTAAAGATGTTTGCACCTTGGAATATTAAATATAACAATGACATTATTTTGATTAACTACTTTGTATGAAAACCGTAAACCTTTATTTATATACATAACTTATATGTGCAGCAACAATATAACATAGGTTCAATTATGAATATATCTGAAAAGAGAATTCTTAAGTGAATCAACTTAACGATTCTAATTATTAATATTAACTAATTAAAAATTGTACATATATGGATGTCTTTTCTTTGTAGAAGAACATTCTGAGATCACTATCAATGCACCTCAGGAGATCCCCATAAGCGAAGAAGAAATAGGCCAACCTTTACCACAGCAACCTTGAAAACGTTGAAAATTGGAAATATATTCATATTTATTTCATTTTATTTTTTATTTCTTAACCCACTAACTAGTAAATGTTTCAAAACTTCAATTGCTTATTTTTATAAGCTAAATGCTTAAACGATAAAATAATGACGACACTTTTTTTGTTTTGATTTTGCTACATTACAATTTCTTATTTGATATATTTTTTATATGTAATAGCATTCGCCTTATTGTTACACCACTTTACACATACGAATAAACGTTTATAATTTTCTTACACTTAGTTTTTATTAATCTTGGATAAATTAATATCGAAGGCAATCTTACAATCTTTTCTAGATTATGTTTGTTTATATTTTCTTAAAAATTACTTCCCTATAGTTCTGTTATGATATATTGCCAACATTAAATTCATAACATAAACAAAATGGAAGACGCATTAGACTTTAATTTTGTTCAATTATATTAGATCCGTTCCTGACATTTTTATTAATGCGGGCCTGTCGAAATGCGCGTGATAGTCTGCGCGAAGTACCGTTTGTGCCACGAACATCAAAGGTGCCGACTGCAAGTGAACTATCTGGATAATCAGTGCTATAACTGTCCAAAAGTGGCGCGAAAGATAATATCAACATCAACAATTTATCAATGGTATTAGTTGGCAACTATATACGAATGTTATTAAAATTCTCTATAAGAATCAACTGTCAATTTGTCAATGCGAAAACATCTCAGCAAAAAACGGGAAACAACACCTCTAGCTTGTAACCTACATGACGTTTGGACGGAGGTGTATACATCCAACAAATTACAGCAAATCATCAAAAACAGTCAAATCAGTTTATTAATAATTTTATTGATATTTTACAAACATTTCTTTTTTCCATTTTTGAATGTCAATGACAATTATTCATGTGCTCTTTTCAATTTAGTTCATTTAACATTTAAATAAATTTTAGCTGGTATCACTTAACATTAAACCTTTTTTTACTTCTCAAAAGAAGTGGAAGGCAGACATATCAGTTCTGGCCATTTTTGTCTTGTCTGTCTTTGCTACATGTGTGAAATATTAAGCTTATAACATCTGAGTAAGTATCAAGATTTTTCCAATTTGAGAATGTTGCTTATCTAATTTTATTATTTATTTTGTGCCTTAAGCAATGTATTTTTCATTGATTGTGTCTTTTTCACAATTTTTTACAATTGAGCACATGGTGATTGTCATTTCCATTTTAGGCTGTAAGGGCTGTAAAGGCTGTAAAAGCTGTAAAGGCTGTAAGATTTTAAGATCTGTACGATTTATAACTTCATCGAGGCTAGAAATTCCATCTACGTCAAATCACAGGTGTATGTGATCCACAGTGATACAGGATGTATCAAGAAATGTGAATAGCATATTATAATTCCATAACACTAGAATATAATTCCTTAAATCGACACTGTCCGAAGAAGCAAGGATGTGTAAGCTTTTGGTCCTCGTCATGTGCTGTCCAGTCTAGTCCCATCATCGTAATGCATGTTGTGTGCAACATCCATCATCGACAACTAGAAACCTTATTTCAATTCCACCTAGAAGTATTTACAATTGAAGATTGCTGTACTCATTATCTCCGATCTACCTGTAAGTGTGAATACACCTGTTTATGGTGCGCCTATTTATTTTTTGCTTCGTAATGTAACTAATTCCACCTAAATATTTTATGCCTTCGATTTATTTAAATCAACTCAATTTTTTATTTTCCTTATTTTGACTAATTAACTTGTAAACCGGTAACAGCTGTTTATGGTAACTGAAACAAATGTTATTATTATTAGGAATTTAAATTACTGTTTGAACTTTTCAACTTACATATTCATATTTCATATTCTTTTGTTGCATTATATTACTTTTTAATAATTATTAGCCTGCAATTGTATTGCAGCGTTCATAACCTGACTTTTATGTCATTCATGTTTAGGCTTATGCATTTGTTTACGTTTGGTCACGATTCATACCAAGCATTTGGAGGTCATTTATCCTATGCTTCAATTACCCTAAATTTACATTACCTACTTGTTGTCTGTTGTCGCTGAATGCAATATTTCCATTTTCATTATATTTACTGTTATAATATTAAATTTTTTTATACACTTTTATATATACACCATTTTCTAAATTTATTAAATTTACATTTAATACTAACAGTTGTTGTTTGTCAATCTCCTGCTTACCTGACCACCCTGCTGCTAGTCACAGCTGGCGCCCTCACGTTTATAAATCAACTAACAACCCCCCCCCCCCCCCCCCCAGCCGCGGATTATGAGCAGCCGGACTCTGCGTGCGTTTTTGTTCTTTTTTGAACAAGTCGTAAGTACATCTCCTTCATCAAAGGGGTGTACGTCGCAAGCTGAAATATCTTTCAGAAATTCAGTAATGGATTATAGAAGTCAACACCATCCTTCTTCGAATGTACGAGTTAGGCCGTAACCCTGATACATTACGCGTAATAACTGATGCATGAGTTTCCTTTTGAGTTGTGGTCGTATAGGTAAGTTAGGCGCTTATATCTAAATAGCTAGGTGAGTTTCTAAACAACCGATTCTCCATCGAAATTTAGATTTACCGACGGGAATGGACCAGAAACGGTATATACCTACTTAGTAGCTGAAATTACATATTAATTTCTACCGCCAGGACAGCACCACGCTACTGGATCATTTCTGCTCGACTGACTGCTAGGGCAATTAGTGTAATATTCCTCTTCAACCCGCCACAGGACGCGCAACCGACCCCTAATTCCGGAACATCCGGGTTGAGGAGTTCGCCGGACAGGACGCTACCCGGAAGGGGAATTAATATTAAAAATATACCCCAACGTACATTCTTTTTTAAAATTTTTCGTTGAGCGTCTAATTTTGTATTTTTTTTTTTGCCGTATAAAGAGATGTAGCAATTAAAATTAATTATACCGGGGAAACGTGTATGCGGAATTTATTTTAGCGGGCCATAAACGTTATTTAAAACATTGAATTGTTCCGAAAATTTCAACAACGGTGAATTTTGTGCGATAGTATAAATATGTTATGCTTAAACGAGGCAACACGAGGCCTGCAGTCTATATTTATCCCCATAATTGTCTCAGGAATGTCATAGTTGTGGTAGTTACAAGGGGTGATAGATACCTGATTATCACGCCATCTTAGTCTTAGACAGTACAATCGATAGCATAGGTATCATGTAGTTATGTAAATCTGCTTTAGAATAGTTTTAGTGCATGTATTGTTAGCAGGTTTCTAAAGTATTTGAAATAGAGTAACGAAATGTGGGAATCACGTTGGAGACAATTTTAAATATTCCATATCTCTGCATTTTATGTTGTAAGCTATCCCTGTCATCAATGTTTGCCCGTATGAAAGAAGTCTATATTTCTGGGTCGAATTAAAAACTTAAACACATCTTGTGCACGTATCAACGTAGTTTTGACATGTGCCGATACACTAAGCACAATATTTGCATCGATACTCGCATCTTAGTCAAACACAAAACAAAACGAACCTGTTTAGCAATGCTGACAAGTGACAACAAGCGGAACAAAGGAAACAATACAGCACGGACCAAATTGGATGTACAGTGCCCTCCAGATCTAATGTCCCCTCCTTGCAACGCCCAAATATTTGCGGAATAATATATTACTTATTATTATTTATTCTTACAGAATTATTTTTTATAGCTCAGTGCTTTCATAACTACTAGGGCTAAAATGTACAACATATAAATAATCCTGAAACCGCTCGATGATTTTCCTTTTTTATTTGCATGTTCTACCACCCAGAAAGAACTTAAAAAATATATAATAAACCCAAATACATACATTACTATATAACAAAAAATCAGATTGACACATTAAATTCAACCCAAAAAAAAACCGCCCTTCAAACAGGAAAAAATAACAATAACTTTTTACAGCGTGTACGGAAATAAATATAATTTTGTTGTTATAATTTTTTTTTTATATTTCGGTACTTTTATAACTACTAGGGCTGAAACATACATTCAGATAATTCTGAAGTTGATGGATGAACAATTATTTTAACCCTAAAATAAACAATAACAAATTGCTCTTCATAAGATCATTCAAAGAGATTTTAATTTTTTAATTACATGTTCTACCACAATGAAAAAACTGAAAGAAAAACATATAATAAGCCTAAATGTATACAGTCTAATATAACAAAAAGCCAAGTTGGCACCTTGAGCCAAACTCAAAAAAAACCACCCCTAAAAAAGGAAAATAGTGATAACTTTGAACTGAGTGAATGGCATTAGTTCTTGATTTTTTATAGAATGCCCATAATTAATGTTTACTTACATAATTCTTTTTTACGTGATATAGCTTAAGTTATTCCTGAGAAAGAAAATATTGAATTTTTCCACCCTTATGCTAATATCTCGAATGGGGTGGCATCGATTGAGCTAATTTTTTGTATTTACAGTATGTGTGACAGTAGTACTCATTTGCTTTAATTTTAGCCCGATAGCTTTATGGGCACTTTTCAGTGGCGTATCGGAGCAGAACCTTTGGTCATTTAAAAAAAATTAAAATTATATTTTGAAATTGAACAAAAAAAATCGATGTTTCTGATTCCTTATATCTTTCCCATCACAATATGTAGAAATTACATATACCGGGTGTATTGTAAGTTGCGCATAATCCCTTACTTACCGACTCTTTGAGTAATTATAAGTCAAAACGTTTATACAGGGTGATTCTCAATATATGCGACAAACTTTAAGAGCTGATTCCTGAGATTATTTTGATCATAAAAGTTTATATGAGTATATGTCCAAAACGGTTTGGTTTTAAAGTTATTGAATGTTTAATAATAAATTATGAACTATGACTAACACGATATAATATCACAGTTGGTTCTTCAAAAACTATTGTGTTGAGAGGGAATTGTTTATTTGTCATTTCAATATTTATCAATAGTTGTCAGAATATTCATTCAGTTTATTGCCAGTTTCTGTTTTCTAAAATGAATTACACGAACGCTGAGATGTGTGATATGCATTTCGTTTACGGTCTTGCCAATGAATATTCGCGTGCTGCTAGACGTCTTTATGAAGAACGATACCCGAACCGTATCATCCCGCATCATTCAATATTTGCCTGTCTTCACCAACGTCTTAGTGTAACGGGAAATTTGAAAAAACGGACGACTGATAACGGGGCACCCATCTACAGTGAGAACTCCACAAGTTGAAGAAATGGTACTAAATGAAATTGAGGAACATCCTATTACTACAAGCACCAGAAACATTGCGTTTGCTTTAAACATTAGTCAGGCCACAGTTTAGAGAATATCGAAAGATCAACAGTTGTATCCATATCACATTCAACGGGTGCAGGCACTTTTGCCGGCAGATTTTCCGCAAAGAGTGACTTTTTGTCAATGGATGCAACATAAAATCGCACAAAATCCTGACTATTTGGCTCAAATATTCTTCACCGACGAGGCTACTTTCTCTAGAAACGCGATTATTAATTTTCATAATGATCACATATGGGCCGAAGAAAATCCGCACGAACTAGTGAATGCCCGTCATCAACATCGATTCTCTGTCAATGTGTGGGGCGCAATTGTTGGAGATCACTTGATAGGTCCACATTTTTTACCGATGTGGTTAAATGGCGAGGTATACCGCAATTGTCTTGAAGAGAAGCTACCACTACTGCTGAAAGACGTTCCGTTGCAATTAAGATTACAAATCTATTGTATGCATGACGGTGCTCCAGCGCATTTTAGTTTAGGTGCTCGCGAGTTTTTGGACAATACGTATCCAGATCGGTGGATAGGACGGGGAGGTCCACAACCGTGGCCTCCTTGGTCTCCAGACTTAAATTCTTTGGACTTTTTTTTTGTGGGGTCGCCTTAAGTCATTAGTTTATACGACTCCCATTGAAAATGTCGATGAACTGAGAAATCGTATTATCGCAGCTTTTCAAGCAATAATTCGAAATACCCCTGGTATTTTAGAACGGACTCGCCAATCAATACGACGGAGGATAGAAGCATGTATTGCAGTTGGGGGCGGTCATTTTCAACAGTTAGTATAAGTTAATTTTGTTTTACTAATTATTTTGTTAATTCATAATAAAAACATTAATTATGTTAACTTACAATTAAGCATTGTACAACTTTAGAACTAAGCGATTTTGGACATATGTTCTTATGAACTTTTATGATCAAAATAACCCCAGGAATCAGCGCTTGAAGTTTGACGCATATATTGAGAATCACCCTGTATAAGCAAACATTGCAAACTCAACCGTTCGCTACTTATAACCGATTTTCTAATTCATTCAAACAAAAATACAAATTATATCCAACTGCCTACATATTTGAAAATGATATTCACTTTAAATACAAGCGCATAGAAAGAAAAAAAAGAATCCTTTGTGGTCCGCCGCAGTTCGACCCGATTAGAAATTAAAGTACCAGTATTTCAACAAGAACCCGGTATATGTATGTATTTACTTATGTAAGTTGAGTAAAAGTACTGCAGAGTGTTGGATATTCAATTGAGGAAACGTCTAGGAAAGAGAGGTTTTAGTGTGTTTGCGTAGAGTCCACGATAGTACCTACCCTTTTATGTGAAAAGGCATAAAGAGGTTTACAGTCCTGGAAAACGTGAAATACATCGGCGATGCGAAACAACTGAAATACAGGCTTTTCGTTCGTGCATGCCGCATTGAAGGGCGCTCCAGATATTTTCCGAGTAAATATCGTTCAATTTTTCCAAAGCTCCTCTCTTCACTGTATATACATACATGTTGTATATTATACGTGTGTGTGCTCCCCCTAACCAATCATACGTATGAGTTTCGTTTCTATCCTCGGCAATATTGCTATTTATACTTATCGATTGTTGCGTTGTCAGTTGAATAGAGGTTTAGAATAAGGGTGCGCGGTACACGTCTAGTATGTACAGTCAGCGAATATCGCGATATAGGTTTTCGTATATTCGGCGTTGTACACAATATTTACAATCGCTGAACAAACGAAATATAGTTTTCCGCCGAGGATATTCCAATATACCTATAAGTCATGAATCTCAGCATTCGCGAACGTTGCAAATGTTCCACCGACGGATGGCTTCTCGAATCTCCATGACCTGGATGTGTAAGAGCGGTGAAAAATATAAATGTTACCATGAGTCATTGAGCGAACGAATGTGCTAGTATAGTATTGATCAAACAGATGTTAAACTAAAACATATTTGGGGAGGTTTTTCAACGAGATTCGCCGAGATCCAAACCATAAGTTTAACAAACAATGAAATGCGTTTTGATTATTATGAGTTGATGTTATTCTAGAAATATAATAGAAATTAAATAACATTTGATTGAAGAACATGACGAATCCAAGCGCTGATATTTACATCTTATACAATATTCTCTTTCTTTAAGTGTTAGCTACGCTTTATATTATCCTAATGCATTGAATATTGTTCAAAAATCCGTTATGCCAATTTAAAGCCTGGCAGTTAAATAAAAAGAAAAAAAAGATTAACAAGTATGAAATAATTAACGAATTAATATATTTCTGCTAATAACTGTAATAATTATACAGGGTGATTCTCAATATATGCGACAAACTTTAAGCGCTGATTCCTGGGGTTATTTTGATCATAAAAGTTCATAAGAACATATGTCCAAAATCGCTTAGTTCTAAAGTTGTACAATGTTTAATAGTAAGTTAACATAATTAATGTTTTTATTATAAATTAACAAAATAATTAGTAAAACAAAATTAACTTATACTAACTGTTGAAAATGACCGCCCCCAACTGCAATACAAGCTTCTATCCTCCGTCGTATTAACTGGCGAGTCCGTTCTAAAATAACAGGGGTATTTCGAATTGTTTGAAAAGCTGCGATAATACGATTTCTCAGTTCATCGACATTTTCAATGGGAGTCGTATAAACTAATGATTTAAGGTGACCCCAGAGAAAAAAGTCCAAAGAATTTAAGTCTGGAGACCGAGGAGGCCACGGTTGTTGACCTCCCCGTCCTATCCACCGATCTGGATACGTATTGTCCGAAAACTCGCGAGCAACTAAACTAAAATGCGCTGGAGCACCGTCATGCGTAAAATACATTTGTAATCTTAATTGCAACGGAACTTCTTCCAGCAGTAGGGGTAGCTCCTCTTCAAGAAAATTGCGGTATACCTCGCCATTTAACCGCATCGGTAAAAAATGTGGACCTATCAAGCGATCTGCAACAATTCCGGCCCACACATTGACAGAGAATTGATGTTGATGATGGGCATTCACTAGTTCGTGCGGATTTTCTTCGGCCCATATGTGATTATTATGAAAATTAATAATCGCGTTTCTAGAGAAAGTAGCCTCGTCGGTGAAGAATATTTGAGTCAAATAGTCAGGATTTTGTGCGATTTTGTGTTGCACCCATTGACAAAAAGCCACTCATTGTGGAAAATCTGCCGGCAAAAGTGCCTGGACCCATTGAATGTGATATGGATACAACAGTTGATCTTTCAATATTCTCCAAACTGTGGCCTGACTAATGTTTAAAGCAAACGCAATTTTTCTGGTGCTTGTAGTATGAGGATGTTCCTCAATTTCATTTAGTACCATTTCTTCAACTTGTGGAGTTCTCACTGTAGATGGGTGCCCGTTATCAGTTGTCCGTTTTTTTTTATATTTCCCGTTTCACTAAGACGTTGGTGAAGACGGGCAAATATTGAATGATGCGGGATGATACGGTTCGGGTATCGTTCTTTCATAAAATCGTCTAGCAGCACGCGAATTTCCATTGACAAGACTGTAAACGAAATGCATATCACACATCTCGGCATTCGTGTAATTCATTTTAGAAAACAGAAACTGGCAATAAACTGAATGAATACTCTGACAACTATATTGACAAATATTGAAATGACCAATAAACAATTCCCTCTCAACAAAATAGTTTTTGAAGAACCAACTGCGATATTATATCGTGTTAGTCATAGTTCATAATTTATTATTAAACATTCAATAACTTTAAAACCAAACCGTTTTGGACATGTACTCATATGAACTTTTATGATCAAAATAACCACAGGAATCAGCTCTGAAAGTTTGCCGCATATATTGAGAGTCACCGTAGCCTCACTAGCTCAAATTGTAGAGCGCTCGTGCGGTAAATAAGTGCGTGAGGAAATTTTTTTCTTGGGAAAGATTCCTCTTAATTATTACAGTTATTAGCAGAAACAGATTAATTCGTTAATTTTTAAAGCTTTCTCTATGCTTTGCGCTGTAAAAACCTCTGAGGGTTGCCCGAAGGTTGCCTCGTATTTGTATTTTTACGCCATTATACAGTGTGTTAAAAAAAGGTTGTCGGATATTTTACCCAATTATAGTACTGGTGGTAATAAACAAAAAAGTCTTAGTCAACATGGGTCCGCAATTCAACTGTTTTTGACATATAGTCGATTGCATATTGTTCTAGTAGGATAAAAAAATTTCAAAGAAATTCTAATCGCAATGTAAATTAAACAAATGTTTATTTAAAGTAAAACTAAAGAAATTGTTCTACATGTCCACCGTTCATTTCTAAGCACGCTTCACACCTTCTTATGAAAGATCGACGCAATCTTTCGAAAATTCCTGGAGTCCTGCGAATTTCCTCGCAACAATTTACGATTCGTTGCCTGAGTTCTTCCAAATTGTTTACAGATCGTGCGTACACTAATTGTTTTAGATGCCCCCAAACATAGAAGTCTAGAGGTGTCAGGTCAGGGGACCTAGGAGGCCATGCAGTTGGTCCACCCCGTCCTATCCATCTCTCGTTGTAATCTTGATTTAAGAAATTTCTAACAACGATGGAAAAATGCGCAGGAGCTCCATCGTGCATAAACCACATATTTAATCTGTTAAAAAGTGGCACGTCTTCCAACAAAACGTGTAATTCATTTCTTAAAAAATCCAAGTATACTTGTCCCGTTAAACGATTAGGGAGAAATACTGGACCAATTAAACAGTCTCCAAAAATAGCAAGCCAAACATTTAGCGAAAAACGGTTTTGGAGATGCACTTCAACAACAGCATGGGGATTTTCATCTGCCCAGACGTGATCGTTATGAAAATTGAATATTCCGTCTCTTGTAAACCCAGCCTCGTCACTAAATAAAATCTGAGTCGCAAAATTAGGAGTTTCTGCCAGCTTTCGTAAAACCCAATGACAAAAAACCCTACGTGCATCATAATCGAGAGGAGCAAGAACTTGTACGCGTTGAATGTGGTAGGGATAGAGCTGCTGTTCCCGCAGAATTCCCCAAATGAGAGGATGATTGACGTTCAGTTCTGCGGCAAGTCTTCGGGTGCTAATATTTGACTTGTCTTCTACCCGTCTCAAAATATCTATTTCTACTGCGGGAGAAGAAACTGATCTAGGTCTACCAGAACAACCATTAATTTTAAATGAACCAGTTTCGGACAGCCGGATATGAAGTCTTGAGAAAATCTTATCACTCGGTAACAACCGATTTGGAAATTCTTCGGCATACATACGCCGTGCTTCAGTGGCATTACCATTCGCACGACCGTATATAAAATGCATATCGGCCATTTCTGCATTTGTGTACTTATGCATAATTTGAGAACAAAAAAAAATTGACGCAAATGATAAATAACCTGATGACAGATGTCTGACAGAACTAATTTTAAGTCACAATCAGTTGTTTGACAAAGGGAACTATTCTCAATATCGAAAAATGTTTTTTTTTTTATTTTAAAATATGCAATCGCCTATATGTCAAAAACAGTTGAATTGCGGACCCATGTTGACTAAGACTTTTTTGTTTATTACCACCAGTACTATAATTGGGTAAAATATCCGACAACCTTTTTTTTTAACAGACTGTATATTATTCTGTGTCACCCCTGTATGTACATCATAATCCCACGTTTTTTGTTTTCGTTGAAATCGGTCAAATCCCAGTGTTAAGATCCTCTGTCACCGTTTTGCATAAAATCCATTTCTGCGTATTATCCCCCCATACCCCTTTGTTAAACAAAGAGGATTATACCCGCCGAAAAAAAAAGAGTCCCCATTATTTGCTTTTCTGTTTTTGATTACGCAGCGGAAACAAAAATAATAATTCCAACGTGTATCTCATGCATATTATACCGCGTTTTAATTATTTGCCCCGTTTGTTCTCCGTCGCTTTTGTTGCCCGCGCAAATATTTGTCGGCATTTTCGTCGCACTCTCTCCCCCACCAACAAATATAAATAATGAAAGGGCAGGCCCGGACTCATTCCCAAACGGAAAGTTCGAAACCGCAGTATCCGGCCGTCAAATTGCCCCGGAACAACCCGAAAACTGAACTTGTGTTTAATTCGTTTTGGCACCGCATCGCCTCCTATAAGTCGATTAATTTTTACGTCTCTATCGCTAAATTTTCCTATAGACACGGACTTAATTCCCACCCGTCTCTCTCTCTCCACTCCTATATAGTAGGAACCGTAAACAAAACCCTGTCAGTAATTAAATTTCTACCGTGGCCCTGACAAAATTAGCAGGCGACGCCGTTCTGTTGGCATCTCCGAACATGAAGATTAATTGTTGACGATGCGGGTGAAGGAAGTTTATTGTGTAGAGGGTGTCTGCGCCCCAGTCCAATTAGAACGACCGGGGACTCGAGAGAAATCGAAAAAACTCCCAGGAAAATATCATTTTTCGCTTATTTGTTTAGTGTTATAGAGTCACATTATGATCATGAGAATCTATGTATCTCATTTCAATGACAAAGCAAATTTTATCTTACTCCACGCCCAGTTAAGAGTTTTAACATGGCATTTAAAGAATTTCATTACGCAAAATTCAATTAAAAAGCTAAAAGCAAATAACCCAATATTCAGCATCAACATCATCGAGCCGTTCAATCCATGTGGATTATGGCTGATGCTTGAGCGTCGTAAAATCCGCATTAGGTGGATTAGTCCTTTTTTTCTTTATTTAAGTCCGTTGTGGGTCCTGACTGCCCTCGTTATTTTCCTCCACTCCTTTCTATCCCTGCACTTCGATTTCCAATCCGTCACTCCCATCATCCTTGCATCCTCCTCCACAGCGTCTCACCATCTCTTCCTCGGACTTCCTCTGCTTCTGGTCCCCAATGGGATCCACTGTGTTACCCTCCTGATCATTTCTCCTGGTTTTCTCCTCATTATATGTCCTGCCCATTGTAATCTATTTGCTTTAAAGCATCTTATGAGATTTCTCCTCCCAGTTCATCTTCTATCTCTCTGTTCCTTTTCATTCTTACTTCCCCATCTTCCGTTATATTTGGCCCCAATATTGTCCGCATTATCTTTCTTTCTATTATTTTCAGATCTTCTTCCTCTTTTCGATTTATTGCCATTGTTTCTAACGCATAAGTAATGACCGGTCTAATCAAGGTTTTATATATTTTTATTTTGGTTTTTTTACTTAGCATTTTATTTTTCAATAGGAATTTATTTCTACCGTATGCCTGGTCTCCTTTTAAAATCCTCTCTCTCACTTTGTCTCTCACTGTTCCTCCCACTGTAACTCCTAGATAATTGAAAGAAGCTGTAACCTACATGACGTTTGGACGGAGGTGTATACATCCAACAAATTACAGCAAATCATCAAAAACAGTCAAATCAGTTTATTAATAATTTTATTGATATTTTACAAACATTTCTTTTTTTCCATTTTTGAATGTCAATGACAATTATTCATGTGCTCTTTTCAATTTAGTTCATTTAACATTTAAATAAATTTTAGCTGGTATCACTTAACATTAAACCTTTTTTTACTTCTCAAAGAAGTGGAAGGCAGACATATCAGTTCTGGCCATTTTTGTCTTGTCTGTCTTTGTTACATGTGTGAAATATTAAGCTTATAGCATCTGAGTAAGTATCAAGATTTTTCCAATTTGAGAATGTTGCTTATCTAATTTTATTATTTATTTTGTGCCTTAAGCAATGATTTTTCATTGATTGTGTCTTTTTCACAATTTTACAATTGAGCACATGGTGATTGTCATTTCCATTTTAGGCTGTAAGGGCTGTAAAGGCTGTAAAAGCTGTAAAGGCTTGTAAGATTTATAAGATCTGTACGATTTTAACTTCATCCGAGGCTAGAAATTCCATCTACGTCAAATCACAGGTGTATGTGACCCACAGTGATACGGGATGTATCAAGAAATGTGAATAGCATATTATATTCCTAAACACCTAGAATAAATTCCTTAAATCGACACTGTCCGAAGAAGCAAGGATGTTGTAAGCTTTTGGTCCTCGTCATGTGCTGTCCAGTCAGTCCCCATCATTCGTAATGCATGTTGTGTGCAACCATCCATCATCGACAACTAGAAACCTTATTTCAATTCCACCTAGAAGCATTTACAATTGAAAGATTGCTGTACTCATTATCTCCGATCTACCTGTAAGTGTGAATACACCTGTTATGGTTCGCCTATTTATATTTTGCTTCGTAATGTAACTAATTCCACTTTAAATATTTTATGCCTTCGATTTATTTAAATCAACTCAATTTTTTTATTTTCCTTATTTTTGACTAGTTAACTTTGTAAACCGGTAACAGCTGTTTATGGTAACTGAAACAAATGTTATTATTATTAGGAATTTAAATTACTGTTTGGAACTTTTCAACTTACATATTCATATTTCATATTCTTTTGTTGCATTATATAACTTTTTAATAATTATTAGCCTGCAATTGTATTGCAGCTGTTCATAACCTGACTTTTATGTCATTTCATGTTTAGGCTTATGCATTTGTTTACGTTTGGTCACGATTCATACCAAGCATTTGGAGGTCATTTATCCTATGCTTCAATTAGCCTAAATTTACATTACCTACTTGTTGTCTGTTGTCGCTGAATGCAATATTTCCATTTTCATTATATTTACTGTTATAATATATTAAATTTTTTTTTATACACTTTTATATATACACCATTTTCTAAATTTATTAAATTTACATTTAATGCTAACAGTTGTTGTTTGTCAATCTCCTGCTTACCTGACCACCCTGCTGCTAGTCACAGCTGGCGCCCTCACGTTTATAATATCAACTAACGAACCCCCCCAGCCGCGGATTATGAGCAGCCGGACTCTGCGTGCGTTTTTGTTCTTTTTTGAACAAGTCGTAAGTACATCTCCTTCATCAAAGGGGTGTACGTCGCAAAGCAACTGCTTCAAAATTATATCTTTTTGTTTTTAAAAAGTCTTGTGCTTTTACATTTCTCCAGACCTTTCCCATCTTGTTTCTTGTACAGCCGTGATGTCTACGTCATATTTGTCCAGTTCTTTCGCTATTTCTGTCATTTTGCCTGTTCTTAACATCGTTTTCATGTTCCATGTTGCTATTCTTATTTTTTCCTTTTTGCTGTTTTTCTTCCTTCTTTTATGCTCTATTTGTTGTTCTAGTTCATTTATTCCAATTCTCGTGTCCTTGTTCATTGCCGCGGTCGGTATCGTATTTTCTTGTTCGTTAACTTCAGTCAGTTTTTTGGGAGCCCTTTTGCGTCTGCGATCTCCTTTGTTTTTGCTTCAGGGTTATCTAGATCCGGAGATCTTTGGCTGAAAGTTCTCGATTGCGGTTTCGTTTGCTGGGAAATGGTTTCCTGGAGCTTAGGGTTTAATTCTTGGTTCTTCACCTCTTCCTGGGTGTGCAAATTCCCAGCTACTTTTTGTTTGTTGTGTTTAATGTGCGTTTTCGTTTTTTCCAACTTCTCTTTTTCTTTGTCCCATCTCCAAACTTCTCCTGCCACTATAATCTTGTTATAACCGATTTTTACTTCTTTTCCTTTTCGCTTTTCTTCTCTTGCTATAGTTCTGATTGCTTTCTCCTTTTCTTTTTCTTTGTTTGTTAGATCATCGTTGATAAAAATTCGATTTGGCCCTAATTCTTTTAATTTCGATTTATTACTCATCACCTTAACCTTATCCTCTAAGTTTTTAAGTTCTACTACACAAGTACTTGCTCCTATCTTAGTTACTTGATTAACTTTTATGTCTAAATCTAAATGTTCTTTGACAAACCTTTCCATTGCTCCTTTCAATATTTCCGGATCATGTGTATCTATAGTAAGCCCACTCATAACAATATTTTTTCTTTTTTGTTCTTTCTCTACCCGATCTAGTAAGTTTCTCATATCTTTTAACTCGTTTTGAACTTCTTTATTTCGTCTCATTATCACTTCATTTTCTTCTTTTAGTTTTCCGTTTTCCTGCTTTAATTTTACTATCTCCTCCTCAATGTAGCTTTGCTTCAATCGTATTTGTTGCAGATCTTCTTTTATACCTTTTTGATCGTGCTGTATGCTCCTTATAAGTTCAATGATCAAATCCAACTTTCCTTCTGCTTCTGTTTGTTTTGTAGGCGCGCTTAGTGTCTTTTCACTTTTTTCAAATATTCTGTCCGATATCCTCTCTTCATTGTCTCTACTGTAATAATCTTTTGTATCCATAATTATTTTTATTGTTATCGAGTCATATTAGAATTACGTTGTATTTATTCTGAATACACCTCTGTCTATATTTACTTTACTTGCAAAAGGATCTTTTATTTGCTAGGTGATATAACTCTATGTTCCATATGTTTTGTGTTTTGTTCTTTCGTTTCCTTCTAATTAATTTTAATTCTACCTTAGATGTATGTATCCGATACTATGAATCTCCTTATATTATTTGCTGCACAAGTTTCGTTTTTTTTCTGTCACTATGTCACTGATATTCAACTGTTTTAACTCCGAATATCTATCGCGCTACAACTATCTTCACGGCCAGGACCTTACTCCAACCCAATATTATAAAAGGAAAATTAAATTGTATTAAGAATTTGTCCTGGAAATCGCAATAAAAAAAAAACCTTTTTTTTATCATAGATGAATTTGTAGTTCACTCTTTTGAAGAATTTTTGTAGAATGTGTATCAAAGGTCTACATTAATCAGCTTGTGTGATTAAATAAGACCGGAAACACATTGTTCTGATGTGTTGGGTTATGATGTGTTGCAATGCATTCAATTCGTTCATTCATTAAAGTTAGGGTGGGCACTTAAAGTCCGGGTACTTGAGCTAGGTGCTCATTGTACCATCCCTATTAATTCTCTTATTTCCACTCGAGCAGCTTGATGTTCTCTATAAAGCCCAGTATCTTGCCCAGTGGGAACTTGAGAACCTTCGAGAGCTCCAATAGATCTCTCCCGAAATATTTCTGCCTGAGTACCTTCAGTTCCTCACACGCGCAGATTACATGTAAACTCGTTTCCTCCTGTAGTTCGCATCTTCTGCACTACGGTTCGCTTACTCGACCTGTGCTGTATAGATGTTTTTTCAGGGGACAGTGTCCAGTTACCAACCCAGTAATGGTTTTAACTTCTTTCTTACTGCGCTTGAGTAGATTATCAGAGAAACTAACATCCTCATCCCCTATCAGCGTTTTGGTATGGAGTTGACCTTCAGTCGACCTCCATTTCTTTATCTAATAAGGTCCAGATCTCCCTTCTTGCGGAATCCTTAGTAATCCCACATACGGGCTCTGGACCCAAAGAAGTTAGAGCCCTCCTTGGCTAGTTCGTCGGCTATTACATGGCCCTTTATATCCTCATGTCCAGGCACCCAAATCAAAGACACCGCGTAGTGTCGTGCCAGTGCATTGAGGGATTGTTTGCAGTCTCTAACTAGTTTTGACCTAGTTACGGGGTGCGCGGCTACCTGCCTGGCTGTCAGTCATTATATTAATTTTCCTCCTCATGTAGCCCCCTTTTGCAATCATTCCTGCACCGGCTGCAAGGGCGAATACCTCTGCCTGGAAGATCGTTGTATGCTTCCCCAGGCTTATGGATATCCTTTGATTAAGATTGGGCCAACAAATACCAGCTCCTGTGCCCTGGCTGGATTTGGATCCATCCGTGAACCAGTTATCAATAGCAGTGATCTCACTAAGTGTCTGGTCTCTGTTCGGTATGGAGATTTTCACCTTTTCAGTGAAGATAATTTCGGGTGCCATGCTGTCCGTGGACATTTGCAGCAATGGCCCGTCCAGCAGTATAAGTGTGCCCTCCCACCCTAAAGTTGGGATGCCACAGGTTGTTGGCTTTCAATATAAGGATCGCATTCATTGCCTCCGCTCTCACATAAAGCTCCAGCGGGGGGAAGGCCCACAATGGTCTCCAAAGAGGCGGTCCCTGTATTGTTAATTGTACCAGTAATTCCCAGCAAAGCCTGTCTCTGGACAGCAGTTAGCAACTTCACTACGGAGGACACTTCTATCCTCCTCCACCAGACTAATGCCCTGTATGTTATCGCTGGTCTTACCACGGCAGCATATAGCCAATGGATCACCCTCGGCCTTAATCCGCAGGTTTTACCAGCAACTCTCCTCCAGCGCCAGAATAGTTGCGTAGCCCTGGTCGTTGTTTTAACTGTGATAAAGTGATTTTTCCAACTCAGTTTCGAATCGAGGGTAACATCCAGGTACTTTACGTCCTGGGTTAATTATAACTCCTGCACAAACAGTCTAATGCCGCCTAGGTCATTGAGTTTCCTCATGTTGGTAAAGGTAACCAGCTTTGTTTTTTTTTGTGGGATTAACTGAGAGTCCTTGTGAAGGGCACCATTCCTCCACCATATTATGACGTGTTGTAAACATATTTTTTTCCCAGCAGGGAGCAAGGTGTCCACCTTCCTTCCTCATTTGAGGGAGATTTATTCAGAGCTTTTACTGAAAAAACGCAAAATCCTGCATCAGTTTTGATTCTCTGTGCATAAAATATTTGTATGGATGTACGTACGAACATGATGTTACCCACACTATCTCCAGATACATCTTTAAATCC
Organism: Protaetia brevitarsis; assembly: GCA_004143645.1. Taxonomy (NCBI): domain Eukaryota; kingdom Metazoa; phylum Arthropoda; class Insecta; order Coleoptera; family Scarabaeidae; genus Protaetia; species Protaetia brevitarsis. Next base: position 79,903 of record RXPK01000393.1, on the reverse strand, counting down.
AGTCTTGGGGCGATTACCGAACGATTCGAACAGAACACAATGCTTATTAACCCCCCCCCCCCCCCCCCCCCTAGTTTCAACAACAATAAAATACACAGTTCCAATACTTACAAATGTGGTTTAAGAATATTCGTCGAAGAAAAAAAAAACACCTTACGACTGAATACATGAATTTTCCAGTTCACTACTTCGCCAACTACAACCATTAATATCAACGTTGTTATACCATCCCTCCGGGTAAGACGTATGGCCCGGAGGGCGGATGTGGGGCAGATGTTTCTGGAATAGAGGGCGAGCTCGCGCTAGCTTAAGATGGATGGAAGCGTGGGATGATGACGTAATAAGGGTGAAGGAAGTCTGGGCCATTCATCTTGTGGGATTCGGGCCGTCAAAATCCCGTTATATTGTATTTATGTATATAATATATTAGGTACGTGTGACGAGTTGAAAGTTCGAGAATTTATTAACGTGTGTCGATGCTGGGGATCTGTGGAATATGTATGAGGTGAAGTAGTTCCGAACTTAAACTTTGCTGAATAAACAGATGAACTCCGGATGTTGATTGCTGGTTTGTTATTGAAGTTGGATTCTTATTCACACTCAAAACATTAAGAGACGTAGCTAGATAGTAGTACTCTGGATTATACCGGATGTTAAAAAAATCTCTGAACATAATTATTTTTGAATTATATTTGACAGAATTAGTGTATTTCTGCTAATTATTGTAATAATTTTAAGAGGAATTTTTGCTAAGAATTTTTTTTTCTCGTCACGCAGGAATCGAACTTACACACTTTTTAAGTTATAGTAAATTTCGGATTGGTGGTAGTATGGATATGGTATTAGCAAAAAAAAACAGAAATAGTTCTCTCCAATCCTTTAATTAATATAATTAATATAAAAGTTAACACACTCTTGTTTACCGCACGAACGCTCTACCATTTGAGCTAGCGACGAGTGTTTAATTTTTCTTATACAGGGTGTATCCGATATAGAGGTAAATATAATAATATGTAGCAGCTGTAATCATTTACGATCAAAAAGTCTTAATGCACAGGGGGTCTATCTGTAAGCATTAACGAGAAAAAAAATATTTTGTAAATGCCGTGGGCTAGAGCCGCACCTGTGCCCAACCTAAATGTTGTCCCGAGTATACCCCCACATACCACTATCATTCAGCCATTACCGCTGTTAGTTTTGTGTGGATCGCCGCTTGGAGTGCAAGCCACTTCGAACATTTTACTTAAATTCTTCCCGTCTCGAAAAAGCGATCCTTTTCAGGACCATCATGATTTCATATAAAGAAAATCGAAGCTTGATGCATCGGAAAAAGCGTGGGAATGTATAGATTCATTTTCGCGCGACATCATAGTAAAAAGGCGTGTTTGCAAAATTTTCTGTATCTACATTTATTTCTGTGTAATTCGATTCAATTCATTTTGCGTTATATGATTAAATAAATCTAAAAGAAATAACTCAGATTCATGTGGTACCGTTTATTAACAACAAACTCTCGATTCGACAAAGCAAAAGAAAAATATTTACGTTTTTTGTAACTACTGAAGTCGCATATCCGGTGAAACTCGAACGTCTTATTAGGATATTAAAAATAATACTTTGTAGACTTACGTAGAATGCCCTTAACAAATAACGAATGTTTATTTTATAAAAAGAAGAAATTTAAAATGCCTCAGTTTTGCTATTTTTACAAGGGCCTTTATTTATTCAGAATGACGTTAAATGAACTTACGGCATACCATTAAGAATAATACTAAATGAATGCAATGTATTTATACATAATACCACGTTTAGCGGGTGCTTAACATGACGTTTCCTTGCGTCAGGCCCGGACTAAAGAATTTTGGCTCTAAATTTACTTTTTTTATTCTTTAATGATGAAATCCGGTTTCGGTGGATTTGTGCTTTATATGTCATATAGTTAACACCCAAGCAAAATTTACTTTTTTATTTGATACACCCTGTATAATATAATACCCTAACATATAATACATTAATTCGCTAATGCTTCCTTACTGTAAAAAGCTTGCAATCTTTGCATATTCGCCGTCATGCCGGCTTTTCAAGATCTGATATTGACATATGTCGATTTGTCGCGCGAGCCTACATATGCCTCGCTAGCTTAAATGGTAGAGCGTTTCGTCCGGTAACGAGAGTGTGTAGGTTCGAATCCCACGTGAGGAGGAAATTTTTTCTTGGGAAAAATTGGAAGGTAAATAAAAGGGGAATAGTCCAATTTCTCACAAATTCTTTAATATCCTACAACCGGTTTCATCCACCAAGGGCCATCTTCAGGTCAGAATTATAAACTGTTTTATAATTCTGACCTGAAGATTTAGATTTAAAAGGTGATAACAACAAAAAAAAGCACACAGTTTGGTGACATACAAATTGTTAAAATGATTGGTGCGTGCACGCACTGTGACCAACATTTAAAAAGAAGCATGGTCTACTCTAATCAGAAAAGTATTTAAAAGCATGATATACATATAATTAGAGACCGGGTTATATGCAAAGAAAAACTGGAATATATGCTCATATATATGTATCAATTTTTGAGAAAATATACATAAGCCTGGGGCATATATGCAAAAAATTGCGACAATATGCAAAATTTTTACATAAAATAAATAAGAGCAGAAATTTAAACATTAACTTTATTGCACAAAATTTTTCACACACAACATATTTCTAAAACAATTTATAATTAGATGTTTTTCAAAATTGTGTAAAAGAAAGTTTTGACTTCTATCAGAATACATATGTTTCGAAATAGAAAAGCTTCTTTCAACATCCACACATGTATAATTGGTGCATTTTTTAACGTTGCAATACATTCTAAACTAAAATTAAAGTCGAAATCGTTTACTGTTTCACCTTCCAAAATTTTCTTAACTTTCTTCAATTTCAAATACCCCACGTTTTTATTTATCACTTTTTTAAATTTATCGTATATAGAATTACCTATTGTACCCTTAACCTTCTTACAAAGCCTATTAAATTCGTCTACTATTTCGACTGACTCCGAGAGCGACATCCCTTGCGTTTCTAGTTTACGAATGGAACTTGAAACAAAGCTATAATTTGACTTAATATACAAAAGGTTTTGTAGCAATTCTGTTGATGTTACTATCTTTTTACAGTTTTCTATAATAAAGCAATGCAGTCAGCAGTGATTTCAAGAATTATTTTATTCCTTCAAAATTATCGGCGAAAAAAAATGCAACCTCTAACCATGTACTCCATCTCGTAATAATCGATTCAGGAGGCAACTTAACACCGGGAAGTCGCTCCTTATAAAATTGGATTCGTAAAGGTGCTTTTAAAAATACTTTTTTGACATTGCTAATTAAATCATTAATCAAAGGGAATTGATTCCTAATGTCTTCGGCTACACGATTGAACCCATGAGCTAAACAAGTGGAATGAATAATGTTACTATAAAAAATTTTAAATTTTGCGTGGCTTTTATCATGTATGGTACAGCGTCGGACAACATTAGTAAAAATTTTTCACAAGATATACTTCCAGGTAAAAAGAAATTTGATAAACCTTCTTGAACGAATTGGACAATTGTCACATTATTTGTTTTTTGAAGTTCTTTACAATAAATTAAATATGATTTACCTACAATATCTTCATGAAGCATTTTTATTAATAAATGGGCAATATAACGGCCACACTTATCCGTACTTTCATCTACCATGATATAAATAAAATTATTCCCTGTCAATTGTTGAATTTCTGCTGTTGTTTGCTGGTAACAAGATGACATAATTTTTTCGTAAGGTACTTTCGTCAGGTATATTATGTTTGCAATATTTTTGTAGAAATGATTTCAAATTAACATTGTTTAATCTTGCTAATGGTATGTTAGACGAAATTAATGCGTTACACAGATCCGTATTGTATTCTTCTTGCTCTGAGGTTCGCGAAGTTTGATGCTACACATTGACGTATAGATTGCCGCACACATGCGGATCGCTTTAGTTTTTCACATTTTCCAATATGTGATGGAGTTTTAGCGTGTTGATCAGTCAGGTATATTCTCTCAGAAGACATCTACAACAACAATTGTCATTTTATAACAAAAGTTAAAGAATTTAAAAACAATTGTAAAGCTTTTAGTAAAATTAAACTTACCAGTTTACTGCAGGCTCGACAAAATATTTTGTCGCCATCCTTTACCAGTTCAGGATATGGCTTACTCCATAAAGAAATTTTGTTCGCTATACTCATTGTATGTACGCACAGTATTTAAAAACGTAACACAATTACATGCTGTTTCGCTCAAAGATATTCATTGAATGAATAGTTTATTTGGGAATTAATAATAATAAAACGTATTTACCACATCCCTTCTGCTAGGCGAAATTAAGCACGTGCAGTTCTTAGAAAGAAGTATTAGAGAAACTAATGTAATAAAAGATTTATCGTTCTGAGAATTGTCGGTTGTCGATCTACATTAGGAATTACTAGGAATTTTTACTAATAGAAAGGATAAGAAAAAGCTTAAATATGCAATATATGCAACTTTTGTAAAAATATGCATAGAAATGCCTCAATATGCAATATATGCAATCACTAATTAGCGCTAATTAACTTCAATTAGTGTAATACGCCTACATATAGGCTATAATTAAAGATATGCAAAAATAATATATATATATATTGTATATAATCTGGTCTCTACATATAAGGAACGACAAAATTTTCTATCGCCCGAGTTGTAGAAAAGATTTGCCCGTTGCATAATTTACCCGTTGCTTGTCCGATCTTTAAATTGCATTCGCCGAGCCCTCGTGAGCTTTTTGGGGTTGAGCAAAATTTAATTTCAGAACTTTGAGAACTTCAGCATCGTTAACTGTTATTATGAACTCCCATATCACCTGCACTCGCTTCTTATTAAGACCTGATTGCTCGCGAAGTTTATTTACCTACAACAGCGCCCCCAACACCCGGCAGCCCTGTTTACATTAACCGATCAACTGGCGTTCATAATACAACATTGTGTACTGAGGTCGTACTCAGGGCGAGTCTTATGTTAGCTGTGAACGGCGAAATGAAGACAGTGGGAACGGTTAAGTGTATGCGTGCAGTTTACCATAAATTTAATGTAAACTTCTCCGGCGTTAGATAGAGTCAACAGGCCAACTAACAGGTCTGTGGTTGATTAATTAACCTGATGTGCAGGTAATTATTGTGATACAATAATATTATAGATCCGCTCTAGATTCTATATTTTTTAACTCGTAGACGAAAGAAAACAAATGGAAAAATAAGTGACAAGAATTGAATCTGTACACTGTAAAAAATTACAGTAATTTTGCCATGGTAAATCAGGAATATTACATGTAATAACGTTGTGAATTTACCACAATAAATCATGTAAATTTTGTTTTACATATTTTTTTCTAGGATATTTAACATGAAAAAGAAATTTCGGTAAAATTTATAGCTTTTTCATGTAAGTTTAAGATGTAACAAAAATTCAAAAGGAAAATACAGGAAAAAACATGTAAAATTTTGTATTTACTCTCAAAATTTACTTAAATGTGTAAAATTGACATTTTTTTTGGGGTATTTAGTGCATTTTAAAAGGAATTTTACTAGTGAACTATTAATTTTGCTGTAAAAATTTTCGGGTAAAACTATAGATATCATGAAAAACACGAAATTCATACGCCGCAATGTGATTGGTTATTGGATTATTTATCTGTGCGCGTAGGTAATTCTATTCGTTTGTCGAACTTTTTATTGACTCAATGATATCATGTACGTCACAAACAATCGTAGGTTTCGCGTAAGCGTGTTCATTCTTGATCCCTGGTTGAGCGATTCAGTATGACCTATTAGGTGCTATAAAAGAATTAGGTAAGTTGCTTGCTCTCTTTATAAAAATACATATGAAAATTACTTCAGTGTTCGGTAAATATAGAGTTCATATAAATATTATATACGAATTTTACAGCACAATCTTTGAAAAACACATCAGCATGTGAAATTTACTAGATGGTAGAAATGTTATCTTATGAAGCAAATTTACCTGTAAAATTGTAGGCAACTTTGTTACCAACGATTTTTGTGTTCCAAGCTGAGGTTGCTGCAACTCACCACTGTGTCAGAGAGATAGAAAGATGTACCGCACCGGGTAAAAGCGTCGCTATCTTCTCCGACAGCCAGTCCACACTTAAAGCGATTAGCTCCTCAAGCGTGAACTCTAAGCTGATTTGGGATTGTGTAAGCGCCCTAAATGAGGTGGGCACCCAAAGGAAAGTAACCCTAGCCTGGGTCCCTAGCCACTCGGGCGTAAGAGGAAATGAGGCGGCGGACGAGCTGGCCAGGCGAGGTTCGTCAAGGCCATTCGTTGGAGCCGACCCTCTTTCGGCACTACCAAATCGCAAATCAAAAAATCCATCAATGAATGGATATACAATCAGTCCAGAGAGTGGTGGCAAAAATCACCGGGACAATGGCAGGCAAAAGAGTTCCTAAAGGAGCAGAGGCCTGAACTCACGAGAGATCTACTGAATAAAGACACTTTATTTATGAAAACTAAATTATTACAAATCATCCTAACCCCGTGCTCCACCTAAAAAAGGTACTACACGAGGCTACCTATTCTAAGTACTATATGGGTTCCATAACAATTGAAATGATCCTACTCTAACTAAATAACTTCCCTATGATTTTTAATAACAAAAATATAATACAGTAGCCTCGCGACCATACGAATATTACTTTTGAAAAATGATAAAAAAAATGTAAAATGTGATTAGTTCACATAATTGCGAGTCTACTGTAAATCAGTCAGCTATCAGTTATTATTAAATGCGCCCATGGAACGACTTTCGTTATCTCCCAGCATTCGCCAAGGACACTGATTATATATAATATACTTATATAAAATCAATGGCCACGGAGTAAGGGAAAACCATGGCAAAAACCTTACTCTGGGAGGATCTGGGAAGAAGTCCCAGACCTTATTACTGATAGCCACAAATTATTATTATCCTTCTGAGTGCCGAAGAAGCAGCCCCCACGTCTCCTCAAATTCCGACAGCCTTGCCGTTCTCGCGTAGCTGCTCCCTTTTCACGCATTCAGAAGTTGAACAGGAAAGATGATGACCTAAAAAAACAACAAAACAACAGCAGTACCTATTCTAATACTTAATAGTAACTTAATCCTAATTATTCTAACAAGAGTAATTAAATAAATATTTATATATTAAAATATTTATAGTTTAACACCAATTCCGACCACTAAAGAGCATAAAATATTCATTTATAAGCGTGCTACCCTACTAACTATCTAAATATCATGCCGTAGCCTATCTAGTTCTTTACAATTTTTCTGAATAAAGACAGGAAGACTGTCAAAATGATTGTAGGTCTGCTGACTGGTCACTGTAGACTGAATAGGCATATGTATAACATAGGCCTGGCAGATGATGCAACCTGCAGATACTGCCAAGAGGAGGAAGAAACACCAGTTCATGTGCTGTGCCAATGTGAAGGCCTGGCGAGGACAAGGTTTCTTATAATGGGGGAGGAGAACCCCACAGCTAGTAGCAACATAAAGAAGCCGCTCTCAAAGATGATAGGCCTAATCAAGAGGGCAAAATTAGAGAGCGTCCTCTAGGAAAAAGGGGATCACAATAGATCTGAAAAGGTCGCGGTGAAACAGGTCGATAGGCCACCCCAATCCTAATCTAATCTAATCTAATCCAATCTACCAACGATTTTACATGTAATTTTACTGCAACTTTTTTTACAGTGTAGACAATAAATAAAAATTTCACGATTTTTCCTTAATTTCTCAATAACTATTCACGAACTTCTCAACAGAATTTTGTTGCTCGCATAATTGCGCAACTTTTCACTACTCTTCACCGTTTACGAAATCTCCATGTATGGGACCTTACCTTGGACAGCCTGTACATAGTTTTAATATATGTATATTTTATGTGTTATCTGACAATGTATTGCCCACTGGGTGGAAACAATAAATTTATCTATTTATCTATCTATCTATCTATCTATCATGTGCCCGTTACAAGGCTACAGTCCTTGTGTTATCTTTGTAAATGTAACTCTTTTTTTAATAATGCCCCACGGTGGGCGCCAACTTAATCTTCATGCATTTAATAATTAAATTTAGCGCCCGATACGGGACAAAGAAAAATTAAAATATAACAGCTATTTCTCCGTGAGAAACATGTTAAATATTTTACTCGGGACTAAGAGGCATTCCCATGCTCAAAACATCTTTTTCAAGTAGCTTTTCAAGAGATCTCCCTGCAGGGTATCTCGTTTCACTGTAATTCCTTAAAGTAATTAGGAATTATTTAATGGAATGGAGCAATCATCGCGGTGAAATGAGGAGACCTGACCTCCGCGTTGTCGCCCCGGCTATAAAGTTCTTCGGAGAACTTTGGAGCGTCAAATTCTCCTAAGAGGATTTCCTTAGTAGGAAACGGATGTAAGCCTCTTATTCTTTCACGAATTAAGATGGAAGGTGCTATACATGCGCGAGGAAAGTGCTTCTCTCGGCCTAAAATGTACTACGAGGGAATCTGTTTTTTTTTTTTTTTAGCAAAACGATTTGCTATCGAACGCTTCAAAGGTATCGCTTCAGATTAAAAAATATTCGCGAATTTCCGGCACGCCATTCTCTACGGAAACCAATATAACAAGCGCTTTCTCTCTCTCATGTTTACACACCCAAAACCCCCTCGATCGAGCAACAACACATCACCCAAATTAGTTTTAGCTTTCGATCAGAACTTTTCTGCCGGCTTACGCGCCCTCCATTTAGATTTATTGCCCCCCCCCCCGACGAAGGACTAGCTATGTGAAAGGGTAAGAATCGCGAGGGACCGTGGGTCAAAGAGTAGGACCGATTTAACGAGGTGGGTTTCGCGATGGAAATCTCGCAGTCGATAACTTAAAAGTTCACTCTTAACACCTAATACATTTACGAAAGGTGGGCGGATGTAACTAGAGGATAAGGGTGAGTGGCGTATCAGAAGTTTCGAAGTGATTTTCATGGGAAAAGTTTTCCACCTACTTTTTTTTTTTATGGCAAGCGTGGAGTAATTGGTATTAAATATAGAAACTCCTTGAATGCGTATGAAGAGAAATCCTAACTACAATACAATCGCAAAAAAAAAACCTATTCCCGTAAAAGTCGTATAAATATTTAACTTCGTTCAACAGCGCAAACTTTTAGCAACTTTTAGTGATTCGGATAGTATTGATTTTTACAGTGACGTGTGAGTGTATTTAAGGGGAGGTTTACATGTATTTGACTGGAAAAATCGATTTTTGGTTTTTTGCATTTTTTGAAAGCTCCAAATATATAACATACATGGTTAAAGCGGTTTCGTAATATTCGCATTGTTTAAGCCGCTACGGCTTATTAAAAGAGCGGATGTACCGAACACAAACGGAGCAAATTAGATGTAATACTATATTCGACTCGGGGCTGCTCGGGTCGAAATATCATACTTATTGTTTGTTAGTGTATGTATAGTTGTCTTTAATGATTAGAAATGCCACTGCAGTCGGGATCACAAATAAGCGACAGAGTAGCTATTTGTATTACAATAATATGAAGCAACTAGATCCGAAATAAAACGCACATTTGAAGAAACTGATCTAACAATATTTCTTTTACTAAAAACACTTTTTCACAGATGCACTTACTTACACTAAATTTCTTATAAAAGCTGGCTAGAATATGATGGCGAAGGTAACCGCACTACGGATCATCAGAGTAGCACAGGAAAAATGGAAGTCGATGCGATGCCTTAAAAGAAATTTTCGCACGATTTCGGATAGGCGACTGAGACAAGACAACTTTTTAAGCAATTTGTGATTTTTAGCCGTACGAAGATGTTACTGTTCAAAAAAAAAAAAGCGTTGGAGATGTACAAAAAAGAATGAGTGGACTTTGAAGAAAGGGCGCTGGTAAACTGACTGACACAGTTATTGATACTTTAACAATAGTGTACTGTGGACTAGCAATTAGACAACATCCAGATTCTGCATAAAAAATGAAGGCAGCTATTTGGGCTACATTTCATTATAAATGTTCAACCGACGCGGATCCACGACACATTTATTGTCCAAAAGGTGTAGACAGCCTGTGTAAGTGGCGCGTTGCAGAAGCCAAGGTTGAGCTTGCTTCATTCATACATGACCCTTTTGCAAAAAAAAAAAAAATCAAGACGCTATTAGGCGGATTTATGATTTTTTTTCTAGAGTGATTTCTTGCAAAGATGCATTGGAAAAAATTGTCAAAACTGAAACGACTCGTTTAGTTCATGTGTGTAGAAATTAGCTTCAAAAGATTTACACTGCGACCCATAAACAATTCAACTTGCTACCTACATTGCCGCAAATTTATTCAATGAAGGTTACTTTTCTGTATTACAAATAATGAATGCGTTGGGAATTGCAGTTGGACTTGATGCCAAAAATTTCGTCGTCAATTCTGATCGTCAGCGCATACAACGGGCAGAGCAGAATATGTCCAGCGCTGCAAAACTCGCTGTGCTGTCTAAAGGAAAGCAAATAATTTTGAAAATGCAGAAGTATGAAAAAGAAGAAGGATTAATATGTGGTGCTGGAATAGCTGACTAAGTGTATGTTGAACTATTTGTAAAAAAATTTGCTGCGAAACTTTGAACGTGTTTTTCTCGAAACATGATTTTTCAAATCTGCGTAAGTTCTAGTTCTTCAAGTTTTCAATATATCAACTTAATTCTTTTGTTTTCTTAATGTAAACAGTTTTTATTGGAGATTATACCTATATTATACTAAAAATTGCAATATTCTACATTTTTATATCCAGTCATACACACAAAAAAGAAATTGAAAATAATCAAATTAAAGTCCAGGTACCTGCCACATTGTTTGCTTTCGACTTATTTGGTTAAATTTAGGTATAACCTCCAACAAATTTAATATATTTCTAACTCTTATTTTTATTTTCAATTTCGGATCACTTTTGCGTATGCTAGAATTTACGCAGTTTGACCGTGTTTTCTGTGCACACTGCTACCAAGATACAAATAGCGAACGTAATAGTGGTCTTGTCATAAAAAAAAATATATTTTTTTTAATGTTCAAGTTTTAATATATTTATTAACAAAAAGCCGTATTTCGTATGTCTTATCCTTTGTCTGAAAAAAAAGCTCAAAGTTTTTGGACTTTTCTGATATATATATGTAAACCTCCCCTTAAAGAAGTAAAGGCTCTACTCCGAAAAATTATTGAAAAGTGCCCCTCAAGCTGTCGATCTGAAATTAAAGCCAATGAGTACTACTGTCACACGTACTGTAAATACCAAAAAATTAGCTCAATCGATTTAATTTCTTCAGGGTGGAAAAATTAAATATTTTTTTTCTCAGTTTTATCACATTTTATTGGAATCCAATTTAACGGACTTTGGCTAACATTGCGGTAACTTATCCCTTTTATCTGCGAACTTGGTGTCTTAGACTCTTGACACTAGAACTTGAACTGAGTTGAACTAACTTGACCTAACTTGAACTAACTTGAACTAATTTGACCTAACTTGAACTAACTTGAACTAACTTGACCTAACTTGAACTTGACCTAACTTGAAATAACTTGAAATAACTTGAACTAACTTGAACTAACTTGACCTAACTTGAACTTGACCTAACTTGATCTAACTTGAACTAACTTGACCTAACTTGAACTTGACTTCACCTAACTTGAACTAACTTGAACTAACTTGACCTAACTTAGTTCCAATTCTTTCCACAAAGCCCCCTGCACCTACCCAGGGCGATGGTGGCTTTGCTGGTCAATTTTTGGATATGTGAATTCCATGTGTGCCTTTGATCAAACCATACTCCCAGGTATTTCGCCTCTTTGACGTATGGAATTCGTTCACCTCCTATCACTAGTGGCTGTAAGCCTTCTAGCGTTCTTTTTCTTGTAAACGTGACAGCCTGTGTTTCTTGAGCATTGACTGATAGTCGCTCTTGTTTACACCATTCGTCAACCGCGTTGAGAGCGGTTTGCATACGCTCCACCAGAACCTTTGGAAACCGCCCTCTGACGACTATTGTAAGGTCGTCAGCGTATCCAAGGCAATGGAATCCCTTGCCGGTCAGCTTCCGGATTAGGTCATCTACCAGGGTAGCCCACAGCAAGGGAGAAAGAACTCCACCCTGCGGCCATCCCCCTCCCGCCTCCGCCTCAATGGTAGCCTCACCAATTGTGGATGTGATTATCCTTCTTTCCAGCCTGGCTCTTACCCACTATAGAAGTTTCGGCGCGACGCCCCTTCTCCGTAATGCCCCGATGAGTGAATTAGTGGTAGCATTGTTAAATGCTCCCTCGATGTCCGGGAAAGTCGTCATGGCTATCTCTTTGTGTTCCATAGACTTAGTAATTAGTCTGTTGAACTTGACCTAACTTGAACTAACTTGACCTACCTTGACCTAACTTGAACTTGACCTAACTTGATCTAACTTGACCTAACTTGAACTAACTTGACCTAAATTAAACTAACTTGAACTAATTTGACCTAACTTTAACTTGACCTAACTTGACCTAACTTGAACTAACTTGACCTACCTTGACTTAATTTTGACCTAACTTGAACTAACTTGACCTAACTTGATCTAACTTGAATTAACTTGACCTAACTTGAACTTGACCTAAATTGACCTAACTTGAACTTGACCTAGATTAGATTAGATTAGGATTGGGGTGGCCTATCGACCTGTTTCACCGCGACCTTTTCCGATCTATTGTGATCCCCTTTTTCCCTAGAGGACGCTCTCTAATTTTGCCCTCTTAATCAGGCCTATTAAGAGGGCAAAATTAGAACTTGACCTAACTTGAACTTGACCTAACTTGATCTAACCTGAACTAAATTGAACTAACTTGAACTTACCTAACTTGAACTTGAACTAACTTGACCTAACTTGATTTAACTTGAACTAACTTGACCTAACTTGACCTAACTTGAACTAACTTGACCTAACTTGAATTTGACCTAACTTGAACTAACTTGACCTAACTTGACCAACTTGAACTAACTTGACCTAACTTGAACGTGACCTAACTTGAACTTGCCCTAACTTGAACTTGCCCTAACTTGACTTAACTTGAACTTGCCCTAACTTGAACTTGCCCTAACTTGACCTAACTTGAACTAACTTGAACTTAACCTAACTTGACCTACCTTGAACTAACTTTACCTAACTTGAACTTGAACTAACTTGACCTAACTTGAATTTGATCTAACTCGAAAACGCATTGGGATGACCTAACTTGGCTTAACTTGACCAAACTTGATCTAACTTGAACTAACTTGGTCTAACCTGAACTTGACCTTACTTGAACTCGACCTAACTTGAGCTAGCTTGAATTTGACTTAACTTGATCCTTTAAACGTTACATATGTAGTTTGCAACCAATACACATGGTACAAAAATTTGTATATGTATGTATAAAAATAAAAATGAATCATCAAGTTATCTATAGTTTAACCATTCAATAACGCGGCGCTGAAATGTCCTGGAGCTGAATCGGCGGCGCTGAAACGTACTAGACCCATTAAAAAAAAATTCTCATTTTCTTGACTGCCTGAGCCGGTGTTAGGCAGGGTTAGACTTGTAAAATGGACTAAAATTCACCGAGCACCAGTTCAATAGATATTCCCATACCGATATAACGAACCACAGCCGATTCAATTCAAGCTCGCACAAGCATGAAACGCATCACCAAACGTCAGCGGACGCTGCGAGCCGGAAATATAAATAAATAAACTGCCCAGTTATCGATTGCAACACCGCCAGCGATGGTCACTGTTAATTTTACACTGACCGTTGTATGGAAGCGGCACACGCGTTCACGAACTCAAACAGATGTGCAAGGCCAGGTCTAGGAAATTACGATGAACGGTCGATAAACGAAGGTACCTATGTAATTTCTACTTTCCCTTACTAAATAAAGTGCTCAGAAATACCTATCTATTTAACCCTAGTCCTACCAACGTTTTATCGTAACGTGTCCTACCAAGGTGTGCCTCACAGGCACACATTTATTTGTACACATTGTTGATGTAAATAATAGCAAAATATGCATTATTTATTTCATGTAGTAGGTATACAGTAAGATTAAAACATATATAAAGAATATTGTGTGTCAGAAGATATAATTTTAAAATAGTACAAGATAGTAAAATATTTGAAAGTTATTTAGTAGTTTGCAATTTGTGCACGTGAGTATTTTCTCTGATGTTCACCACAAACCGTTTGCTTACACTTATCACATAACTGTGTTAACATTCTGCTTTTCTGTGATGGGCAAATATAGCACCTTTTCGTTTTCTTACTTCTCGAGCCGAAGACTCACCTGTGGTTGGTACTTGATTCAACGTAGTTTGTATCAATGAAGTATGACTTTTATGCAAGCCACTCAAACTACGACGTCTAATTTGCCCAGTACTAATTCTGTTGTAATTTCTCGTAAGAAAATTTTGCAAGTCTTCGTTTTTTTGGAAATATGCCAGTCAGGATGGATATTTCTCCAAATGACAAATGAAGCTACTCCACACACATCAATTATATTGAAAAAATAGACCAAGGCCACCTATTAGTTTTGCGTTTCACTTGAATATGTATGTACCATCCGATCAAGTGTATCCACCCCTCCTTTCGTGAAATTGTAGTACTTATTGATTTCAGATTTATTTTATTTTCCTCATCAATGGTGGAGTCGTTGTGCATTGTAGATAATAATATGACACAGCGATTTTTCTTAGGTAATAAGATACCAAAGTCATTGTCTTCTGAAAACCAAACAAGTTGCTTTCAATATTCCGTCGCCTGTGAGGTAAAAAATTTGGTGTATGCAGCGCTTATTTTTTCTGAGCGTTCCTACACAAGTTAGGCCTGTGGTAAGTAAACTGGATGCAAGCTCGTAGCTGGTGAAGAAGTTGTCGAACGTAATATTCCTTTTAGTTCTCAGAAAAGGTTCACAAAGGTCTTCAACCACCTTCTGCGCTAAGTTTTCTGCTCTGTTGAGACCTTCTTTTCCTAAGTACGGTATACCACGTAACGGATAACTAGTTCCACTATCGCATATCCACCAAATTTTCATACCGTACTTATCTGCTTGCTTGGCAGTACTGACGGAAAGATACACGACCTCTAAAAGCACCAGTTGTTCATCGGATGGTTAGATTACTGCCAGGAAGATAATATTTCAGCAAGTTTGTATTAACACGGTTCCACAGGTCTCTAATTGGTGCCAACTTGTCCTTTTGCCTTCGGAGGGTTCTGGTCGCTTTATCGTCAAAACGAATAAATTTTAGTCCACCATTCCTTGTTTATTTCTTCCAGCAGTAATCAAAAGGCCCAAGAAAGCACGGATTTCAACGTCGTTAACTGGTTTCCACAAATCGCCAAGAATACGAACAGCCTCCTTATTAGTGAAAGTAACCACAATACCAATAACCGTATCATCAAAAAACAAATTGAATGCGTCACAAGAGTATCAACATGCACTCCAGGTGGAAGTTTTACTTTGTTCAAAGCTGTTGTAATTATGTTGTGTGCACGTGTTTTTCCCTTGCAATCGGCGTGGCATTCCACTCGGTACCATCTTTTCCAATAAAAGTTTGCGAATGGCCGGGCGGTTCATCATTAGCATCATTATCGTCACTTCCTTCTTGTTCATCGCTTTCTTTATCGCCAGTTTCTTGATAATCCGCTTCACTAGAAGAGGTTTCGTCATTTGGCTCTTCTTCATCTTCACTACCATTTACATTCCTTCCCAAATCCTCATCACTTTCGTACAATGCATCGAACAACTCCTTTTCAGTTAGTGGCCGGCGTCGGTCAGTCAACCAATCGGTCATACTTTCTGCATAAATTTCAAAACCAAATAAGCATAAAACAACAAATCTATTTTACTGGGTCAATCAAAACTTTATTTGCTTACCTGGTCTATACTATACTTTCCACTAGTAAAAGAAATAAAATTAACCAATAGACACCTAAAACGGCCAATGCGTTCGTTAGGAAAGTCACAAATACACTGATAGCAATGCAGTTTGTAAGCTGACTGTTTTAGCAAAACGCATTTAGGAAATTCCCCTTCATATGCAACTGGAAGTTCTTACATGCAAGGGGAAAGTCCCGAAATATAAAGCATATCTTATTACGGGGGATTTACCCACATACCTAGTTTTAAATAACGTAGCAATGCATTTTATAGTATAATAACAGTATGTGCCTCAAAGACACACCTTGGTAGGACGTGTCGGTAAATTATGTTTAATTTTTTTAGTAAAATAGGAAAAATATTTTTGAAAAATGTTTATGTCATTCTGTGTTAAATAGTTTATTTTGAGAATACAAAAATCCTCCAGTCTGTGGGCAGTTAACTTACAAAGTTCCAGCAATTTCAAAATCAATTGTGCCTCAAAAGCACACCTTGGTAGGTTTAGGGTTAAAAAAAAAAAACGTCATAATCATCGAAAATCCTATATCCTTCCTAATTTGCGAATCGTATTATTATAACATAAACTACATCAGGAGCTCGATTATCTCCTGCCAATATATTCATAATAGCAAGGTGGCATACCTCCGTGTTTATTACACCGACTGTCGCGAAAACTGGTTGGAGATTAGCTCTGACTCTACGGAACGGTGCGCGGCCCTGGTTATCTTCTTTAGTGGCGGGTTCACGAGTACCATCTGTCGTCGTGAAATGCGAGATTCTAATCGACTGATAATGGCGCGCTTAAAGAGAACGAAAAAGAAGTTGTTATGGGGCTGAAATAGGGATGTACTCTTTCCACGGTTCGCTTTTAAACGTCTGTTAA
Source organism: Protaetia brevitarsis (assembly GCA_004143645.1). Classification (NCBI taxonomy): domain Eukaryota; kingdom Metazoa; phylum Arthropoda; class Insecta; order Coleoptera; family Scarabaeidae; genus Protaetia; species Protaetia brevitarsis. The sequence goes on along the minus strand of RXPK01000393.1, from coordinate 63,003 downwards.
AGTTTGAGAGAAGATATTTCTTGTTTGGTTAATTATTTTTTGTCCTTATTAAAAGGAAAAAAAAAAAGACGCTGGTAATCGATTTAATTAATTTTAATCCTTGCCTGAGGATGTCTTTATTTCGACTAAACCGATAGCTTTAATTAAAAACAATTTGCGAGAAAATGGAATATTATTATTTCAATCCTTTCCTTATTAATTAACTCACTCAGAGTTAAACATGAATTAAACGCATTATAGCAGTCGATTTAGTTGTAAATTTCACGGCTATATTTGCTGAATTACCCTTAATAAATACAGTCGTGACAATAAAAGATAGGTACCCAAACAAAAATATACGTTTCGTTGAACGAATAATTTTTACTTTCAAAGACAACTCCAGTGACCAACTATATTTATTTCATATTTTATAAATATTTAAAAAATATTAAATCTTTCTTGAATATTTGTTATATTAATATAATATGCATAAAATATATTAGGAAAACATTTAAAAAATATATATGTTATGTAGCATTAATAATATTTTATTGCAAATGTTTTCTCAATATATTTTTCATAACTCTGCAAGAATATTTTGCTTTGTATTTCTGTAAATATTTATTTCATATAAAAAAAAAAGATTGAATTTTTGCTTTTGTACATTTGGTGCGTAAGACGAATAATATAAATGGGTAAAATATGCATACATATTAAGTAGGTATGTACCTATTTAAAATAATAGTTTAAAGATTAAATTAGATAATATATATCTAATATAATTTAATTAGTATCTAAGTTGAGCGCTGTAACTTTTTATTAATATATCTGCGTTTTGTATTATATTATTTGTAACATTTGTAAGTTGCGAACGTCAACACCTCTATTCATTACGGTGGCGGTGTTATATGATTTAGTATTGTTTATGCGTCTACGGATTAGGTACATAGAATGCATACGCGCACGTGCGTATCATCAACGTTTTCATTCGTTTGTCCGTTACATGTTATAGTTTATAATAGTATACGATTAGGGCAGATTAGGGTTAACTGTGTAATTAATTGTTGCGAGGTGTGTTTTAGTTTTTGTGGTGACTACGAGGTAAGCAAAACTTGTCATGGCATATATAAGATAATTGGAATGCTCAATATCGCTATGTACAGAAATCTTTAATAATATAATTGTAGGAATTTTATGCATCATATATGTACTGCATCTACCCGATAAATTGCTAGTTGATTTGCTTAAGAGATTCATCTCGGTAGATAAGCATCATAACCTCAAATAGAGGTTAGAATACGTTGTGTTGTTTTATTGTTTGTACGTAGAATGTTTTCAAATATTATGAAATAAAGTAAAAATAAGTATCGTAAGTATTAGGATGTAGCTACCACTCCAATTATTGTAAATGCTCCAAATGTATTAGTAGGGTGTTGATAATGTTGTACGATATTTTATTCATGGTATGATCTAATACAATTGGCATTGTTTTAGAGGCCACAAGGAAACGCCATGAGAGCGCCACTACCGAAGATATGAAAAAAGCCATAGGGTTGTACCTGGCACCAGCCAAGGCTAGACTTAAAAATGAGTATTTTTCATTTTCATTGGCTTATTCAAATAAAATGATAATAAATACGTTTGTTTTTTATTTAGAACACTTCAATTAAAAAATAGTGATTAATTTGATAAACTTTCAGTATGCCTTAAAAGACGCCAGAATTGTTGATTATTAACTTGTATGGTGAGTGTGAAAAAACAAGTTCTTGCCTTTTAGACAACTCTATGTATGTTTCAACTTTTCGTTATCTTCGTTATACATTCTAAATAACCAAGAACAATTTTAGTTCATTTTGACAAATTAAATAGATTGCATAAAAAATCTCAATTTTCATATAAATATTTTACAAATATTTTAGAAAAAATATTGCGCTTACATTAATTTTAAAATATGAAATAAATATTTTAATTTAATATTTTATCTATATTTAGAAAAGAATATGAAAAATATATTTAAAAACCTCTCACGAAAAATATTTATAAAATATATTTTTAAAAATATCTATGTAATATTTCTGGCTGTTGGGGTACGACAATAAAATGATGAACCCTAATTGTTTATATTTTAAGCCGCCTTAAAAATTCAACAGCACAGTTAATAGTTTTACTGAGATTTTAGCAAGAAATACTAAAAAACACTGCGTCGATGAAAGGATTTTTAAAGTATAGTTAACTTCAAATAACTCACCCATACAAAATTCGAATTAGTTCAGACGTTTGATTTCTTCATAACGTCTAACACCCCTCCACTTTAGGACACCAGCAGCTATAAGTAGTCAAAGATAGCTTTGGTGGTTCGATATATTGACAAAGCTTTACGAGTTCGTTGAAATACTCGGTCAACTATCATAATCTTGACCTGCTTTCGTGCGAAGTGTGTCAATCAATGTTTAAGGGATGGGGGTGGTAGAGTACTTATGTTTGTGTGTGTGTATGTGTGTGGATTATATACATGCGTGCCGGGCGTATGCTAGCGAATGCTTAAATGTATTGAAATGTTAACGACTTGGATTTTGGAGGATATACAATAAGATTCTATGCTCTTTCGTTGAGACTTTGTGCGGATGTGGTTAGATACTAGTAGTACAGTTTCATTAATAGTTGAATCCACTTGTAGAACATATGTTGCGTTAAAGTGCAAGTTGATGATCTTGAGGTAGCTCAGAATCTCGATGAATGAGATCTTCCCAAAGGTCACATGTTTGTTGTGATACTAGGGCTGAAATGTACATACATATAAATAATCCTGAATCCGATCGATGAATAATTTGAATTTTATCCTTAAAATAATCAATAACCCAATGCTGCTGCTAAGATCAACGAGGTTTTATTTTTTATTTGTATTACTTCATTGAAAGAACTTGACGAAATATATAATAAACCCAAATATAATTATACACTATGTACATATAATAAAAAGTCAAATTGGCACCTTAAACGCAACTCAAAAAAAATCACCCGTCAAAAAGGGAAAATAATAACAACTTTGAACTGCGTGTACGGAATTAAATATTATTTTATTATTACATATTGTTTTGTATATTTCGGTGCTTTTATAACTAATAGGGCTGAAACATTTATACAAATAATCCTGAAATTAATCGATAAATAATTATTTTAACCCTAAAATAACCAATAATAAATTGCTCCTACTAAAATCATTCAAAGAGATTTGATTTTTTATTTACATGTTCTACCACACAGAAAAAACTGAAAAAAACATATAATAAACCTAAATGCATACGATCTAATATAGCAAAAAGCCAAGTTGGCACCTTGAACCAAACTCAAAAAAACCACCCCTAAAAAGGGCAAAATAATAATAACTTTGAACTGAGTGGAGGGAATTAGTTCCTGATTTTTACAGAATGCCCATAATCAGTGTTTACTTACATATTTTTTTTGAACGGGATAGCTTAAGTAATTCCTGAGAAAAAAAATATTGAATTTTTCCACCCTTATGCTAATATCTCGAATGGGGTGGCATCGATTGAGCTAATTTTTGGTATGTATAGTATGTGTGACAGTAGTACTCATTTGCTTTAATTTCAGCCCGATAGTTGTAAGGGCACTTTTCAATGACTTATCGGAGCGGAGCCTTTTACGAAACAAATTCAGACACGTCTGCCGCTGACTCAGGTTTACTAGTGAATGGTTTCGAATTGAAAACCTTCAACCGACTTGAAAGCGATTGTCTTCGACAAGGGGTCCAATTGTCGCAGAATGTCCGTTAATTTAACCTAAATGAGGGGAATATGCATTGTTTTATACATGAGAATGCCCATGTGACCGAATGGACTGTCGAATGTTTAAACGAAATAAAATAAATAATTATTGCAAAATTCCGGAATCACCTTACAATTAAAATATAATAAAGGTATATGTCTCTGAATCATGAGAAAAATACATTTGAAATTTTTAAACACATTACTATGTAAAATTAACAATCTTAAAATTAATTACTGTACACAAAAAGTAGGCAACCATTTATACACATAGAATTGTGACGAAACCGATATTCCAGCAATTTTCCATCTCTTTCCGTTGATATACCAAAGCAATTGGACTGCCAATGCATATAAAAAAAAAAAAAAAAATCGTTGGTAACAAAGTTGCCTACAATTTTACAGGTAAATTTGCTTCATAAGGTAAAATTTCTACCATCTAGTAAATTTCACATGCTGATGTGTTTTTCAAAGATTGTACTGTAAAATTCGTATGTAATATTTATATGAACTCTATATTTACCGAACACTGAAGTAATTTTCATATGTATTTTTATAAGGAGAGCAAGCAACTTACCTAATTCTTTTACAGCACCTAATAGGTCATACTGAATCGCTCAACCAGGGATCAAGAATGAACACGCTTACGCGAAACCTACGATTGTTTGTGACGTACATGATATCATTGAGCCAATAATAAGTTCGACAAACGAATAGAATTACCTACGCGCACAGATAAATAATCCAATAACCAATCACATTGCGGCGTATGAATTTCGTATTTTCCATGATATTTATAGTTTTACCCGAAAATTCAAGTATAAACAAATAAAATATAAAAGATCCTCATATTTTTACAGCAAAATTAATAGTCCACTAGTAAACTTACTTTTAAAGTGCACTAAATATCCCAAAAAAATGTTAATTTTACACTTTTAAGTAAATTTTGAGAGTAAATACAAAATTGTACATGTTTTTTCCTGTATTTTCCTTTTGAATTTTTGTTACATCTTAAACTTACATAAAAAAGCTATAAATTTTACCGAAATTTCTTTTTCCATGTTAAATATCCTACAAAAAAACATGTAAAACAAAATTTACGTGATTTATTGTGGTAAATTCACAACGTTATTACATGTAATATTCCTGATTTACCATGGCAAAATTACCGTAATTTTTTACAGTGTATTTGAAGAGATAACAAAAAACAAAAAAATATTGGAAATATTGGAACGAGGAACCACAAGCAGATGTCTACCATCTCATTTTATCTATGCCTAGACGTGTACAGGCATGTACTCCACTATGGGGTTGCCAAAACCATTATTAATTTTTTTTTTTATGTTATTGTTTCATTTTGGATGTAAAACTATCACATTGCCAAACAAATTATTCCTTCTAAGGTGCAACACTTCTAAGTATATGTTGCACAACGCTGGATGATTCAAGTTTACCATAGCGATAACTTGCTATGTGTTCCTTGAACTTAGCTCCGATCGCACTATTTGTTAGTCCAATTTAAATTTTATTGCATCCGCTACAACTGATTTTTGTAAATGCCCGATCTTTCATTAGGTAAGGAACAATAATAAATTAGAAATAGATATCTATAGAAAAAAAACCAATTAATACAAATATGTCCGTAATGGCCCATTCAAATCATCGTGGACATAAAATCGTCGGTGTTAATTTCCTAATCCCTCACATTAGGGGTCAAATCTATACTTGCAAATAAATTACCACGCACAATAGGAAACAAAACCACACTTAATATATTCATCTACAAAGCGTTTATTTATTATTATTATAGGAGTATTATTTAAAAAATAAAATTACATTCCATCCACTCAAACAATGGCATAATCTACTACCACGGCCTGGTCAACATAATAACCCACTTACAAAGATACATCAAAATGTGTAGATAATCCCAACTTTACATCGCCTAGGATTTCCTGAAACGCTGTCATAAAAGTTAGTTACGCCTTATCAGTAGTCCAGCCACGTTCCGTGATGTTATCATAATTGCTGTTGCAAAGGATCTAGTCGTAACTGTAAAATATGCGCGTCCTCCAGGAAAATGAAAACGTCTACAATGTGAACATTCGCTATGGCACTGTTGGATCTCGCCTGCATAAACATCTGACAGCGAACTGGCCTTATATTTTCCTCAGCTTTTATTCGTTGGATATATTCGTTGTTATATACCGGGTTAGGCAAATATATGGATCCATTCCAATACCTTTAATATGGCTACGTTGATTTTAACAAGATTTCAAATTTAATTAAATGCAAATCGTTCGATTTAATGAGAAATCTTTATGCCCGAATTACACTTCTAGCTTAGCCGGAAATGGAAAAGCGAAAGTGAAAATAAAGTTAAAATTATTTTTCATCGCTTACTATTAATTAAAAACCACATTTTCTGCAAATCACTAATTCGAAAAGAAGCAATAAAGGTTGATATAAGAACACCTATAGCTTTTCGATAGAGGGTTAAATTCTACATCACATGGTGTAAAAATATACAGGGCGTTTTAGTTGAAAAAGAAAATATTTTTAGTGCTAAGAAGTTACCCAAATCAACCCTAGATTATGGGACACCCTGTATAAGTTTGTTTAATTTTTAACCCCTGGTTAAATAGTAGAGGACCCATACCCTCCGCAGTCAACATAAAAACTCTCTATCTTTTACTATACAAGGTGATTCTCAATATATGCGACAAACTTTAAGCGCTGATTCCTAGGGTTACTTTGATCATAAAAGTTCATACGAATATATGTCCAAAATCGCTTAGTTCTAAAGTTGTACAATGTTTAATAGTAAGTTAACATAATTAATTTTTTTATTATAAATTAACAAAATAATAGGTAAAACAAAATTAACTTATACTAACTGTTGAAAATGACCGCCTGACCAACTGCAATACAAGCTTCTATCCTCCGTCGTATTGACTGGCGAGTCCGTTTTAAAATACCAGGGGTATTACGAATTGTTTGAAAAGCTGCGATAATACGATTTCTCAGTTCATCGACATTTTCAATGGGGAACCGTATAAACTAATGATTTAAGGTGACCCCAGAGAAAAAAGTCCAAAGAATTTAAGTCTGGAAACCGAGGAGGCCACGGTTGTGGACCTCCCCGTCCTATCCACCGATCTGGATACGCATTGTCCTAAAACTCGCGAGCAACTAAACTAAAATGCGCTGGAGCATAGTCATGCATAAAATACATTTGTAATCTTAATTGCAACGGAACTTCTTCCAGCAGTAGTGGTAGCTCCTCTTCAAGAAAATTGCGGTATACCTCGCCATTTAACCACATCGGTAAAAAATGCGGACCTATCAAGTGATCTCCAACAATTCCGGCCCACACATTGACAGAGAATTGATGTTGATGACGGGCATTCACTAATTCGTACGGATTTTCTTCGGCCCATATGTGATTATATGAAAATTAATAATCGCGTTTCTAGAGAAAGTAGCCTCGTCGGTGAAGAATATTTGAGCCAAATAGTCAGGATTTTGTGCGATTTTGTGTTGCATCCATTGACAAAAAGCCACTATTTGCGGAAAATCTGCCGGCAAAAGTGCCCGCATCCGTTGAATGTGATATGGATACAACAGTTAATCTTTCAATATTCTCCAAACTATGCCCTGACTGATGTTTAAAGCAAACGCAATTTTTCTGGTGCTTGTAATAGGATGTTCCTCAATTTCATTTAGTACCATTTCTTCAACTTGTGGAGTTTTCACTGTAGATGGGTGCCTGTTATCAGTCGTCCGTTTTTTTTAAATTTTCCATTTCACTAAGACGTTGGTGAAGACGGGCCAAATATTGAATGATGCGGGATGATACGGTTCGGGTATCGTTCTTCATAAAGACGTTTAGCAGCACGCGAATTTCCATTGGCAAGACCGTAAACGAAATGCATATCACACATCTCAGCATTCGTGTAATTCATTTTAGAAAACAGAAAGTGGCAATAAACTGAATGAATACTCTGACAACTATTGACAAATATTGAAATGACAAATAGACAATTCCCTCTCAACACAATAGTTTTTGAAGAATCAACTGTGATATCATATCGTGTTAGTCATAGTTCATAATTTATTATTAAACATTCAATAACTTTAAAACCAAACCGTTTTGGACATATACTCATAGGAACTTTTATGATCAAAATAACCTCAGGAATCAGCTCTTAAAGTTTGTCGCATATATTGAGAATCACCCTGTATCACCGTTATGCATTTTCATATTTAGAATTCCTAAAAATGCATTAAAAAATACAGGTTTCTATTTAAAATATCAAAGTTGGCCATGACTTTCGATGTAACCGGAAGTGCGACATAGATAAAGTTATATTTTCTAAATAGATCATAGCTAAGTATGCTTAACCCCAAAAATTCAAAATCGAGATACCATGGCAAAGTCAAGAACTTTTAATAGAGGGGTTCCGTGAATCAGCCCATATAATAGCTTTGTATATCTTTACGTAAGTATAATATAGCTTTACGCAAGCACATGGCGTGTCTAAACTATGTAAATCAATTTTACCCTAAACGGTTGCTTTTTCCACGCAAAAATAGGTCAATAATTGCATCAGGCGGCATTGATCTGAGCTTGTCGGCGTATGTATGTGCTGGTTGTGCGACCGCTTGTATATCATGTTTTATACGCATTTTCAAAAACGGAAAATGACGTTTGAAGATTTTTGCACTCGAAAAACTACATATGGAATTATTAGTAACTACAACATTATAGGTATTTGAAGAAGTGTATCGTTATCACAATTGCAAAGTGCTCTTTAGAGCTTACTACATTTCATATATTGCATTCCATTTTTTGCATTTCATTGCATATCATTTTTCCTGTGTGTAGTTCAAAAAAATGTTGTCATTGCATTGGTGACTGACAAGTAGGCAACCAATTATACTAGTCATTTGACGTTTGACATTTCATTATTAAATATTTCCTATTTCATTTCATTAAGTATTACTTAAGACATACAAATTTACAAAACAATTCAAGTACGTTAGTTTTCAAAGCGACTACGTCGTTTGTATTCTTGTTTGGGCTTGAAAAGAACATAGATTACTTCTAAGAAATTATGGTAGGATATTAGGTAGGTATACAGTCTTTCAGTTCATCCAAGTTATGTATTTCCACGTTATGGTGAACTTTGGTTTTTAGGTGTCCCCAAAAAAGCAGTCGCTTGAAAAGAACGGCTGATTTTGGCTATCACACCTTCATAATTAATACAAGCTATTTATTATCAGTATTATTAGCAATAGTTTTATTTTGTATAAGACAAACATAGTGACTACCTGATATGAATGTAATGTAATGCTTAAGCTACGTAATAACAACAAAGAACAAGTAAATAACCGAATAACCTGAACAGACGTTTCAAAACAAGCTTAGAAGGATAACAATTACTCCAACTGATTGAATGGAATCCTTATACAACTTGTCGATATTCTTAAATGTTTAATACATTCTAATATATTGTTTATGATTATGAAGGGTGCATATCAAAAGATGATCTACGTATTGCTGTGAACTGATTGTCCAAGCATACAAGTTTAAAGAAATTAAAAATGACAAAATTAATTTAGCTAGCTCAGCAAAAATGAATTTAAAAGGGCGCCAGAGATTCTTAAATCTCAGAGTAATTTTTTTTTTTAAATTAATAGTGGGCGTTTGCAAAATTGACTTTCCTTAAAATCCCCAAAAATTGAAATGGCTGATTCAAAAATAAAAGAACTATTTAAGATGATATTTACAATCATAAACTTTTATTGTAAAAGAAAAAAAAAACATTTAATTAACAACAATAGGGGAAAAAACCTTAATACAGAAGGTATTGGATTAAAATAACCCCTTCGTGAATTTACATTTAAAAAGGACAATGCAAATCCTTTAGCAAACAAAATGGTGAATTCGTTCTAGAAGGAATTTCATATACCACAAAAAATCCACGTGGTTTCAAAAATTCAAAGCAAACTAAAATTTAATTCAAATAACGTAAAGAAACAACCAAAATCAAAAATGAAATTTAAATCAAGCTCACAGCTTCACTTCACCTACCCCGAGGTGATTAAAATAACATTAATATGAAAACTAACAAAAAAAACGGAAAATTTAAACTCTAAACGCGATTACTTCTAAAACGAATATTATTAAAAAGCCTTACATGTATATTGTGCACAACTATCTAACACTAATAATAACGATTACTAGATGGACGATTTTAAAAATTTCAAACCAACGAACTACATCTTAAATGAAAAGGAATTACCAGAAACGGTAACCAAGACAACTAAACAAGACTATACACGCGCTCGTCTATCTGGTAACTCCTCGGGCCTCTAAGGTAACACTCGCATATATATGAAATTTACATCTGTGAACGATGACGGCGCAACGCATCACAAAGAAAAAACTAGCATATAAACTATATACAGGAGTACGCAAAATGTACAAATAAATGAAATTAACTATACACAACTGAACCATAAAGATGATACTAACAATTAAAATCAAAATTCTTAGCAAAATAAACAAATATTAAAATTGTGGAAACTCTATCATTGTTTTGACAAGGCTGATATGGAAAAAATAAAAATACACATTTAAATTTCCGAAACCCGGGGTGCCAGTCCACAGCAGTATGTTACCTCTGTAAAATTCATTTAAGTAGTGGAGTTGAAGCCCCAAGATTCTAGCAATTCAAGTAATTCTTCTATCTATAGGAATGCGTTACTTACTACATATCAACAGTTTGATTACGATTATTACACAACAATTTGTCAGGTACGCTATATAATAGCCGCTAATAAGAGCACTATTTACAGTAAGAACTTGCATTCAGGAAACTGGGCTTAGTTGCAGGTATTAATTGAGGAGAATAGTTGCAAGTAAAATTTTATCCATTGTAAATGATTTTTTATCAAGTAAACACTTTACTTAACCCATTTTTCTCAGTGTAATAAATCATTCATTGTATTAATGAAACCTAAATATAAATAAAAAAATTGATTTAGAGTAAACTTTTAATTAAAATAATATAAATAACTTCAATTCATTGATGGAATAATCACATTTCATTCACGCAATTCACTGTAAAGTAAACGTTGTAGCTTTATTTAATTGGATTGCAGTAAAAGTAATATTAAAAGATCGATATCAAGCATTGGTGGGCACAGCATTGGAAAACACCTAAAGACATTAACGATAAGAATGCCACCATGGCAGAGGAGCTGTACGGGCCGTTAGAACAAATGGGAGTTAGCAATCAACTAATAAGAATGATAAAATTAACCTTGATAGGGACAGAGGGTATGGTTAGAATAAGCAAGAGGACAACTCAAAAGGTGATCTCCTGTTGACGACATTGTTCAGTTTGGTATTTGGAAAGAGTTATAAGAGAAGCGGAAATTAACAGGTCGAAGACATCAATATCTGGCGTTTGCTGACGATTTAGTCATATTGACAAAAAGCAAAGAAGAACTAAGTGATACATTGGTATCACATCCATCTTTTCCTCAGTGTACGATTTGCCATTCCGTTAGAATGCTGGTTTATCAACATTTAGCATATCGATTAATGGAATGACGTGGTTTTGCAACAGACCAAGAAATCGGAAATTCTATTGGAATGAGACTGCTTCCAATAAAAACTGCACTAAGAAGTCTATTACATATTAATTGGATTATTTAAATTTATATTATTTAACTACCTATTGGAAACGCTTTCAAAAGGATCCATATTTACGGGATACGTGCTCTAATTGAGAGATACTCGACACCAATTTTTTTTTGCCGGCCAAACTCGCGATTAAAATTCGGTTCCCGATTTCCAGCGGAGAAATCGAACCTCATCACTTCGAATTAGAGTGCGAAAAACTTCCTTAATTAAGGCGAGGACCATCTCTCGCGGAAGCATTTTTCACATCGTCAGCTACCCTTCTTTAACGAGGTCTTATTTAATTTGGAATGAAAGGGGAAAGGCACGTACCATGCGCGGCTCCTTCGTTTTTCGCTTTTCTTTATCTGTACCGATAATGGTTAGGGACTCTTCTTTTGTCTTCGACTCTTGAGGCGATGGTGTAGTTTTTCGAAAAAAAAAACATCTGGGCCACTTCCGATTTAAGCGAAATGCTATGTACCTATTGAAATGCATATAGCTTCCAGGCAGAGTCTCTTAGAAAGCCAAAACACTATGGAAAATAAGTAATCGATACGGAATAGTTATTTACATTAGAGTAAGTTGGTATCATCTGCAGCAAAGATAGAATTAAGTTAAATTAATAAAAAGAAATACGAAGAATTACTAAAAAAAAAAAACAAATCAATATGGAAGTTTATAAAAATGTAAATTGGATCATAGAACCAGAACTACACACTTTATTTGTGAAAACTAAATTATTACAAATCATCCCAACCCCGTGCTCCACCTAAAAAAGGTACTACACGAGGCTACCTATTCTAAGTACTACATGGGTTCCATAACAATTGAAATGTTCCTACTCTAACTAATTGTAAATAATTTCCCCTATGATTCTTAATAACAAAAATATAATACAGTAGCCTCGCGACCATACGAATATTACTTTTGAAAAATGATAAAAAAAATGTAAAATGTGATTAGTTCACATAATCGCGAGTCTACTGTAAATCAGTCAGCTATCAGTTATTATTAAATGCGCCCATGGAACGACTTTCGTTATCTCCCAGCATTCGCCAAGGACACTGATTATATAATATACTTATATAAAATCAATGGCCACGGAATAAGGGAAAACCATGGCAAAAACCTTACTCTGGGAGGATCTAGGAAGAAGTCCCAGATCTTATTATTGATAGCCGCAAATTATTATTATGCTTCTGAGTGCCGAAGAAGCAGCCTCCGCGTCTCCTCAAATTCCGACAGCCTTGCCGTTCTCGCGTAGCTTCTCCCTTTTTCACACATTCAGTTGAAACAGGAAAGATGATGACCTAAAAAACAAACAAAACAACAGCAGTACTTATTCTAATACTTAATAATAACTTAATCCTAATTATTCTAACCAAGATGTTACCTAAATTTCCGGCACCAAAAGTGACGATCGAGTACCGTGAAAAATCGCGAGGTGCGAACTCAAAATAAAAAGACAAAAGGTGATGCACTTCCGCTTTACAAACCTTCAAATAAGTGGGTTGAGATTCGGCAATCATGCAGGGTGCCAGCCGGCTCGTCGGCGAGGGAGTGGGTTGATAGAAACACAAACCCAAGATGGATAATAAAATTTCGGCGGCACCTGCTTAGGTTACTTACCCTGTCATGCCCCCTAGATAAGCAGGAATCTAAGGTGATAAATAAAATGGGGGGTAAAGCGGGTTGCAAATATTTACACACAAAGAAATAAAAGAATAAGTTCACTGACAAAGCTAATCTAATTTTAATGCAAAATCTTGACATATAAAAAAAATAAAGGTTATTGCCAGAATGACAAATAAAAAGAAATAAAACTCAAAAAGAGCAATGTTGTTGTCGATTTGACATTAAATACGGCAAAACAATTAAAAATGACAGATTGTCCTAAGATAGGACACAAATACCAAACGCTATGGCCAACGCGAACCGCTCACATAGATTTGTACAAAACAAAATTCCTTAATTATAAATTGATTGAAATGTTACGGTTACAAAAACTCAAAAATAAAATTAAATATTTTAAATGGTGAAAAGGTGAATAAACACCCTGTATATGCCAAGCCGATATTCAATCGGATAGAGTTTGACAAGTAAATAAAAAAAAGTAAATAAATATCCGAATTGAAGTTGAACTATTTTACAAAATTAACGTTAGGTAGCACCCTCCGATTCTAGGCACAACATATAAAATTTACTTTAATACGTTAACTACAAAAAAAACTAAATGATCGGGGGTGGTTTCCTATTATATTTCGTGGAAAGGTTACAAATAAAAAAAGGAAAGAGAACGTGCACTTAGCTTTTCCCCTCGATCAGCTGTTAGTGGGGCGTAGAGACCCTCTCCTATTCGGACCGACAGATCGTAGCCTCTGGGCTGACTCGGCATTAACCGAAAACCATGTGGTCCGCGTAAATTCAAGGAATGTAGGGTTCTCCGTTGGACTTAAAAAGTCGTAGAAGTCCTCAGCCACACGTGGGTGTTCAAATTCTCACATAAAACGAAGGTAAAATTCCAAAATTCAAAATAAGGGATGTTATAAAGACTTCTAAAAACACAGAAACCTCAAAATTAGTGATTTACAAGACAAGACAAGATCTGCTTACCGTTAAATAACGACGTTTTACAACGAAGAGAAAAAAGACACAGATATGGCGTTGGGACGCGTGGGTTCTCAAATTATATCTCGCTTTATTGAAGTCATCTACCGTGATAATCACAAAGTTTCCACTTCAAACACAAACGAAGATACGGCCAATGAATATTTCAAGCAATCTTCCAATAAAATCCACAGATGTGTGAAAATATCCAAAATTTCCAAAGATAGGAAGATGTACTCGTAAGAACGCGTCTAAAACAACAACCCAGAATGGCCAGCAAGCCGGAAGGAAGGAAAACGTCACACAACCAATCAGAAGACAGATAAATAAAACAAGAATTAGGACATAGAGGTGCCCTCTAACGTCGAAAAGATGTAAACACAGATCTAAATAGACGATCAATCAGACAAATCGAACACATCTATCGCTGCGTGGAAATCGATAGTACCGACATGTGCAAAACGAACAGATCTTAACCTACCTAGAAATGAAACGTCAACTGTCAAAACATGGGAATTGAAGGAATTTACTAAAATTGAAAGAAATTAAACGAAAATCTAAGACCGTATTAAGTATAAGGAACTATCTGTAAGTAAATGAGACTAAAAGATACAAATTCTAGCTAGACCGCACTAACATGGGAAAGAAAACACAATTTAAAAGCCAAAAATTATACGGTAAAGTTTACGTTGTGAAAATACAAGACGTAGGAGCATCTCTGAAGGTAGAGTACGGAAATAGAAGAAAATAGGGTTACACAAGCTTGTCGAAAAGACTAGCGGAGAACTAATTCGAGGTAAGCGAAGCAAAAAAACGTGACAAACTGTAATTAAATAAAGATTTATATTTTAAATATTTGTAGTTTAACACCAATTCCGACCATTACAAGAGCATTAAAATATTCACTTTATAAGCTGCACCCTACTTAACTATCTAAATATCATGCCGTAGCCTATCTAGTTCTTTAGCAACATTACTAAAAAATTCGTGCCATTCGATCGACTCATTATCTGTAATATCTGTTTCGCGTCGCGGCCAATTTAACCCCCTAGCTAATGCTCTAACCTCCGTACGCGACTGCCACTCATCAGTGAGTGGACATTCAAATAAGACATGCCCGCTGTATCTACCCCACCACACTCACAAATCGAATCATTAACCCTCCCAATTCTACATAAATATGATTTAAAATTACCGTGACCTGTTATTAATTCTATCGCCTGATACGATAAATTAACCCTCATTTCCCTAAAACGTGTAACGCTACCGATAAATTTCCTAGTCCACCTCCCATTTAAGGTATTATCCCACCTACTCTGCCAATCATTATCAAGTTTATCCCTAAACGTTTTTTTAACTACACTAGCCGAAATTAGCCCAAATCTAATAATCAAGCTATCTCCCCTAGATACCGCCTCTTTCGCTAATTGATCCGCCCTCTCATTACCGATTGTACCTACATGAGCCCTAGTCCTAGATAAGGTACAGCGTACTTAAATCTTCTGCCCTAACCCAACTCTAAATAAACCTGTGTGTGCTCTTATTATGTGCCTTCATTCAATTTTGCTCCGACCTCACATATTGCTTTGAAATAAACTCACTTAAATAAGACACGACAAGGAATTACAAAATAACTTTCTACACCGCTATTAAAAAAACCTATCTCTTATACCACGGCAGTATAAACAGCAACAAGTACCAACGCTAGCGACTAACACAACCTTTGCTCTTATTATCGATCCACCCACCCTACACGTCGTGCTGTAGTATTCGAAACAGATTTTCTGCTGGTTCGAACAAAGGCAAACTACAAACTTAATAGACGGTTTGTCCCCACCACGGTGTACACAGTCAGCAGGAATATGGGACAAAAAAAAAAAACTCGCCTAATTACAGGGATACGATGCGGGCTGCTGGAAAACAAAGGTCGAAAAAATTCGGTCCTTCCCACACGGGCCTGCCATGTGTTCGCGACACGAAGCGATACAAGTTATAGTATAGAGTGCAAGGAAGAAAAACGATCGTTAGGCCGTAGGAGGCCGCGTGTACAACGCAAGCGCCCTCTAACGGACGTCGGAGCGTCTTCCGCATAACGCGTTTCGTGTGTCGTTAGAATCGTCCTGGCGGAATGAGAGGGGAAGGGGGGAAGAGGGAATGAGGGAGGTTGTCAGTGTCGAAAAAGTGGGCGAGAGCGTATAAGTTCGGGCAAAGGGTTGCTACGTTTAAGATTCTCATCTACGTGGGCTTTTGACGAGAATTTAAACAAACGTCGTGGGGGATTTGAGGATATCTTTGAATGTCTAGAGGAAAATCTTGGGAGAGTAATTATATACACCCAAGTGGCAGATATACATACAGGATTGGAGCAAAATTATGTAATTAAATATACGGCATCTTTAACCAGTAATATCGTAAGCTACAAAGCTGTAGTGGCCAAAACTTTACTAACAAGGGAAACTTTGTCGGTTTGTGAACTCTATGGAGTGTTACGTAAGGTACTTTCTATTGTGGCGAAACGCCCTTCAAATTCGACCCAAAACTGCATCGTTTATCTAAAATAGCTTTTAAACAGTGAAAAATAGTTTGAAGAGCTGGTATAAGTATTTATATACAGGGTGTTACAATAAACACGGAACAACGGATTATAATCGCTGTTTTTTTTATTAAGCAATGTATACAAAACTGATTTAGATGATTATACAGGGTGTTAACAAAATTATGAATTTTGGTATAATTCCTTATTCTAATGAGATACTTTGTATATTATTATGTGCATGGCTGCATTCGAGTTACGCACGCTTGGATGTAGAAGTAAATTATCCACGGCAATAGGCAGAAGGAAGAATAGGGTCATGATGTGCAGGAGCATATGACATGACTCTGATTTGGTGACCTAAACTGTGTTTACTTACAGAGTTCAGAAGATATCTGTACAGTGGCGGCTCGTGGTCGGAAACGTAGGGTGTTCACAAAATCAAGAACATGCAAATTTTTGACTAAAATCCAATCATTTTTTTCGTACATGTCCTTCTTAAATTTTCTTGTAAAGTCTCTAAATTTGCCCTTTGTAGTTTGCGTCAAATTAAGTTCTGGTTTTGGTCTGCCCATACTTTTAACTTGAATTTTTTGTTCATAACTAAACGAATTAAAATTATCTTTCAAATATTGCACACTAAAACTGTTTGCATCCATAGTTCTTATTTATATATTGTTTAGTGTTTACTTACAATACTACTTTGTTTGTTTTGTGTGCTTTTCATTATCTTTTTTACGTACTGTATATTTCATTTCATTACTTTTTTTACGTACTGTATATATTCTTTTTCGTTTGTCGGCTGCACCAAAGCGCATTAGTGGCGGCTTTGCTTTGTCGGCTTTTTGCAGAGGGATTTAACGATGCGGCGTAGTTTTTAACTGCGGCTGCGCTGTTACCAATTTATTTTTGTTTTTCTAAAAAAATCGTATTTATATCGTAATTATTCGTATCTTTGAGGGAAATGTACGTTTTTTGGGAACAGTTAAAGATTTACGAGTTTAAGTTTGTGATTTTATATGCGGGGGTTTAATAAACGTATTGCTGTAGATGAAGTACCTCAAAATAAAGTTTAAATAAAATAGATAGTGTTTTTTTAACAAATATAATGTCTAATTTCCTTTTTTTACAAAGTTAAATTTAAGATATTTATAAATTAATACTAAGTATTTAAATTGTTACAACCATGATTATTGTGTTAATTATATCAACTTTTATCATCTACAATTTTTTTGAAAATTTCTTATAACCTAAACTAAAATATAAAATTAAATTTAATACAGACTCATCTAAACTGCACGAATGTGATTAAACATTGACAACTGGCTTAATATCAGCAACAAATTAATAGATTAATATATTAAAATTTTTAAATTCCAAGCAAAAGAAAACAACACATGTGAGCCACCCCGATATCTATATCACATTGGCTCTCTCGCTCGCACGTACGAAGCAGAGAGCCAGAAAACAAACAAAAAACCTAGAAACAAATCCGTTCAATACGGAAAAATATAGCAATAGTGAAATAAATAATATAATGTTATATATAGTCAGGAAAATTCTGTTTAAAACTTAAAGTATAAAGAAATACACCGTTATCCTAAAATATCAAAACAACTTTCAAATGAAAATAACATTAAATTAAGAAATTTATTCAGATAATTGTTTTTTTTATTAATAAAAACTACAGCAGTATGTTATTTAATAAATTAAAATAATTACGCACCCTTGGTTTCATTATAAAACTGTCACCAACAAACAGTATTAGTTCTTATGGTAGTTACGAACTGTGAACGGTGAGTCATTCATAAACAAAACATATATAATATAGTTTATCCGTAAAACACGATATCTGAACTTGATGTCGATCGATTTTGTTAACGTGACCCGAGAACGCCAACGAAAGCGAGCACAGGAGCACACTCAATTTGTGCACCGTTCATATGCAATCTGCCGTATCCTCCCACCCTCCGCTCGTCCTTTATGCGGCTAGGCATTGGATAAAATCGAACGTAGTCCGCCTACTCGGCGCACGTGCTCCGTCGTCGGTCGCTTGCTCGCGATGTACATACATATGTATAGAAAGGAACGTCGCGTCGTTTATTCGTTTCGCTGCGTTATATATCACGAATATATTAAGATCGAGTAATAGATTTTATTAGTTTGTAATCGACGATTTGTTTAGGGAGTTCACGTGCTCATGTGCTCCTATACAGAAACCGCCACTGTATCTGTACAATTGAAAAGTATTCCTTGAACTTGGCCTCGATTATTTTTCGACCATCCAATACAAGAGAAGCTCCTTAATGTCATCTGAAGTTAAATTCTTGAAGCATTCTTCATTTACTTCGTTATCTAACATAAAAATGAGTTAAGATTATAGGTAGCACGAATGTATTCTCTATTATCATAAGCAATTGGAAATAACGTAGAAATCATACTATTAGTTATTCTTAAGAAGGATTGATAGTAAAATTTGCACACCCAGCAAGATACAGCCACTACTAGAAATATTTACATATTGTTAGATTAAATTAAATTTATATCTTTTTCAATTGAGACAAATATATTCACAACAGTATTAACCTAACACAATCCGTTTGATGTATTGGTGTAAGAAAAATTTTGCATTTTAAGTGTTAAAGAGTAATATTGTTGTATTTTTTCACACAGAAGTGTAGTAATTTTATATTAAATTTTACTTCCTAGTAAGGTGATTTTTCGTACAATGTATGCAACTAAAATTTATACACTATTGTGTCAACGCTTGGAATAGATTTTTCATTAATTATATATTGTATTTAATAGAAATACAATCCGTTAACTACAATCGTGTCGTAGAAATTTAGATAAGTTGTAGCCAGTCGTATTCCCACGACAAATTGTAGTTAACTGTTCTACAATTGTTGGTTTCTTTAAAACAATTTTTTTCTTTCCGTGTTGAACATCCTGTATATCTTAATTGAACAACATTTGTATAAGGCATGTTGCTCTCACTGCTCATGTTTTAGGCTCTACTATTCCTGGTTTCACGGATCACACTGTATATATTACTATACAAGGAACTACCAGATCCGCAATATACAGATTTTCGCAATCATGCACTGATAAATAAATCACACGGTGCTGAGCATCAAAAACCACTAGAACAACTTAAGAAAGCGCCCTTTATATGGATGCCAAGTGACTTCATAGTCCAGAAATTAAATCTGCGTATATCACATCTCATTTTAATGCAAAGCTATGGGCGCTAAAAGATAAGCGAGCCAAATATGACCCCAGAGGACTAATTCAATCAGCCACACAGAAACCTGTACAGATTTTGCATCTCGACAAAGCTCACATCATCGCTTAACACAACACGTAGATATCATTTACATACAAGTCCAAGAATTAAAAATGTATCAGCAGCAACCTTTCCCTGGCCAGTCGAGATCTGACGTATTACCTTCGCTGTATACACTTCAAACTGACTGACTCGTGCCAACACACACACACACGAAAGAATAAGCGTTGCGTACGCACGTTGTTACATATATAGGTTGTACACCGTACTTTATGAAACATTAAATTCTTTGCATACATCGTAGTTTTACAAAGTATCCCGGGCCCATAAAAAATTTAGTACATCGACCAAGCTTCCTCGTTTGCATAAAGGGGGTATAGCTTCGCCTCACATGCTATGCAGCAAGAGGTACCGAAACAATGTTACGGTTGACGTCGTAAAGGCGAGGTTAATGGTTCTGGCTTCCGAAAAGAGGGCACGCAATATCAGATTTTGATAAGATTCAGAAGTTGAGTTACGTTTTATTATTTGCAAAAGTTCGCCGCTGGAAAGATTAAAATATAGAAATTAAAATCAAAATAATTTATATATTAAACGAGAACTGTCTATGTATAAGTCAAATATCATTTACTTGCAGTACTCAAATAAATGGAATGTATATATTGTAATGGAATGTAAACTCGATACTATTTAAATGTAAAGTTACTATTTTACTTACAATTAGTTATATTTTAAAACTAATTAGATATAATAGAAAAAAGGATATAATATGTAGCAGCAGACAGCCAGATGATGTCCAGGTGATGTAAGAAATCTCTGCATTTGGCAAGTCCTTCAAAGCATTTTCCTTCAGAATATTCCCTTCAGGAAGTAAGATGATTAGCAGTAATATACCTACACATCGAAAATGTATATTAGAATTTGAATAGTATATTTTTACAATAGATATTGGCAGATCAAATTTGGATCCAAGTTCAATTCAAATGAACATTCTTATTTTTTTACAGTGTATTAATTTCATTAAAATTTAGTCTAATAATGTTTTTATATGCATTGATATGTCAACAGAAAGACATGGAAAATTGCTGGAATATCGGTTTCGTCACAATTCTCTGTGTATAAATGGTTGCCTACTTTTTGTGTACAGTAATGAATTTTAGATTGTTAATTTTAATGTAATTTTCTAAATGTATTTTTCTCATGATTCAGAGACACATACCTTTATTATATTTTAATTGTAAGGTGATTCCCGAATTTTGCAATAATTATTTATTTTATTTCGTTTAAACATTCGACAGGCCATTCGGTCACATGGGCATCCTCATGTATAAAACAATGCATATTCCCCTCATTTAGGTTAAATTAACGGACATTCTGCGACAATTGGACCCCTTGTCGAAGACAATCGCTTTCAAGTCGGTTAAAGGTTTTCAATTCGAAACCATTCACTAGTAAACCTGAGTCAGAGGCGGACGTGTCTCAATTTGTTTCGTAAAATTTAACGGCTATTTTGAAAAATCCAATTTTATTCCAAATTACACCCTTAAAAATAATTGTTATTTGTTAAGCAAAGTTTATCACATAAATATTATCCAAATTACCTACAACTTTTTGGGTAATTTTTCTCCAACGACGTTTTTTCCGAGTCTCCTGAAATGTTCCTGTCCTGATCGAGCCATCCTCCGTGATCTGAAGTACCTACGATGTACCAGGGCCCCTAGCAGATATCCGACGATTTCTGACGCTTCCGATGTCCGTTGAATTCGTCCTTGTAGAAGGTATTCCTTGTCAAATCTACCTAAAAATAAACGTATTATTATTGTAACATTCTAATCTAAATTTTATGATACTTATAAGAAATTTCATTTTAATACGTTCACCAAATTTTGGGATTAGGAATTTGTTTGTATCATTGCTAAACGGTTTGCAGTTACTTGGGGAAATTTGTATAAGTTGGTAGTATTCTAGGTTAATAAGTACCATATGATCCAAAACGATTGTCGTAAGAAAAAAACTGTTTTCCGGAAAAATTTATCTATACTTATTACCAATTTAATGAGCGAAGTTAGCTACATACAAATTTCATACATTAAATGAATTTTCTTGACATTTAGCGACATTGGCGTGCGTGTTGTAGTATCTTTCGATTATTTATCTTATAATTTTTTTCAAATTGTTTATATTTACATCTAATATCACCAACAATAATATTTCTGAATACTGTAAGAAAATAAGGGAATTTACCTGTGGTAATAGCTCAACAAACAGGTAAAAAATCAATATTAACATTAAGTGAAATAGTTTATTACATTTTATAATTTTATAGGATTATCATACACTTCAGCGCAATGAGCTGTCAAAAGAAAGTTACATTTTCATCCCTATAAAGTTTCTACGGTACAGAATTATTACCATTAGATCACGATAGGCGATTGGAATATTGTCATTGGTTTAATAACAATTTAAGGGACGATGACTTGCTAAACAATCATTTTTTTCTCGGATGAAGCCTGGTTTTATCTAACAGACTATATCAATTTACAAAACTATTGTATCTGGTCTGCAGAAAATCCAAACGAATTTCGAGAAACGCAATTGCATCCCGTAAAAGTTGGTGTTTGGTTAGCTATGTCCAGGCAACGAATAATAGGGCCAATTTTCTTCGAAGAAAGTGTAACAGCCCAACGTTACCAACAGATGTTGGAATTGTTTATTGCAGAGTTACAAGAAAATGAGCTTGAAGCAGGTTATTTTCAGCACGATAATGCTCCAGCACATACTGCTCGACAAAACCTGCCAAATATCTTCAACAGTTTTTTTGCTGACAGGTTCGTTATAGCACAAAGCCACCAAGATCGCCTGATCTAACCCCATTAGATTACTTCATTTTCGGCTATCTAAAAAGTAGGATCTATAGAAACCGCATGCATACCATAGAAGAACTGAGAGATGCAGTTTTGTCACTTAATAATTATACTAATTGTATGTATTAATTTAAAGTAATAAATAAATTTAGTTAACACCAGTTAGTACTGAATTGTAAAATCATAATTTAGTAAAGTTAAATTAATTACATTTCAATTTTTACAAGCAGAAAACACCAATCCATAGTCGTTTATATAATGCGAGTTCAAATATAGGTTACGTTTCCTTATTTATGACAGATCGGTTTACTTTCTTATGTTCCAAAACTGACTTAGTTCAAAACTCTCATTACAAATACGCGGCATATACCTACAACCTGTTACTATCTTATAGGAGCGGATTGACATCATTTTGAATCTCAGTGTATTATTGTATTTGCGGTACGACCAATATTCCAGTAATTTTTACCATCAAGATTGCCATTCTGTTTCACAGTCTTTTTAAGCCTTAGCTTAATCCTGTTTGAACCTTCAGAAAGCGCGGGAATTTTAAAATTTAGTTTAAACGTATTCACGTTCTCGATAATGTATAAATTCATTGCAAAAGGTGGAATTACTAGTAAAACGTTATTGTTATTAATCGAGCGGACTCACGTACTTACCTGAGATAATAATATCCAAAGATTTACGTCTGATCTTAACTGGTTCATATTTCGAATTTTTTTATTAAATAAAATCACTTTTATCCACACTTAAATGTTTTCATTTTACATGAGAGATTGATTACTATCGAGGTACAATATTATCGTGCCTACGACATCATCTAAACTGGTCATTAACATGCACATTGAAGAAGAAGACATTTTTGGCAACAGTCTTGCACGCCTGCTTGAAACGTACTGAAATGATAAGAGGCGTAACCAGTTATTCGTTATTTTTTTGATGTCAACAACAAGTGGCTTGTGAGAGAGCACACTTCTAATGCAAAATTAATAAATATAGATGACACTGGGATGCTAAAAATCTGATTTTTACTAATTTAATTAATGTATTTCTTTTAAAATTTATTTTTTTAATCCGGGCTGTATGCTACTCTGTAGTGTTTCGTAATGTACTGTACGAAATTCCTACAATATACGAAAACATCAAATCACCTGAATCGATTCAGATACAAAGAACGCGTCTGAGATGCGACAAATTGAAGAATTACAATCAGATTTACCGACCAGGCGCGATTAAGGAACTTGACAAGGTTAAACCTTCGAAACTCATTCATTACGTCGGCCTGTGTCACTATATGCGAAACCGAAGTGACCCTTTTAAGTTTAATTAAACCGCCGACAGGTGGCCAGAGGTCATTTTTGCCACCATCGTCCTAATTTATACATTACCTCGTTGGACTAGACCCTTTTCTACGGGACCTTTGACGTCAGCGTACTAGACGTCCGTCTTTGAGGGAATTAGTAGGTTTAGATTTTGCGATTTGCGGGCACAAAGAAGCGGCCAGCTTGGAATGGGTGGATGTGCAGGTGTTAATGATCCAAAAAGCAGGTTGGCCGTTAAAAACAGTACTAGATTCGTAAGTATTGAAGCTGAATTAAAGGGAGAAAGTGAGATTCGTGCTTATCTACAATTGGAATAATTAGAAACGTATTTGTGATTTATCGGAAATCATGCTTAAACTTGAACTTGACTTTTCTTCAGAATGTTACCTTCAGGAAGCAAAGATGATCAGTAGTGAGATACCTACACATCAAAATTAAATATTAGAATTTAAATTATAAACATTTTACAACAGATTTTGACAGACCAAAGTTCAGTTCGAAAGAACATTTTATTTTTTTTAAAGTATACTAACTTTACTTGCATTTAGATTAATGTTTCCATTTGTATTGG
This sequence comes from Protaetia brevitarsis, assembly GCA_004143645.1. Lineage (NCBI taxonomy): Eukaryota > Metazoa > Arthropoda > Insecta > Coleoptera > Scarabaeidae > Protaetia > Protaetia brevitarsis. The sequence continues at coordinate 38,357 of RXPK01000393.1, read as the reverse complement.
CAATCCAAGTGCATTGATATGTCAACCAAAAGGTCAAGGAAAAATGCTGGAATTCGGTGTCGTCAACAATTGACGTGTATGCAAGGTTACATACTCTTTGTTCAATAATTAATTTTAAGATTGTTAATTTTACACCTGCCTTTATTTACTTTATAATGAATGTAAGGTGATCTCATAATTTTGCAATAATTCTTTATTTCAATTTAGTTTATGCATACCATAGTTTCATTTGGTCACATGGGCATTCTCATCTATTAAATATCTTATATTCACCCTCACTTCGGTGAAAGTAACGGATTTTTTAAGGGCAATTTGCCCCCCTGACGTAGACAATCGCTATCGAAGTCTGTTAGAGAATTCCAATGCAAATGGATTAAATAATAAGCCAACTTCCCCTCTGTGGGGTCTTGCTGAAGAGGGGTTAACATCCATTCGTAATTTGGCATTTGAGAGACTTGTGATTAAAAAGTAATGAATATATATGACGCCAGGATGTTTAAAATTTAATTATTATTATTAAATAATTTAATTAAAGCATTATAAGCATTAAAACTTACATTTTTTACAAATTTTATACATATAATAATGTTATAATAAAAGTCGACAAAACCTTTTTTAATGTATTTGAAAAGAAGTATATAACCTCATCACTGAACATTCTTTTATTGTAAATAATATGTGATTTTTTAATATATCTTTCATAACTTTGTACACTGAAAAAAAAATTTAATAATCATAAATAAAAATACAATTATCGTAGGTAAAAAGTTCAGCTGGATAGGGGACAAAAGCACAGATTACTTAGCACTAGTAAAAAAGAGATCCTAAACACTGATACTAACAAGAAGCAATCTAAGTTACTTACGGTCTGCTTCATATCGGTAACTTATGAAGTTACTTATGATAATTAAACTGAAGCAGTTAAGCCAAAGAATATATGTAGTTGCAGTAAGCAAAGATTTGCCCTTGTCAAGTAGTAGGTGTATTGCTGTGAGTGAACTATTCTATAACAGCTATCACACTCTTCATAATTAATACAAGCTATTTAGATTACTTGTGAGAAGGAAAGAGTATCATTAATGCACGTTCACTAAATACCTGATATATAAAAGGTAATGGTTTACTATAAATATACAATATACTTACCTTAAATTTGTTGTTCAACTATAGGTAGTGTAGGAAACGAGGAAGTTTAATGAATATTTATTAAGTAGCTTCCTGTGTACTCTGTGTGAATAACTGATAAAGTACAAAAAAAAAGTTCCGCAAATCTTCGATTATTTATGCAACCGCAACTATAAGTACTGCGTACCGAGCAATGCGTAATTCAAAATTGTTTGCAAATAATTTTTAATTACTATTCTGTGTGCTGTAGCTTCGATTGTATTAATAATTGAAGATTAAATTCGCATTTATTTTGCTAAAGATGGTACATAATACTTATTACTTAAGAAAAAAAAACAGTACTATTAGTAATAGTTTTATTTTGTATAGGACAAACACAGTGACTACCTGATATGAATGAAAGATATTGGTTTCACTTTAACAACAGTTTTTTTTTAAACAATTTACAACGTAATAACTCATAAAATATATTCCTTAATAATGAAAAAATGAACAAAGCAATAATAAAAGATAAGGTAAATGGGGCCTTCTTGAAACGTTATTTAGTTATTGAAATTATTGAAATCTAAACAAAGGACAAAGAGATTTCTCTTTGTCCTTTGTTTAGATGGCTTTGAAGTTACAACTAATAACAAAACAAAGATATAATATACCTAGGCGGTAAACTTGCGGTTTCTGTTGGTTCTTTGCACTGGGCGTTGTCTCAGTGAGTTGATCCTCTGTCGGCGTACGTGGCGGTTATGTCCGGTGATTGCCTCGAAAACGGCTACTTCGTCGGGGTATCCCTAACTGTAGGTGGCACTTGGACTGTGGGATCACTCAGCTAGCGACGGCATCCACACTTTAACTTCACCAGCGGGCTCAGATATCATCACAATGATGGGGAATTCAAATATCACACCACGTGGTTTAAAACTGCAATCTTGAAACATCCGATCGCTTATAGACTCGGTACTTCTTCTTTCGCTGGGATTCTTTATACGGATGGAGCCTTGAGTTAACCCACCTGGTACTTTTAATATATTTACGTTCCAACTGGCCTATAATGCCTGTACTCCTTGCCCACCCTTTTTCGACGACTTTTTCCCACGTCCGTAACTCTTACTTGACGCTAGCCCGTGCCTGCGCGCGTAGCCGTCTCGTGAACTATTTCATTACTCCGCCGCATTAGCCAATCAGGAATAGTAAAACAATCACGGGGTGGCAGCGAAACTCAAATAATCATAGTTGTGGCAAGTTGTTACCTATTTAAGAAAATACATGAGTTTAATAGCGATCAGCATTGTTGTTACCTCTACTACGCATGTGCTGTAGTTAGAAACAGTGCCAGTAGTTATAAGTAATACGTTACTTACCACAAATTTGTCAGGTACGCTAGAAAAATATATTATAAAATCATCTATTACCTTATATTATACAGATTTACTACTATACTAATAAATGCCTGATCGAGAGTTTATTTGGCGGTTATACAGCTCACTAGAAACTTTAGAGTAAGCTGATTCGAAGTTATTAGACAATAAAGGAGTCCCCTTGTTAAGGATCTAACATCAAACTTATTCAATTCCCCAATATGTCTTCATGTCTAACCCTAAAAGTTAGAAGGATGTTTCCATGTTTTTCCATGTTCTTCCATGACCAACCAGGCATCATTTTACCAACATATTCCTTCCCCGCTAGCGTTTATTCGATCTTTCATCTTCTTACGAACATACAGGATACAGGTAGTACATTAAAAATGCGCACATCTTCCCATCCCCCAAATTCGCCTTTGTTTGGCAGCAGACGATCCGTGACCGGCACAAGCCAGTTCCACGCTTCATCGGTTATTCGTTCGCTCAACCCGCTCCAAATTTAATTTTCGTTATATTTACATTTTCCCCGGTTTTCTCTGGGTCTTGTTTCCACGGAGTCGCGCGCTCCTACCTCCCCAGGCGAAGGGTGGGACCCACCCTATCCATGGGGAGATACATAGGTACGACTGTCTGTCTGCTTTCCGCCCTGTTGTCTGCGAGTTATGACTGGAAAATAGGGCAGAAAAGGGTGAAGCAGGTTGCTCCTTTGTTAGATTTAGGTTTTATAAGGAAAGAAGAGTCGAAATTTATTCAGAAATAATAAGGAAAATTCTGTTTATATTCGAAATTAGTGAATCCGTGGAAATTTTAAATTCTATATTCACCCCAGTGACCAACTATACTTATTTCATATTTTATAAATATTTAAAAAAATATTAAATCTTTCTTGAATATTAGTTATATTAATATAATATGCATAAAATATATTATAGAAAATATATTAGGAAAACATTTAAAAAATATATATGTTATATAGCATTAATAATATTTTATTGCAAATGTTTTCTCAATATATTTTTCATAACTCTGCAAGAATATTTTGCTTTGTATTTCTGTAAATATTTATTTCATATTTGAATTTTTGCTTTTGTACATTTGGTGCGTAGGACGAATAATATAAAATGGGTAAAATATGCATACATATTAAGTAGGTTTGTACCTATTTAAAATGATAGTTTAAAGATTAAATTAGATAATATATATCTAATATGATTTAATTAGTATCTAAGTTGAGCGCTGTAACTTTTCTATTAATATATCTGCATTTTGTATTATATTATTTGTAATATTTGTAAGTTGCGAACATCAACACAACACCTCTATTCATTACGGTGCCGGTGTTATATGATTAAGTATTGTTTATGCGTCTATGGATTAGGTACATAGAATGCATACGCGCACGTGCGTATCATCAACGTTTTCATTCGTTTGTCCGTTACATGTTATAGTTTATAATAGTATACGATTAGGACAGATTAGGGTTAACTGCGTAATTAATTGTTGCGGGGTGTGTTTTAGTTTTTGTGGTGACTACGAGGTAAGCAAAACTTTGAACATGTCATGGCATTTATAAGATAATTGGAATGCTCAATATCGCTATGTACAGAAATCGTTTAATAATATAATTGTAGGAATTTTATGCATCATATATGTACTGCATCTACCAGATAAATTGCTAGTTGATTTGCTTAAGAGATTCATCTCGGTAGATAAGCGTCATAACCTCAAACAGAGGTTAGAATACGTTGTGTTGTTTTATTGTTTGTACGTAGAATGTTTTCAAATATTATGAAATAAAGTAAAAATAAGTATCGTAAGTATTAGAATGTAGCTACCACTCCAATTATTGTAAATGCTCCAAATGTATTAGTAGGTGTTGATAATGTTGTACGATGTTTTATTCATGGTATGATCTAATACAATTGGCATTGTTTTAGAGGCCACAAGGAAACGCCATGAGAGTGCCACTATCGAAGGTATGAAAAAAGCCATAGGGTTGTACCTGGTGCCAGCCCAGGCTAGACTTAAAAATGAGTATTTTTCATTTTTATTGGCTTATTCAAATAAAATGATAATAAATACGTTTGTTTTTTATTTAAAACACTTCAATTAAAAAATAGTGATTAATTTGATAAAACCTTCAGTATGCCTTAAAAGATGCCAGAATTATTGATTATAAACTTGTATGGTGAGTATGAAAAAACAAGTTCTTGCCTTTTAGACAACTCTATGTATGTTTCAACTTTTCGTTATCGACGTTATACATTCTAAATAACCAAGAACAATTTTAGTTCATTTTGACAAATTAAATAGATAGCATAAAAAATCTCAATTTTCATATAAATAATATTGAATTTTACAAATATTTTAGAAAAAATATAGCGCTTACATTAATTTTAAAATATGGAATAAATATTTTAGTTGAATATTTATCTATATTTAGAAAAAATATGAAAAATATATTCAAAAACCTCTCACGAAAAATATTTATAAAATATATTTTTAAAAATATCTATGTAATATTTCTGGCTGTTAGGGCATTTACAGTATTTCCTTTTTGATTCTCTTTATTTTGTCAAATACATTTCACTATTTCTCTAAACTGTTTAACATCTTAATTACCTTTAACTAATTTAAAGTGCGATTCCTGCCTTGACCTCCATAATTTTTTTCTGCCTTGTAGTATTATAAATTTAAATTTTCATTAGTGCATTTAATTAACTTGAGCATGCGGCAGATGATATAATATTTCACTAGGTTTAGACGAACTAACAACACGCGAAAATAATTTCCCAAGTCGAGAAGTTTATCATAAGCAAACGTCAGCTGCACGAGAATGGGTTATGCCTTTGAGACAGCAGATCAACCCGGTTCTTGGTGACGAGGGATTCGCCCTGCCCGAAAGCGCATATCATGCGGAAGATAAATAAGTCATGCACACGAAAAAAAATCTATTATCAATCTCAATATTTTTATTTATTCAGAAATCGAAACTTAATATATATTTAAATGAACTAATTCTTGTTAGTAAATTCTCTGAAAACACAATATACTCTTAGAACAAATAGTATAAATATTTGCATTGAAGTATACTTCCTCCAAATGAACATTGTTATTGTTGTAAGGAATAAATCTATGCAATCATAGTGAGAAAGTCTGTAGATACAAAATAAAATCCCTTATACGTTTGGTATAATGAATTAGTATATAAAATTATTAAATATTTTGTACTGAAAACATGAAATATCAAATTGAAATTACCATAATATTGAAACACTTGAAACGAATTTTATCCTACCATTTATTGCACTAAAACTTATCTGTCATTGGTTCCCTCTTTTTTATGCGGGTTTAGGGGGTTTTGCATATACACATACGCTTTACTTGGCGTCACCTTTTGATTGACCAGCGAACAGTGTTGTTGCTTGTGAGTGTAAGTAAATCTAAATGGATGCACCAGCCGTTTCACAGCTACTTAGAGAATGGGGTGGAATGGGGCTGATGCACAGATGCTACCATTAAATATTCGAAGGTAAGTATGTACGTGTTGTCTAAATATTAAAGGATTACTGGTTTAAAAAACTTTGAAATAATACTTAAGAGTCAGCGCCATTGTGTCGATAATATATGAACATGGTAGGTGTGTACTTTAACAAATATATGTAGGTATTCACTAGTTATTGGTTTTCAGTAGGTAGTACCAGGAAAGTATTATACTGTTTGAAATTATATCAGTAATCAACGCGTACTAGATACCAGACCCAGGCAATGAGTGGGAAGTATTCCGAGAACACCGGTCGCAACGACGGATACGCATAACATCTATAACTCTACGCATCAATATCCCGTGCGCACTCGTGGACTACCCCGATACGCTACCTTCTCCCAAACATTGTAAAACTATAAAGTATGACAGTAAATTTATTTAATTACATAATATTTCTTTATTTATTAATGTATGTGGCGAGCGCATTTAGGATGGACTGTAGCTTTTACTACGACTGCGGCTTATCAGTGTAAACAAATGTTATAAATGATTCGTTGTATATTTATCCCACACAAGATTTCTTGTTTTTATAATTTAGTGTTTATTATTAAGACATAAACAAGCGCGCGTTGAAATAATATTTTTATGTATTCCTTGGTAAAATAGATTTTCTGTTTCTGAATGTTCTTATTGTATTTATTAGAATACCTTATTTCGCATATATACGCCCAATATGGAATATAGTGGATAGACAAGTTTCTTTCTTTCATTTTCGTATAATATTTTAATTGTAACATTTAGCAATAAAGTGAATTTGAATATAAATAAAATATATAGTTTTCAATAGTAAATGCAAGGACATACTTTGCTAGTAACGTATCATACATATACACATGTGATACTGTAATAACAAAATGTTCTTACTATAAATTTATTTTATTGTTTTATGTAATTATAACATTTGCATAAATTCATTTCTTCAATCTTGAAGCATCCAATGTCTCCAGTCCCCATTATTTTCGATTACTTCCTAGAGGTTTCTCATAGTTTATCTGCATTTTCTGGAATGAAGTCTTTATATATGTATAAATATATGTTCTGCTTTAATGCAGCTCAAACATTTTCAATAGGACTTAAGTCCGGACTATTTAGAGGCCAGGTCAATACTTGTTAAATAAATGTTTGGGGCACGTATCCATTCTTGCACAATTCGCGATTTCTGCACGGGACAGTTATCGTGCTGAAACACAAAATTGTCCCATTATTTACCGATGGCATCATCAGATTTATAAGGATGCCTTGATTTCTGCAACACCTACTGCTTCTCATTTCAACTATTCAGTGTTCTAATTTTTTACTATTAAAAATATAAGAGAGACCTAATATTAGCGTCGAGATATACAATCGCAGACAAGAGTTAATTGCAATTTATTTTTCAGTATTATGTTGTAAAAAAGCAATGAAAAGCTAACTATTTAGAAAGTGTTGAGAGATATAAAAAACATTAAAGTTATGCAAAATTTTAATTGAAATGTTTTATTAATTTTATTATGAAAGAATATGCGTATGACATTTGTCCGTAACTGTATGTATTTTAGTTATGCGAGGTTTCAATGAAAAATATGTTTATACATATATTATAAGAGGCGAATATCAGATAAACACAAATGCTTCCCTTTGTGGTTTTTGCCGCAAACTTGTTGCGCCTTAAACTGAATGGATACCCTTATTTGAAAACTAATAATAATAAATCAAGGTCGTCAAAACAACTTTCATAGACAATTTACCAAATGAATAGCGGACATAAAATATGAATTTATCAAATACGAGTAAATATTACGTATGTGGGCTATTCTTCGGCTGGTATGAATAAAATTACCTCCAATAAACACAGTTGTACATATGTATATTTCAACCTGAGAATATATGATCAAAATCGCGATTCAGGTTGTTAACCTTTTTATGGGAGGAGCTGTACAATGAGCATCTAACTTATACACTGTTGAAAATATTACGGTGTTGGCGTTAATTTTGCGCTAGTCAAATATTTTAGTGTTGATTTTTCCAAACTTTGCCAGACGAGTTGACTACGCGTATTTAATAGAACAGAAATTACTAGAATTTCGTGTGAATTCTTTGTTCAGATATGAGGATTGACTATTTTTCTAGACATTTAGAAGCGTCAACCAATCAGAATTTTTCCCTCGGATAGAAATATAGAAACCCCACCTATTCTAATACAGTATTGCATTATACGCACCACCTGCATTGCACGTGTATCTGTTTTCGTGTTTGATTCTCCGTATTACATTCCAAACAAACCACCAAATGTGACTGACTTGCAAGTGTAACCTCGTGTTATTAAACGTTAATTCCAGTGGGCATAAAAAAATTCAACATCTTAAGATGATTGGGAACATCTATTTACGCAATTAGTTTAGACTTGATCAAATAGCATAAACATTCACTTAATGTTATAATGGTTCTCAAAAAATCATTTTAAAATTGGTACGTTTAGTTGAAACCAAAACTTTTGAATGAGTGGTTTTGCATATTTATAATTGAGAAAACGTCTTAAAGAGAGAATATTATAGCACTAAGAAATAGGAGTTGCATATTAAGAAGACGTTGTGTTTAGAAAATTGTGTTAAAACACCCAATAGATCGCATTCATTTAGTTAAACAGCTAGTAAATTTGTCTAGTCTAGTTCAAATAAAATGTGACTAGAAGTATTTTAATTCCACTTGTCAGTTGGACAAAATAACCCTAGCAATAGACATTACTTGACTATTTTGTTCGTCAGATTTAAACTTCTATAGTTCTCCGACAAAATAACACGAAAAGAGTGTGGACCTCTCCTGACTATTAAATTAGTCAAAAAAGTGTTAAAATTTTCAACAGTGTAGGGATAAAAAGCTAAGAAATCATTTCAATTTTTCCAAATATAAAAGTTCTTCTACACATATTTTTTCTCAATTCCTTTCAAAACATCTATCTCATCAGGAATCCAATCCGTCCCGAGCAGCATACAAAAAAAGAAAGAAAAAAGCAATTTCATCTCATTTTCTACGATCATTGCCGAATATAAGACGCCGTACTTTACCTGTATACATCTGAAAGCGTAATCCGCTCTTTAAAATTGATCGAAAAAAGCGATGGAAAAGAATATGGAAAGGAGCCAATTACATGGACCAGTTAATTTCGTGTCTTTGACGTGAAGAAACGACCCCGATTTTCAAGGCGGCGTACATACGCGGTGTTACACATGTTTTTCACGTACACCGATGTAAACACGTCAAAAGGGAAGAATGGAGTAATGTAGTCGCAGAAAAAGAGGGATGAATACGAGCCAGTAATAGGGTGGGTTGGTTTCTGCTTTGAATGTTGAAAAAAAAATGCTGTATGCACGAGAAAAATAAGGGTAGCGGACGAAGATGCCGTTTATAGAACTTCCAAAGAGGTTCATAGTTTTGAAGGTTAGGAATGAAATATGAATCAATACTGACAAGACATTCATACAGGGTGTATGTATGAACCCACGCGAAAGCTTTTTAAAAAGAGAATGTAATACTTCTATTCTATTGACAGCTACATGTTTCCTTTCACACGAGAACTGAAAACTTATTCTATTTATCAATAAAACGTTCTTGTATAGACGTTCCAAGAAGATTTGTTGTTTTTTGTCTCGACTATTTGTTCAAAACGGCGCTCATCTCATTGCTTCTAAACACCTTTATTCCAGCACCGATGTCACAAATTCAGACCAATGCATTCCGCTTAATACGGGATTAAGGATATATTTCATTGACAACACTCTTTGAAAATCATAACTGTGATATATTAAGGCGAATCTGGACGTCCAAGTGTGCGACAGAGATAAAAATAGATGGGAAAAGTATTCCGCGCTTTTTGGGAAAACAGTACGAGCGATTTTGAAATTTTAAACTGTATTTGTCTTAAAATAATGTTTGAAATTGCGCCAACGTTTTAATTTGTTTATTTTCGATGTATTTAAATTTTTAAATGTTCCCTAACAGCCAGAAATATTACGTAGATATTTTTAAAAATATATTTTATAAATATTTTTCGTGAGAGGTTTTTGAATATATTTTTCATATTTTTTTCTAAATATAGATAAAATATTCAATTAAAATATTTATTCCATATTTTAAATTAATGTAAGCGCTATATTTTTTCTAAAATATTTATATGAAAATTGAGATTTTTTTTATGCAATCTATTTAATTTGTCAAAATGAACTAAAATTGTTCTTGGTTATTTAGAATGTTTAACGTCGATAACGAAAAGTTGAAACATACATAGAGTTGTCTAAAAGGCAAGAACTTGTTTTTTCACAGTCACCATACAAGTTAATAATCAATAATTCTGGCATCTTTTAAGGCATACTGAAGGTTTATCAAATTAATCACTATTTTTTAATTGAAGTGTTCTAAATAAAAACAAACGTATTTATTATCATTTTATTTGAATAAGCCAATAAAAATGAAAAATACTCATTTTTAAATCTAGCCTTGGCTGGTGCCAGGTACAACCCTATGGCTTTTTTATATCTTCGGTAGTGGCGTTCTCATGGCGTTTTCCTTGTGGCCTCTAAAACAATGCAATTGTATTAGATCATACCATGAATAAAACATCGTACAACATTATAACACCTACTAATACATTTGGAGCATTACAATAATTGGAGTGGTAGCTGCATTCTAATACTTACGATACTTATTTTACTTTATTTCATAATATTTGAAAACATTCTACGTACAAACAATAAAACAGCACAACGTATTCTAACCTCTATTTGAGGTTATGACGCTTATCACCGAGATGAATCTCTTAAGCAATCAACTAGCAATTATCTGGTAGATGCAGTACATATATGATGCATAAAATTCCTACAATTATATTATTAAACGATTTCCGTACATAGCGATATTGAGCATTCCAATTATCTTATAATTGCCATGGCATGTTCAAAGTTTTGCTTACCTCGTAGTCACCACAAAAACACACCCCGCAACAATTAATACACAGTTAACCCTAATCTCCCTAATCGTATCTATTATAAACTATAACATGTAACGGACAAACGAATGAAAACGTTGATGATACACACGTGCGCGTATGCATTCTATGTACCTAATCTATAGACACATAAACAATACTAAATCATATAACACCGGCACCGTAATGAATAGAGGTGTTGTGTTGACGTTCACAACTTACAAATATTACAAATAATATAATACAAAACGCCGATATATTAATAAAAAAGTTACAGCGGTCAACTTAGATACTAATTACATCATATTAGATATTATCTAATTTAATCTTTAAACTATCATTTTAAATAGGTAAATACCTACTTAATATGTATGCATATTTTACCCATTTTATATTATTCGTCCTACGCACCAAATGTACAAAAGCAAAAATTCAATCTTTTTTTTTATATGAAATAAATATTCACAGAAATACAAAGCAAAATATTCTTGCAGAGTTATGAAAAATATATTGAGAAAACATTTGCAATAGCATTAATAATATTTATTAATGCTACATAACATATATATTTTTTAAATGTTTTCCTAATATATTTTCTATAATATATTTTATGCATATTATATTAATATAAGTAATATTCAAGAAAGATTTAATATTTTTTAAATATTTATAAAATATGAAATAAATATAGTTGGTAAAAACAATTTCTAAAATCGGCTCAACGGCTTATTTGAAGAGCAATTTCTTAATGACAAAACTTTTTTAATTTTTGGATTTGGACTATTAATAACGCCCGAAACAGAAATATTCATATTTCTTTTTTCCATCAAATGCCGACAGGCCGCCGGCTTTTATCCTAACCTAACGCACAGACCGATGTTTGTTTTGAGGACGTATCTACGTACAGATGGTCTGCTATGGCATCACGTAAGGCATAAATATAAGCATATTCAATTCTGCTTTCAGTACTGTCTTTTTGTGTATTTTACATAAGCCAACCTACTTCCTACCTATGTTTTAAATAAGTGGGAAATTCTTAAAATGTGTAAATGTTAATAATAGATAATGTATCTACTTTTTATTAACGAGTCATAATTATAAATACTAAACCACTTCAATAATTTCCTTGATGCCAATGGTATTACGAAAACAGAACATCAATAAAATGCAAATAAAAAAATGCACACAGCCATTTTTTCGACTGGGTAAAATGTACCTATAAATTACAAATTCTTTTATATCTGCTTAGATTACATACCTTGTATCATCATTAGTAGTAGTCATTTATATTGACCGCCCTAGAATTATTTTTGGATTTTGGCGCACTGAAATACGCAATGACAAAGTAATAAAATGCCTAGCTAAGTAGATACGATACTTACATTTTGTGCAATGGAACATTAAATTTTAGAACAAGCCTTTTTTCTTTCGCGCTGATACAAAGATGCTTTTTCCTTTTTGACGAGTATCTTTTATCCATTTTCAGATAATGCGGTTTGCTACTTGTAAGAAAGTAAATATTCTTCGTACAATAACTGCAGTGCTAAGTCAGTTCCAGAGAAAAAAATGTTGAGATACTTGACCACAGGTGTGCGATGTCTGTGTGTTTGTATGTGTGTTGAGTGAGGTTTGTATGTTTGTGACGGTATCTGGCATCCTGACTCATTTATCACAAGTTACCCTATAGGAAGTTGTATTGTAAAATCATAGATACAGGTATAGAACAACAGTCAATGAAACGTAACAAATACTCTAGACAATCTTAGCAATTCATTTTGGTAACATGTAATATAGAAAGCAAACAATTCATACCATTCAAAAAAGACAACAGGTATCTTTCTTTTCGATCTGACTATCGCTTGAGGTTTATTCCTACAATTATGTGTTCTACAAATGCTCTTCACATTTGTGCATACCTCGAGATAATTTAGTTCTCAGAGAACGGCTCAATTTACAAAATAAGTCACTGCTTCTACTGATTCATAATATTGATTATATTATCAGTGCTATAATTATTTATTTCTGAATTAATAGCTTTCTTTGTAGCCTAGTAAATCAAATAAAATTACTGATAATACCTTATTAATTTGCATTTTAATTTTGATTTTTCTAAAAAAAAACATATGAAATAGTGTTACTCTATACATTCAAGTTCATATGACAGACTAACTAATATTTTGAAAAGATCTGATTACTCGAATCGTTTTCATTTCTTTAGCGCACTCAATTCGATGTTTGTGCTACCGTTCTAGTTATGGTTGTCCCAGCGGACAAGATCAAAGAGAAAACGCGTTTCCCTCTTTCGGACGCTATTTGCTATCAGAAAGAAACCACTTTTTTATTTTTCCTTTTTGGAAGCCAAATAGAACCAAGGAAAAAAATAAAAAAAAAAGAAAATTTAAAAAAATAAAACGTTGGCGAATTTTAAATACTGTTTTCAAAACAATTTCTTTATCAAATTTAAAATATCTTGATTGGTATGTCTAAAAACAGCGGAAAAAAAATCCACGCCATCTACTGGCAGAGAATCTCATTAAAAGGCCGTCCAGATTCGCCTCAAATGCATATGTAAAGTCTTATGAAGAGATGTGTGCTTCGAAGGAAGATTTGTCGATTGTTTCTTCCAAACGACTGCTAGATTCAACGCCTGTTTCCGTATTTGTATACCACGCAAATCGGGTAAATTAACTCACAATGAGTACATATAATAAAAAATTACCCATATTTTGCAACACTTACGCTAAACACTGTATTAAAGTACTTGTTCTATTTAAGAACTTGTTTACAAGTAAGTTTAGTTAGAGTCACAAATTCTTCCGAAAGTGTCATTAGGTACGCTAACATAAACGACTGTAAGAACAAATCCTCTGGCCCTAATTGGTTATTTGATATCAATATTTAACATGTAATTGGTCCTCAAAAAGTCAACTCAATACTATTTACGAAATGTCACGTACTAAATTTGATACCGACTTTTATAATTTATTCATAAGATCATTGAATTATGAAATACTGCTTTTAGGATAAACGGGTTTATATTTAGAATGAGATAGAAAAACTAAGTGCTTTTAAATCTCACAAATCCGTTATATTTTCAGCTTATTCAGTATATAATACATCTCCTTATTCATCTGTCTCTTTAAGATGGCGTTATAATTAATACCTATACCTTATATAAATTGTGGCATAAGATGATATGATATCTGGTACTACTGGAATTTGATTATCGGTAAACATCTATTGTAAACTTTGTAGCATGAGTAGATTCTAAATAAATTCCTCAGTCATGTTTCAATTCCGTCCTGTTCAAGTTGTAACAGCTTTGTAGGATGCAAGATACGCTTGGAAAATGAGAGCCAAATTTGTTATACAATAAATTAACACAATTAACAGACACAGACGGAATTAAAAGGAATCCTCTCGTTCTTGAACGTGTAAACTTTAGCGTAGTGCTTTAGCAATTAATTTCAGCAAGAGAGATTGCTTTGAATAATTCATGATTTGTCCCGAATAGAGCTTTCAACGAAGACAAACAGGGAATATCGTCCCGCTGATATAGAACTACTAAATTCTGGATGAAAGTATCGGCAAGATGCACATATAAATTTATTATGCGCTTTGTACTGTCAAGCTGTATAGTGTATTGTCTCTAAGTTAGTCCTGACTATAATTAAAACTAGCCCTTTTTTAACATATAACAGACGTTTCAAACCAATAAGCTTTAGAAGGATAACAGTTACTCCAACTGATTGAATGTAATTTTTAGACAACTTGCCGCTTGCCGGTACTTTTAAATGATTAATACATTGTAGTATATTGTTTACCATTGTATGAAGGCTGCATATCAAAAAATGATCTACGTATGTTACCTCTGTAAAATTCATTTAAGTAGTGGAGTTGAAGCACCAAGATGAAAGTAATTTGCGACGGTACGCTTAATCAGCTCCTTCTTGTGAGTCAAAATGTAATGGGTCTTTAATTTAATTATGCAAATGATAAAAGTTGTTGGGCGCTGTAGAATTCAATAAATAAAAATATATATTTATTAATTGAAATCGGTTACACAACCGTCCTCAGGACGTGTGGTAATGAGTATGGAAAAATATGAAATACGACCCTATATATTGCCTAATAAACAAAATAAATAAAAGATATTGGTTTCACTTTAACAAATAATAATAAAATATATTCCTTAATAATGAAAAAATGAACAAAGCAATTATAAAAGATAAGGTAAATGGGGCCCCCTTGAAACGTTATTTAGTTATTGAAATTATTGAAATCTAAACAAAGGACAAAGAGAAATATGGCTTTGAAGTTACAAGCAATAACAAACAAAGAAATAATATAGGCGGTAAACTTGCGGTTTCTGTTGGTTCTTTGCACTGGGCATTGTCTCGGCGGGTTGATCCTCTGTCGGCGTACGTAGCGGTTATGTCCGGTGATCGCCTCGAAAACGGCTACTTCGTCAGGGTATCCCTAACTGCAGGTGGCATTTGGACGGCAGAATCACTCAGCTGGCGACGGCATCCACACTTTAACTTCACCAGCGGGCGCAGATATCACCACAATTATGGGGAATTCAAATATTCCACCACGTGGTTTAAAACTGCAATCCTGAAACATCCGATTGCTTATAGGCTCGGTGCTTCTTCTTTCGCTGGGATTCTTTATACACATGGGGCCTTGAGTTAACCCACCCGGTATTTTTTAATATATTTGCGTTCCAACTGGCCTACAATGGCCGTTCTGCACACTCTTTTTCGCCTGCGCGCGTAGCAATCTCTGGGGCAATTTCATTACTCCGCCGCATTGGCCAATCGGGAATAGTAAAACAATCACGGGGTGGCAGCAAAACTCAATAATCATAGTTGTGGCAAGTTGTTACCTATTTAAGAAAACACATGAGTTTAATAGCGATCAGCATTGTTGTTACCTCTACTGACCATGTGCTGTAATAGTTAGATACAGTACCAGTAGTCATAAGTAATACGTTACTTACCACAAATTTGTCAGGTACGCTGTGTAATAGCGGTTAATAAAAACACTATTTACAGTAACAACTTGCATTCAGGAAACTGGGTTTAGTTGCGGACTAACACGATATATATCACAGTTGGTTCTTCAAAAACTATTGTGTTGAGAGGGAATTGTTTATTTGTCATTTCAATATTTGTCAATAGTTGTCAGAGTATTCATTCAGTTTATTGCCAGTTTCTGTTTTCTAAAATGAATTACAAGAATGCTGAAATGTGTAATATGCATTTCGTTTACGGTCTTACCAATGGAACTTCGCGTGCTGCTAGACGTCTTTATGAAGAACGATACCCGAACCGTATCATCCCGCATCATTCAATGTTTGCCCGTCTTCACCAACGTCTTAGTAAAAACGGGAAATTTTAAAAAACGGACGACTGATAACGGGCACCCATCTACAGTGAGAACTCCACAAGTTGAAGAAATGGTACTAAATGAAATTGAGGAACATCCTACTACAAGCACAAGAAAGATTGCGTTTGCTTTAAACATTAGTCAGGCCACAGTTTGGTGAATATAGAAAGATCAACTGTTGTATCCATATCACATTCAACGGATGCAGGCACTTTGGCCGGCAGATTTTCCGCAAAAAGTGGCTTTTCGTCAATGGATGCAACACAAAATCGCACAAAATCCTGACTATTTGGCTCAAATATTCTTCACCGACGAGGCTACTTTCTCTAGAGACGCGATTATTAATTTTCATAGTAATCACATATGGGTCGAAGAAAATCCGTACGAACTAGTGAATGTCCGTCATCAACATCAATTCTCTGTCAATGTCTGGGCCGGAATTGTTGGAGATCACTTGATAGGTCCACATTTTTTACCGATGCGGTTAAATGGCGAGGTATACCGCAATTTTCTTGAAGAGGAGCTACCACTACTGCTGGAAGAAGTTCCGTTGCAATTAAGATTACAAATGTATTTTATGCATTACGGTGCTCCAGCGCATTTTAGTTTAGTTGCTCGCGAGTTTTTGGACAATACGTATCCAGATCGGTGGATAGGACGGGGAGGTCAACAACCGTGGCCTCTTAGATCTCCAGGCTTAAATTCTCTGGACTTTTTTCTCTGGGGTCACCTTAAATCATTAGTTTACACGACTCCCATTGAAAATGTCGATGAACTGAGAAATCGTATTATCGCAGCCTTTCAAACAATTTGTAATACCCCTGGTATTTTAGAACGGACTCGCCAGTCAATACGACGGAGGATAGAAGCTTGTATTGCAGTTGGGGGCGGTCATTTTCAACAGTTAGAATAAGTTAATTTTGTTTTACTAATTATTTTGTTAATTTATAATAAAAACATTAATTATGTTAACTTACTATTAAACATTGTACAACTTTAGAACTAAGCGATTTTGGACATATGTTCTTATGAACTTTTATGATCAAAATAACCCCAGGAATCAGCGCTTAAAGTTTGTCGCATATATTGAGAATCACCCTATATATTGATCAACGTATAAAAATTTACGGAAATAATTTATAATTGCCTCCGTAAAAGCCAAGAACTCAACCCAGATTATCATCCGCTGATAACTTGACACACAGAGAGGAACAAAAAACCAACTCTTCGTCCCATTATAAGGAAAGAAGATGAAATAGAATTTGTCACAGACGCCTCAGCTAATTAATGAATGAAACGTGTTCCATTGACGCACTGCGTCGTGCTTCTTTTGTTCCGGAAAACTAAGAAAACGATGAGAAAGTTTAATTTACATTTACCAGTTACTCTACGACACTCTACAAGGAGTTGGTTCAATTACGATTTCCGGACGTAAATTTAAACTTTATAATTCCGGCACTGTTAAATTCGTTTCGGATCTGGATGTTCTAGTTAGCGGTTGACGAGTTAAAATTTCGTTCCTTAATAACTCGAAGAAACAAAATTAAAATCCCTACTTGACAGGATAACAAATATACACATTAAATGAAGAATGTTCTTACGCAAGTGCATCAAGAGATAGAAATGTTTTATACAACCGCCTTAACATTTATTTGAGTTGCTGTGACTTTTTTTTTGTAAACACCTCGTCTGCTATATTTATACTTCTAATAATCGACCCATCCCCACTACGTTTCGCCAAGGGCAAGATAAACTCATATCCGTTAAAAAAAAAAACCTCGAGCGCTATAGTATGAACTAGGGCAAGTGGTAAATTTCCTCCAAGCAAAATCCTTTCCAGAATATATATAGGCGTTAACCTCTATGTATTTAGAATGCTGCAGGGGGGATGCTTGAATATTTATTTTACGCTTGCTTTAGTGTGTACTCAATTTAAATTACCGTGCACGGGGAAAAAAAAAGGTAAAACGTACCTTAATAGGAGACTTTTTCATTTTTATAATGCCAGGCAATTCTTTGTTAGTTAATACGCCCATCAAAAAAGTATCCTTTAATACTAAAATATGACTAGCATCAAATAAGTGTAGACGGGCGGAACTTAAACACGACTCAGATCTCGAAACGCCGATATATTACACGGCCAACTACATAGAGCATATGTGGGCAACAACCGGCCCGCGAGACATTTTGAAAAACCCAATTAAAAAAACATATTACAGTACTTACTCATACTCACTCCAAATGAGGAAGATCGAGTGATATGGGGTTTGTCGCTTGCTCCTGCGGAATCAAGTGAGCGAGCAAGCCGAGTGACGGCGATCATCAAAGAGTGAGGCGGCAAACATCAAAACCTTTGAAGTTTGCCGCCTCACTGGCGGGCGCAACAAAAGATTATTGCTTCTCAAATGTTCTACACTAGACGATTCTAGATCATTCCTTCATTTTGCCTATATAAGCGGGTGGATGGCCCGAACTTTAGTTCAGTTCTATTCGAGCTATCGAGGTGATAACTTCGACAAGCGATATCCTAGCGAACTGCTAGTGCCGTCAATTTGCTTTGTGACTTTGTGTGCATCTTGAGTGCTTACTAATTATATTTTGTTATTAAGTTTATCGAACGAGAAGTAAACGAAAATGATGTCTGGTGGAAAGAAACGAAAAGTAGATGCGGAGGGTCGTCAGTTTCAAGAAAAATGGACTGAAGAATTCTTTTTTATCTTGCCTATTTGTTTGCTGTGTAATGAACCCATTCCAGTGATGAAAGAATTCAATATGAAGAGGTATTACTCAACTAAGCATCCTATGCTGCATTCACTGACAGGACAAATAAAAAAAGACAAAATCCAGAAGCTCACCGCAAATTAGAAAAAACAGCAGCAAATGTTTCATAAACAAAGAACACAACTTCATAATGTTGTGAAAGCTAGTTTTATAGTTAGTTCAAAATTGACAAAGTCATTAAAACCATTTGCCGTAGGAGAATTTATCAAGGAGTGTATGTTAGAAGTTTGCAGTGTTTTGTGTCCTGAAAAGAAAAATGAATTTGAAAACATTAGTTTGTCAAGACGAACTGTTGCCCGACGTATAGAAATGATGGCTAATGATATAAAAACAACTTTGACTGACCGTATGGCTGGTTTTGAATCATTTTCCATAGCATTAGACGAGAGCACCGATTTGTCTGACACAGCTCAACTGGCTATATTTATTCGAGGTGTTGATAAAGAGTTCACTGTTACTGAGGAATTGCTTGCTTTACAGCCGCTAAAAGGAACCACTACAGGAGAGGACATTTTTAATGAAATTGAAAAGGTATTCGCAAGTTTTGGTTTGCCATGGTCAATATTAGTTGGTGTGTGCACAAATGGTGCACCTTCTATGGTCGGCTTACGTAAAGGTTTCATCGGAATTTTGTGTGAAAAAGCAACTGAATTAAATGTGCGAAAAGATGATTTGATACTCCTTCATTGCATTATCCACCAACAGAACTTGTGTTCTAAGTGCATTCGACTCCAGATTGTTCTGAATGTGGTAGTAAAAACCATCAATTTTATTCGATCCCGAGGGCTTAACCATCGTCAGTTCAAGGCGTTTTTCGATGAAATATCAACCGAATATGACGACGTAACATATTATTGTGAAGTCAGATGGTTAAGCAAAGGAAAAATGCTGAAACGGTTTTACGAGCTTAGAAATAAGATAGCAGATTTTATGCAAATGAAAGATAAACCACTATCTGAATTGAGTGACCCAAAATGGATATGTAACTTAGCATTTCTGGTCGACCTTACAGGCCATTTGAATGATTTAAATTTGAAACTTCAAAAACAAGGACAGTTATTAAATGATTTGTACAGCAATTTGAAAGCGTTTCAAAACAAAATCCGCTTGTGGGAGGCACAATTGTTGTCTGGTAACAGTTACCATTTCACCACACTCTCTGCGTATGAAAATACTGCTTATGCTCAATATGCTGAAGAACTCAAGTTACTGTCGGAGCAATTTTCGAACAGATTTAGCGATTTTAAAAACACGGAAGACAGTTTCAATTTATTAGCTACTCCAACAAAAAGTAATGTACAAAATGCTCCAATACACTTGCAAATAGAGTTGATCGAGCTTCAAGAAAACTCACTCCTAAAATCTAAATTTGAAGACGTGGAGTTGTGCGATTTCTACGAAAAATACCTCGAAGAAGACCATTTTCCGGAGCTTAGAAAATTCGCAAGAAGATTGATTTGTGCGTTTGGCAGTACTTATAAATGCGAACAGTTCTGTTCAAAGTTAAAGAAAGTTAATAAATCAAAACATCGTACAAGACTGACTGACGATAATTTGGAAAATTCTTTACGTCTTTGTATCAGTGGAATTCATCCAAACATCGATGGATTAGTTTCCCAAATTCAAGCTCAAGGGTCTCATTGATTTCGTTGTCGCTATTTAATTTCCTTAGTTTGTAATAATTCCAAATTTCACGATTTAATTATAATGTTGTACCTATTTTTTCCATTTCATTTTCTTATTTTAATAAATTGCATTATAATAACATTGTCGTATTGTTTCATGTCTGATATCTATCGCTAAAAATTATGAACACTACATTAAAATGCAATACTTTTAAACGCGACCCGCGAATGTAATTGCACACTAAAGTTTGGCCCATAACATGTCAAAGGTTGCCCATACTTGACATGGAGAAAAGTAATGTGGTAAAAAATTTCATCAAAAAAATATTATAAAATATCAGAATGTGTCATACGTCAAATCAATCATTGAAACAAAATAATAATTGGTTTATATGGTGGCATATCTGGTTGTCTACTCGCCAGTTACCAATGCATTGACAATTGGTTTTTTAACTTTACACATAGGGAAATTATATCTACAATTTGACAATATATAAAATTAATACACAGGGAAGAAACTAATGTGAATATTTTTAAGTTTAATTGTTAATTGTTATTCAAACTGTAATTTTGAATAA
The DNA here is from genome assembly GCA_004143645.1 of Protaetia brevitarsis. Taxonomy (NCBI): domain Eukaryota; kingdom Metazoa; phylum Arthropoda; class Insecta; order Coleoptera; family Scarabaeidae; genus Protaetia; species Protaetia brevitarsis. Next base: position 16,995 of record RXPK01000393.1, on the reverse strand, counting down.
AAGATTTCTTTACCTTCTGAATACTTTTTACCGCGATTATTAATTTTGCATTTGCAGTAAATAACAAATATTTACTGTGTAAATCCGTTTTTTTTTTTACGTTTTTCCAGAGTAAAATTGTCTGGAATTATATGCAAGCTGTCTTCAGACAGATAATCACTAACTTTTCCGACTGGCCCTTTTTTAACATATACAAAACACCAAACTCGAACTGACAACATTTCCCAGACAATGCTGTGAAAGCGAAGAGACAAATAAACCCCGAAGCCCAACAGCAACTAAAACAAACTATGTCTCTACGGAACCGATGCGAACGTGCCCTCTTATTGCTGTCCTTTTCCCACATATACAGGAGTCGAGTCCACTTCTCCTTTTCTGGCAGGCAATTTCCTTAATGGACGACCTTTCGAAAAGTTTTATCCAACTTCCTGCCTACCTCCTGTCTCCTAATAAATTGGACCACCCCACCCCTTCACCTTCCAGTCCAGTCAATCTGTCTACCATTGTAAACTTAGACGACATAAAATAGCCGATACGAAATAGAAAACAAATTATTCTGATTCGATAAAGGGTCTTCCCTTTCCTGGCCTTTGAAAACTGGTTAATCGTGCTCCGGCCTTGTAAATACGTCAACATTAACAAAATATAAAAACGGTTATAAAGGGAACTCTTGTGATTATTTTTTTTTGTTTTTATGTGGGAGTAGACTTATTCTTTTCGTGTTTTGGTTTCAGATGAAAATAACGATGGCTGCGTCCGAACAGAAACTTCAAAAGCTGGATTCATAACACCAACATAATCATTGGACGATACCTTCATGCATTATTCAGTAAGTTCACGTACAATTTCTTTTCCTTTTTCTTTCAAAATCTTTACTACTCTTAATTATTACTGTTACTAGCAGAAATATATTAATTCATTAATTATTTCATGCTTTAAAAAGTTTACAATCTTTGCATATTCGCCGTACTGCCGGCCATTCAAGATCTGATATCGACATATGGCGATTTGTCGCTCGAACTTGCATACTCCTCTCTAGTTCAAGTGGTAGAGCGTTCGTACGGTAAACGAGAGTGTGTAGATTCTAATCCTGTGTGAGGAAAAAATTTCTTGGAAAAAATTCCTATTTTATTATTACAGTTATTACTAGAAATACATTAATTCGTTAAAACAAATACGGTTCGAAAAGTTGAATGGAATCTAATTATATCATTTTGTTGACTTCATCATCATGATGTTTACTTTAACTTAACTGTTTTCTGTTGAAATTGAGATTGTTATTATAGATTTCCACTTTATCATGATACCGAAAATTTTTCAGTCACAGTTTAATAATAAAAAATATTTATTTCAGTGTCTTCTATTATTTCCGAAAATTAAGAATAGCTTCTCTCTGACACCCTGTATAAACCCACCAAATTTTCATTTAAATCGATAATAATTATTCCCTTGTGAGAAGGACTGTATTGTCAACTAAACTTGCACGATCTATAAATTGAAGCGTTTATTAAAAAAACAGACTTTGTCAAAATAAGAATTTTTTTTAATTTTTATCGCCAGGTGGCGCGGAGTCACTGTGCATTTGCTTAGGGTAAAATATTCCATACAAACCACCTATATGCGAAGTAATGCTAAGAGTTATATTCTATGGTTCTACAAAAATAGCCCATGCCATCGGGGTTTTTAGCAAAAACAACCTACATCAATGACATAGGTTGTTATTGCCAGAAATAGTCATAAGTAGTTACGATTATACGTTTGATGTTAGTGTTTCTCTACGTTGTCTACGAGAAACATCATGGCTTGTTAAGTGTTATGTCATTGTAGCCATGACTGATGCTGAAGATCCGGTTGTACCGGTAAAGAAGCCAAAAAAAAAAAATTAAAAAAGAAACAGCTATAAGGGATAAGAAAGTGAAAGGAGAAGCACATATTAACCATAAGGGTAAATTAATCGAAGAGAAGAAAGTAGGACCAGAATGCAAGTAAGCGAATTCTTGAAGTGTATTAAACTGAAATGGTGTAAATATGTATTAATTTTTATAGGTGTAAAAGATGCAAGTGCTTTAGTGTAATCACAGAAGATAAAAGAGAATATATATTGAAAGAGTTTTATAAACTTCCAACGAAAATTCTCCAAGACAGTTACTTAGCCGGTTTAATAAGAAGCTAAAAGCTCAAATTCACAGTCATAGTGAACCATTCTGTGTCCTTCTCATTTACAGCACGCACTAAAACCGAACTTGCTTCCAAATATGTTGATGTAATCATATGCAGAGATGCTTTCCTTAGTTTTTATGGGATTACCAGGGCTAGGCTGCGAAGGATTCAAAGCTGTCTTTCCGAAACAAGTGGAACTCCCTTAGACAAAAGAGGCCATCATAAAAACAGACCAAACAAAACTCCTCCTGGGATAGATGTTCTTATTTAGCAGCACAGCTAGGCAATCTCATTATTCGTTACGAAAGAATCCTCAAAGGTTTTATTTGCCTAAACCCCAAACGTAAAAGACATGTATCGTCTTTTCTAGAAAAATATAGAATCAATGTTTCTTACAAAGTTTATTGGTCAATATTCACCACCAAATTTAATATTATTTTTGGTCTACCAGAACCGATACATGTACGTTGTGTGACATGTTCCGCCAAAAAATTGAAGCCAGCAAGATGAGCAAGAGAAAAAGAAGCAAGAGGCTGAAAAGGAACTCCATCTGCGGAAAGCAGAGGCTTTTTATTCTTTGAAGCGAAAATGGAAACAGGAGGCTCGCACAAATAAGGCTACTGTTATAAGCTTCGATTTTATGCAAAATTTGCCATTACCTCACATTAGAACGAATACTGTTTTTTTTATGCTCGCCAGTTGTGGTACTTTGTGTTTGCGGTTCATGCCGTAGGTGATGACTCTGCGTCAATGTACGTATATGATGAAAGCGTAGGAAAAAAAGGTCAGAACGATCGTAATCCTCACATTTATTTCACTTCTTAAGACATAATAGAGATTACTGCGATAGAAACTTTGGTCATTTTTAGTGAGGGGTGCGCTGGCTAGAATAAGAACTATACGATGGTACGTTGTCTATACTTCGTCGTCCACGTGCTAAAACTATTTAAAAGTGTCATCCATATCTTCCCAATAAGAGGTCACTCTTTTATGCCCAATGATTAAGATTTTTTCCATAATGTGCAAAAAGAAAGAAAAAGTGACGGTTGAGCCACTCTAGAAGTGGGATAACATTATCGCAAAGTGTCGGTCAAAGCCTTCGCTTTTTAAAGTCATCAATGTTAATCAATCAAACCTCTTTGATGTAAAGACACCAACATCACCACTGAAAATGAAAACTCTCAGAATGTACAAAATTTGGCAAGAAGATCCTGATATTGTTTTAGTACGCGATTCATACTCTGGGCCATGGAGCAGATCATTAATTAGAAGCAAAAGCAAGCTTACAAAAGAGCTTACACTGTCGAACACATTACGGTGTTGGCGTTAATTTTGCGCTAGTCAAATATTTTAGTGTTGATTTTTCCAAACTTTGCGAGACGAGTTGACTACGCGTATTTAATAGAACAGAAATGACTAGAATTTCGTGTGAATTCTTTGTTCAGATATGAGGATTGACTATTTTTCTAGACATTCAGAAGCGTCAACCAATCAGAATTTTTCCCTCGGATAGAAATATAGAAACCCCACCTATTCTAATACAGTATTGCATTATACGCACCACCTGCATTGCACGTGTATCTGTTTTCGTGTTTGATTCTCCGTATTAACATATCCAAACAAACCACCAATGTGACTGACTTGCGAAGTGTAACCTCGTGTTATTAAACGTTCATTCCAGTGGGCCATAAAAAATTCAACATCTTAAAGATGTATTGGGAACATCTATTTACGCAATTAGTTTATACTTGAATCAAATAGCATAAATATTCACTTAATTTTATAATGGTTCTCAAAAAATCATTTTAAAATTGGTACGTTTAGTTGAAACCAAAACTTGTAAATGAGTGTTTGCATATTTATAATAGAGAAAACGTCTTAAAGAGGAATATTATAGCACTAAGAAATAGAGTTGCATATTAAAAAAGACGTTGTGTTTAGAAAATGGTGTTAAAACACCCAATAGATCGCATTCATTTAGTTAACCAGCTAGTAAATTTGTCTAGTCTAGATCAAATAAAATGTGACTAGAAGTATTTTATAATTCCACGTGTCAGTTGGACAAAATAACTCCTTAGCAATAGACAATACTTGACCATCTTTGCTCGTTAAATTTAAACTTCTATAGTTCTCGACAAAATAACATGAAAACAGTGTGGATCTCTCCTGACTATTAAATTAGTCAAAAAAGTGTTAAAATTTTCAACAGTGTACCTTGACACCTTTATACACAAGACCTATTGCTATTAACCCGTTAAAGGTGAAGTGTTTGCTGGATTTATACCCTACTCTAAGCAAAAGTGAACATAAAGCATTTTATGAATCCTTCGATCAAAATAGGAGTCAGCAATCAAATCAGATTATAGGAGAGGTTGATTCTGAAGATAACAGCAGTGGATGTGGAAGTCAACTCACTTGCAATACTGTTCAGTTTTATAGTTTCTAATAAATTTTTTGAAATATTGCAATCTTTTTCTTGCAAAAATAACCTATGTCAGTCAAACTTTTTTTTCTCTGTAATAGTGCAAACAAGTCTTCATTTTCATAATCCGCCCCATTTAATGTCTGTCTTTTTTCCGATTATTCCATATAAACAGATTTGAAACGTTCAGCTCAATTAGTAACATATTGGGTTTTTATTAATTTCCCACAATTCTAAAATTTTGACAGAGGCTGTTTTTGTAATAAGTAAACGCTTCAATTATTACGACTCGAACAGATGTTTTGCATCGTGCCCAGCCACTACAAGCCTTCCCAAGGACTTAGAGACTTGGCATATTTCAATTTCGTGCAATTATCATCGTATATGCGCTAGTACAGTTTTATTCACTTCCAAGTGGGTGGTTAACTCCAAATTCCCACGCAGGGATAAATGATATAATCTTCTACCACAGTGTACTCCTTCCCCTGTATCTCGTGCTCTAGAAAATCTTAATAAAAATATAGAGTTCTTACCTGCACGAACTAAGCAGTTGATATACAAATGCAAGGAGATCTATAAAATTCCTAAAACTACGCGCGCCATATAAATTGACGTAAGCAATCTTTCATCAATTTATGTTCCTTCCCCAGTGACCAACTATATTTATTAGGAAAACATTTAAAAAATATATATGTTATGTAGCATTAATAATATTTTATTGCAAATGTTTTCTCAATATATTTTTCATAACTCTGCAAGAATATTTTGCTTTGTATTTCTGTAAATATTTATTTCATATAAAAAAAAAGATTGAATTTTTGCTTTTGTACATTTGGGGCGTAGGACGAATAATATAAAATGGGTAAAATATGCACACATATTAAGTAGATATGTACCTATTTAAAATGATAGTTTAAAGATTAAATTATATAATATATATCTAATATGATTTAATTAGTATCTAAGTTGAGCGCTGTAACTTTTCTATTAATATATCTGCGTTTTGTATTATATTATTTGTAATATTTGTAAGTTGCGAACGTCAACACAATACCTCTATTCATTACGGTGCCCGTGTTATATGATTTAATATTGTTTATGCGTCTATGGATTAGGTACATAGAATGCATACGCGCACGTGCGTATCATCAACGTTTTCATTCGTTTGTCCGTTACATGTTATAGTTTATAATAGTATACGATTAGGGCAGATTAGGGTTAACTGTGTAATTAATTGTTGTTAAAGGTGTGTTTTAGTTTTTGTGGTGACTACGAGGTAAGCAAAACTTTGAACATGTCATGGCATTTATAGGATAATTGGAATGCTCAATATCGCTATGTACAGAATCGTTTAATAATATAATTGTAGGAATTTTATGCATCATATATGTATTGCATCTACCAGATAAATTGCTAGTTGATTTGCTTAAGAGATTCATCTCGGTAGATAAGCGTCATAACCTCAAATAGAGGTTAGAATACGTTGTGTTGTTTTATTGTTTGTACGTAAAATGTTTTCAAATATTATGAAATAAAGTAAAAATAAGTATCGTAAGTATTAGAATGTAGCTACCACTCCAATTATTGTAAATGCTCCAAATGTATTAGTAGGTGTTGATAATGTTGTACGATGTTTTATTCATGGTATGATCTAATACAATTGGCATTGTTTTAGAGGCCATAAGGAAACACCATGAGAGCGCCACTACCGAAGTTATGAAAAAAGCCATAGGGTTGTACCTGGCACCAGCCAAGGCTAGACTTAAAAATGAGTATTTTTTATATTTATTGGCTTAATCAAATAGAATGATAATAAATACGTTTGTTTTTTATTTAGAACACTTCAATTAAAAAATAGTGATTAATTTGATAAACCTTCAGTATGCCTTAAAAGATGCCAGAATTATTGATTATTAACTTGTATGGTGAGTGTGTAAAAACAAGTCCTTGCCTTTTAGATAACTCTATGTGTGTTTCAATTTTTCGTTATCGACGTTATACATTCTAAATAACCAAGAACAATTTTAGTTCATTTTGACAAATTAAATAGATTGCATAAAAAATCTCAATTTTCATATAAATAATATTTTACAAATATTTTAGAAAAAATATTGCGCTTACATTAATTTTAAAATATGGAATAAATATTTTTGATTGAATATTTTATCTGTATTTAGAAAAAAATATAAAAAATAGATTCAAAAACCTCTCACGAAAAATATTTATAAAATATATTTTTAAAAATATCTATGTAATATTTCTGGCTGTTAGGGTTATTTATGTAAACTCAATAAGGATTCTCTTTGCGTCGCAGTAAAGAGAATTTATAGTTGTCCTATTAGATCACCTAATTAAAATTTCACCTAGTTCCCTGTTGCATACCGTCCTGATGGTAAAATGAAAAATTTAGCGTAAGCCCTTCCGGATGCGGCACTCCCCTTTGTTCCCGATAATATAATAAAGCCCTTGAATGCCGTACCGCCACCGGGAATTTAATCTTCCTACATTCCTGTGTGCGAATAACTGTCTGTGGTGGCACCCACATTGCTGCAGGACCCCTCTTTTTTTCTCGCTGAGCGCCTACGATTCAATCCACGCGGTTCGACTAGTTAATGTGTCCATAATGTCGTCTGTTTTATGCAAAGTGTCGTGTATCTTCATCACCTTTCCAAATTCGATTCCTCAGTTTATTTTTTAAATTTGGAATTATAGCACTTTATGATCGTATAAAAAAATCTATTTTATTTATAATTAAACTATCTAACACTTTTCCGATAACCGGTAATAGACTAATAGGCCTATAACTACCTGGATTTGTCATATCAGTGTTACTCGGTTTAGGAATAAGCTTAATTAATTGAAGTTTCCAGCAAGCTGAAAAAAAATCATCTCATTATATCATTTGAAATAGAAGTTGCTTCGATAGGTCGATGAATCTACGTAAAAGGCCCGGTATGGATAGTATTATTACTGATATTGCGTTAAAGCAAGTATGGGCAACCTTTGACATGTTGTGGGCCAAACTTTAGTGTGCAAATACGTTCGCGGGCCGCGTCTAAAAGTAGTGTTCATAATTTTTAGCGATAGATATCAGACATGAAATAATACGACAATGTTATTATAATGCAATTTATTCAAATAAGAAAATGAAATGAAAAAAAAATAGGTGCAACATTATAATTAAATCGTGCAATTTGGAATTATTACAAACTACGAAAGTTAAACAGCGACAACGAAATCAATGAGACCCTTGAGCTTGAATTTGGGAAACTAATCCATCGATGTTTGTGGATGAATTCCACTGATACAATGACGTAAAGAATTTTCCAAATTATCGTCAGTCAGCCTTGTACGATGTTTTGATTTATTAACTTTCATCATTGAAAATAACTGTTCGCATTTATAAGTACTGCCAAACGTACAAATCAATCTTCTTGCGAATTTTCTAAGCTCCGGAAAATGGTCTTCTTCGAGGTATTTTACGTAGAAATCGCACAACTCCACGTCTTCAAATTTAAATTTTATGAGTGAGTTTTCTTGAAGCTCGATCAACTCCATTTGCAAGTGAATTGGAGCATTTTGTACATTACTTTTTGTTGGAGTAGCTAATAAATTGAAACTGTCTTCCATGTTTTTAAAATCGCTAAATCTGTTCGAAAATTGCTCCGACAGTAACTTGAGTTCTTCAGCATATTGAGCATAAGCAGTATTTTCATACGCAGAGAGCGTGGTGAAATGGTAACTATTAGCAGACAGCAACTGTGCCTCCCACAAGTGGATTTTGTTTTGAAACGCTTTCAAATGGCTCTAAAATCATTTACTAACTGTCCTTGTTTTTGAAGTTTCAAATTTAAATCATTCAAATGCCCTGTAAGGTCGACCAGAAATGCTAAGTCACATATCCATTTTGGGTCACTCAATTCAGATAGTGGTTTATCGTTTATTTGCATAAAATCTGCAATCTCATTTCTAAGCTCGTAAAACCGTTTCAGCATTTTTCCTTTGCTTAACCATCTGACTTCACAATAATATGTTACGTCGTCATATTCGGTTGATATTTCATCCAAAAACGCCTTGAACTGACGATGGTTAAGCCCTCGGGATCGAATAAGATTGATGGTTTTTACTACCACATTCATAACATTCTGGAGTCGAATGGACTTAGAACACAAGTTCTGTTGGTGGATAATGCAATGAAGGACTAGCAAATGATCTTTTTGCACATTTAATTCAGTTGCTTTTTTCATACAAAATTCCGATGAAACCTTTACGTAAGCCGACCATAGAAGGTGCACCATCTGTGCTTACACCAACTAATTTTGACCATGGCAAACCAAAACTTGTGAATACCTTTTCAACTTCATTAAAAATGTCCTCTCCTGCAGTGGTTTCTTTTAACGGCTGTAAAGCAAGCTATTCCTCCGTAACAGTGAACTCTTTATCAACACTTCGAATAAATATAGCCAGTTGAGCTGTGTCAGACAAATCGGTGCTCTCGTCTAATGCTATGAAAAATGATTCAAAACCAGCCATACGGTCAGTCAAAGTTGTTTTTATATCATTAGCCATCATTTCTATACGTCGGGTAACAGTTCGTCTTGACAAACTAATTTTTTCAACTTCATTTTTCTTTTCAGGACACAAAACACTGCAAACTTCTAACATACACTCCTTGATAAATTCTCCTTCGGCAAATGGTTTTAATGACTTTGCCAATTTTGAACTAACTATAAAACTAGCTTTCACAATATTATGAAGTTGTGTTTTTTGTTTATGAAACATTTGCTGCTGTTTTTCGAAATTTGCGGTAAGCTTCTGGATTTTGTCTTTTCTCATTTGTCCTGTCAGTGAATGCAGCATAGAATGCTTAGTTCAGTAATGCCTCTTTATATTGAATTCTTTCATCACTGAAATAGATTCATTACACAGCAAACAAATAGGCTTACCATTGGGCAAGATAAAAAAGAATTCTTCAGTCCATTTTTCTTGAAACTGGCGACCCTCTGCATCTACTTTTCTCTTTCCACCAGACATCATTTTTACTTTACTTTTCGCTCGATAAACTTAATAACAAAATATAATTAGTAAAGACTCAAGATGCACACAAAGTCACAAAGCAAATTGACGGCACTAGCAGTTCGCTAGGATATCGCTTGTCGAAGTTATCACCTCGGTAGCTCAAATAGAACTGAACTAAAGTTCGGGCCATCCACCCGCTTATATAGGCAAAATGAAGGAATGATCTATAATCGTCTAGTGTAGAACATTTGAGAAGCTATAATCTTTTGTTGCGCCGCCAATGAGGCGGCAAACACTGAAGGCTTTGATGTTTGCCGCCTCACTCTTTGATGATCGCCGCCACTCGGCTTGCTCGCTCATTTGATTCCGCAGGAGCAAGCGACAAACCCCATATCACTCGATCTTCCTCATTTGGAGTGAGTATGAGTAAGTAATGTAATATTTTTTTTTAATTGGATTTTTCAAAATGTCTCGCGGGCCGGATCAAATCTTACAGCGGGCCGGTTGTTGCCCACATATGCGTTAAAGTGTTATGAAGCAGTATCGTATTTTTCTAAACATTTATTAAAACGTTTCGCAAAAAAAAACTGCTTCATAAGCCCTTAATTGCAACATCAGTCAGTAGCCAGCCGGCGCTTTACATGGATTCACCGACCTAAAAGCAACCTCTATTTCAGAATCTAATCATGAAATGATTTCCGCACAGACACACACACTTCCTATTGTATCAATCTTGCTGTAACACAACACTCTTCTTTCCCTGTTTCAGCGGCAGCCATGAACCTCATAAACATGGACGCGGAGAACCGCGTCGTGCTCAACGTTGGCGGAATCCGTCACGAAACTACAAGGCCACCTTGAAGAAAATACCGGCTACGATTGTCCAGGCTCACCGAAGCGTTGGCCAACTACGATCCCATCCTGAACGAGTATTTCTTCGATAGGCATCCGGGTGTTTTTGCTCAAGTACTCAATTATTACAGGTGAGGCGAATAACTATTTATTATTCACTGTTAAAATTGCTAGACTAAGGCGTTTTCTGTATAGATATCCCACCTTTGTGCTGGTGAGTCGGACAAGTTGTATATGCACATCTTTTCGGAAAAATTTTTAGAACTGTGTTAAAAAACTGCTACTACTTGATACAGTATACAGCGGTGATTTCTCATAAATGCGACAACTTTAGCGCTGATTCTGGGGTTATTTTGATCATAAAAGTTCATAAGAACATATGTCCCAAATCGCTTGTTATTAAAGTTGTACAATGTTTAATAGTAAATTAACATAATATGTTTTTATTATAAATTAACAATAATTAGTAAAACAAAATTAACTTTATAACTGTTGAAAATGACCGTCCCAACTGCAATACAAGCTCTATCCTCGTCGTATTGACTGGCGAGTCCTGTTCTAAAATACCAGGTGTATTTCGATTGTTTGAAAAGCTGCGATAATACGTATTTCTCGTTCATCGACATTTTCAATGGGAGTCGTATGAAAACTAATGATTTTAAGGTGACCCAGAGAAAAAAGTTTTAAAGAATTTCAGTCTGGAGAGCCCGAGGGAGGCCACGGTTGTGACCTCCCGTTCCTATCCACCATTTGGTTACTATTGTCCAAAACTCCGAGCACTATACTAAAGCGTTGAGCACTGCCATGCATAAAATACATTTGTAATCTTATTGCAACGGAACTTCTTCAAGCAGTAGTGGTAGTTTCTTCAAGAAAATTGCGGTAATACCTAGTCATTTTTACCGCATCGGTAAAAATGTGACCTATCAAGTGATCTCTAACAATTCCGGCCCACACTTTGACAGAGAATTGCTGTTGATGACGGGCATTCACTAGTTGTGCGGATTTCTTCGGCCATATGTGATTATTATGAAAATTGAATAATCGCGTTCTAGAGAAGTATGCCTCGTCGCGTGAAGAATATTTTGAGCCAAATAGTCAGGATTTTGTGCGATTTGTGGTTGCATCCATTGACTAAAAGCCACTCTTTTCGGAAAAATTGCCGGCAAAAGCGCCGCACCGTTGAATGTGATCTGGATAACAGTTGATCTTTCAATATTCTCCAAACTGTGGCCTGGCTAATGTTTAAAAGCAACGCAGTTTTTCTGGTGCTTGTTAGTAGGATGTTCCTCATTTTCATTTAGTAACGCTTCTTCAACTTGTGGAGTTCTCACTGTAGATTGAGTGCCCGTTATCAGTCGTGCCGTTTTTTTAAATTTCCGTTTCACTAAGACGTTGGTGAAGACGGGCCAATATTGAATGACGCGGGATGATACGGTTTGGGTATCGTTCTTCATAAAGAGTCTGTTAGCAGTACGCGAATTTCCTTCTTGGCAAGACGGTAAACGAAATGCATATCACACATCTCAGCATTGCTGTAATTCATTTAGAAAACAGTAACTGGCAATAAGCTGAATGAATACTCTGACAACTATTGACAAACATTGAAATGACAATAAACAATTCCTCTCGACACAATAGTTTTGAAGAACAACTGTGATATTATATCGTGTTAGTCATAGTTATAATTTATTTTACATTCAATAACTTAAAACCAAACGTTTTGGACATGTATCAATATGAACTTTTATGATCAAATAACCCAAGAATCAGGGCTTAAGTTTGTCGATATTGAGAATCACCCGTGTGATCCGCCAAAAAGAAATTTGTATTATAAGAGTTAACTAGAAAACAACGATTTATGCTGTAATCGGACAAGTTATGTTATTACATGTTTTTCTTGCGAAAAAATATTTGACTGTTTTAAGTATAATCTAGCACATGGATATGCTTGATTTATTCCAAAAATGACAGGCTTTTATAAGAGATGGATGAATTCTGATTAAAAACATTTTAGTATAGTGCAAGTCCAAAACTACTATTACTTGATTGACCACAAGTATATGCCCATAGTCAAACGTATTTGTTGATTTAGTTAAAGTGCATGTAGAAAAAAAGTTCATTTTCTGGTTTGTGCTGGTGAATCGTACGAATTATGTGATCTTATGTTTTCGGTTAAATATTTAGATTGTTGTTTCTGGGTAATAATCTAGCAAGGGAGTTGCTTGACTATCCAAAAATTTCAGACTTATAAGTGTATTATGCATAATCGATCCCATACTGTTTTCCTTGATTCGAGATAGGTGCTTGTAGAAGACTTCAGTCAGGCTGGTAAATTCGGTTGCATCACACCTTCGGATCCCATCCATCAAGCCCTTCTTCAATAGTAGCAACATTAATTTCATGAAGGCTTAGTTTAAAAAAAAAACTAACTTCCAATTGTTAATATTTCAGTAATAATGTCCTGAATTATTAGCATATAATACCTAAACTCGAATATGCCGTGTTGTTAATTACATATATATATAAAAAAAAGCACGATAAGCACAAAACAGAATGAGACGAATTCATTCTGTAAGGAAATAATTTATCTCTGGCAAGAATCCCCCGTCGCTATTATTATCTTAATACCAACGGAAATTTAATAAAAACATCAAACGCGAAAACAAAAAAAAGCTCTCTATCTATCCATCTCTTTCTGTCCCTCTATCTCTCTTTTTTTTCTCCTTTCATGGTATCCTGCTGCAACAACAACATTCTCCAGGAATCGCATTATCAAATATGTAGATTTAATTTCTGTTTTCGTAATATCTCCAAACCAAGGAGGACGACACCAGGAAACGATGCGTGTCATCCGCTAGATCTCTTCTTTTTCCCCGGTCCTTACGCAGCGAAGCAGACAGACGGGGGAAAAAACACGAACGGAGACAAATCTTGAAGAACGCCTGTGGCCGCTGACACAAAAAAAAAATCTACCAGCGTCTTCGCTCCGGGTTCTCTCGGCAGTCTAAATAATTCTTTTGATTCGGCCCTTTTCAGGTCGTGTCCGAGACAGGTGAATTTTTAAACAGGGGAAATTACGATGTAATCAAAGATTTACGTCGGGGTTGCATTAAACGTGAAACACACACAGGGCAATTACATATAGTAGACAGACAGACAGATCTGAGAGAGGAGATCTGAAGCGAATGAAGGTCAGGTAAAGACGTAATAGTTCCACAAAGCAAGATATAATGAAAGGGTATGCGCTATTCCGTGTTTGCGTCCGCTTATCTTAGCCCTGTTTGTGTGTAGATTCGTCTTGTCTATTAGTTAATCCTCGAAGTCCATATTTTTCAACTCTCTAAGAGTAGTGGTCATCAAAATAAGTCCACCAATTTTTTTTTATTATTAAAATGTACTAGTTTTTTGTGAGATAGATTTGTGTATGTCTAATAAGTCAGGTATTTTACAAGAGAAGCAATAGAAGTCACATTATATACTGAAATATTACCAGCATAAATCATTAGCTTCCATATCATATCCAGACAAACTTTAAGGAAAAGTAATGACTTAGTAGGAGACCTTACACCTAAACAACTCTATTCATATCACAATATAGACTCACTTCGTCTATTCCTCGACGAGTATGCTTCCTCTAGAATTGATAATAGAATTTATTGAATACCATTTCTTCAATAAATACATTACATGACTAGCTTCACATATACTTTGTAACTTAAACAGTATAATCGAAGTAAGACAAGGAATGGATTATAGCCGGTACAATTCTAAAACCTAATCACACAAACACAGCTTCCCAAATGGCAGTTGTTATTGTTTTACGTTCGTATCTACACAAATTAGTTTTACTCCTCCGGTTTTTAATCTATATGATTTACTGTTTTATTTATTTATTTATACGTATTTCATTATTTTTGCAATTACCCTGCAGTTTAAACATTAATAACCGAATATTCTTGTGTTAAAAAATCGGTGCCAGTGCCATAACATTTACATACTCTCTTATAATATTATTTGTTAGTTTAAGTGAAAAACTCCAAATTTCGTGAAAGAAACACAATGGATATCATGTTTAGTATATCAGTCACTTCGCAAGATAAATTTTGCTGCTAACGATGATCGCAGTTTCTTGGATTCGAAGGGATTCGTAATATATATGTACGCGACAGAGAATTTAAGGAATAATAGAATAAGATAGAACTTTATCGTTGTACAAGAGATTCGTAAGGGCACTAAATCAATATTATTGTTAGATACACATTTAAAGCTAGACTTCTAATTATATCGCAGTAACTAACCTAATTCATTTTATGTTCACATTTTAAAAATGATGTGATCTTGGATGAACTGCATTATACTGTATAAATTTTAATCGCATTTATTCATATTTAAGACAATTCGATATTATTATAGTCTACATCTGAACTCTATCCACTTTGCATCCCGCAAATTTATGTTTGACAAACCAATCAGGGTCGGATGTTAAAAATGAAGTATCGAATAGAAAATTAACAATCTTATTTTGATTATCGCACAGAACGGATTTAGTCTAAACTCTTAACCTAATTAAAGTTATTGATGTATTGTGTCAGAAATTAAAGTCCTTTCACGATGTGTTGCATTTTTAATATTTATATTGAGAAAAGAACCACACATATTTATTCCTGGAAGAAATCTTTTACACTATAAAAGAATATAAACAAAGATTTATTTCACAAAAAGAGAAGATATGAACTAATTATCGTAAAACATTGCAAGTATAATGTATCCCACTTATCAAAAATATTTTACTGGAAGTTTTTTTTTATACTATAAACTGTTCATAAATTTGCAACAAATCAGAATAAAAAACGCTAAATTATAGTATTTTTTTAATCTATTTCTCTACTTCAGTTTTAAATATAAAATATCTACACGTTTGAAATTCCGGCAACACTTTACAAATAGCAGTGGCTTGAAGTTCAGGCAAACTGACCACTCAAGAAACAATGGATTTCGAACATGTCTTCCTGTAAATATCTGTGCTTATAAGTCTTCCATATTTTAGTATTTATTTAAATTTTTGTCATCAGTTTAGTCGGTTGACGTTTATGAATTAATAGTGGTTGGTTCAATTTTATTTGATTAGTCTGTTAGAATTTTATACTATAAATAAGACCATAATATAATATTTTTGATTGTTTGAATCTCCTATTATTTGCACAATAGAGCAAATAATTTTTTTTTTTTCTATTTCAAAAACATTTTTTTTCAGTTCTGACACTAAGATTATGCTATGTTAATATTTTGTCGTTCTTATAACAAACGTCCTTGTCTTTTTTAGCCAAACGCAGTTTTTAAAAGTTTTTGTGCGGCATAAAATCTCGAAATTGCTGTATCAACATAATAATAATATATTATTTATTTTTTTATAAGACAACATGTGATTAAACAGTCAAAAAAATACCTAAAGTAAATAAAACAACCATCATGTTCTTGGAATCCAACAAAAAGAAAAGTAAAAAGATAAAGTGGTGCTTAACAAAAAGCAAAAGAACAAGAAAAAAAAAAATAAATTGACATGGAGAAAATAAAATGAAGAATAATTCTAGTATTATTATAGGTGTAAGGATGAATACGAGGCTGTATCAATTACAGGAAGCATGAAATTTAAACGATATATTTACTGTTCGTGACATAAAAGTCTTTCGAAAATATTA
Organism: Protaetia brevitarsis; assembly: GCA_004143645.1. Classification (NCBI taxonomy): domain Eukaryota; kingdom Metazoa; phylum Arthropoda; class Insecta; order Coleoptera; family Scarabaeidae; genus Protaetia; species Protaetia brevitarsis. The sequence goes on along the minus strand of RXPK01000393.1, from coordinate 840 downwards.
AACTATGCGAAGTTTAAATTTGTAAAGCAATTGCGGTGAAGGTCGAAAAAATTTGCATCAATCAATGTTCTCGATGTGATGATTGTGGACTTAACCCCTACTGTTGCACCCCGTTTTAAACTCTGTGTTGAGGAGTGCAACCTGCAGTATGCATGAATCTCTTTGCTCTTAGTCTGATAATCTGGTATTCTGCTTCAAGGTAACGAGTGCTTTATTTTTATAAACGCGATAACAGCTAGTTCTAGTATTATAAATAAGATTAGGGGCAGCAAATTAATTTTTAAATAGTAGGTCTGCAAGATTGGGTGAAGTGACACAACAATAATCTTACAATGGGCTTTTTGGCTAAAAACATCTCGTTGGATTTGCCGATAATTACCCCCAGAGCAAAATTCCTACTGGAATCCTCGATTGAACTTCAGCCTTGCGACAATGTCAACATACATTCAGTGTAAACCTTGGGATCATCAAACAATTTGAAAAAATAGCACTTACTCGTAATTCGTTCAGTTAAATTTTTGACAATGCTCTTCCATGACAGATTAGACTACAAATGTAACGCCAAGGATTTAACGATTTAGCCCTCCGGTAATCTTTGTCCTTCAACCCAGATATGGTGTAGTGTTGATCTGGCGTTAGCTTTGTATGAAAATATATATTCGTTCTCTAAAACTTAACGACAGCTTGTTTGTTGAACCATACCGTTTAGACGTCTGACAGCAGATATATTTGTAAAAATTCTCGCTCATCATTCGTTATAATAGTGGGTAGGATATCATCGCATTACGATGGTTAGGGAAATGCTGATAAAAAAAACACAATGTATTAATGTACATTAAA
>RXPK01000392.1:0-153320 GCA_004143645.1 Protaetia brevitarsis | reverse complement strand
GGTTTTTTTATACAAGTTATTTGTTAGTGCAGAGAGAAAGAGAGATTATGTCCCACTTCTGAATTGTTAAATAATTATTTTATGTTTGATAGTAATAGTCGGTAACTCTTTACTAATACTCCTTTATTTGACTATATGATATACGATTCATAGTGGTGCCCTTCGCCTCTATTATCGTAGGTCTATCCCCTTGCTTATACTAAAATACTTACGTAACTATAAATATTTACGTCTGGAATAGATGCGAGGGTAGACCAGACGGATGACATCATTGCATACATATACAGGGTGTATCAAATAAAAAAGTAAATTTTGCTTGGGTGTTAACTACACGACATATAAAGCACAAACCCACTGAAACCGGATTTCATCATTAAAGAATAAAAAAAAAGTAAAATTTAGAGCCAAAAATTCTTTAGTCCGGGCCTGATGCAAGGAAATGTCATGTTAAGCGCTCGCTAAACGTGGTATTATGTATAAATACATTGCACTCATTTAGTATTATTCTTAATGGTATGCCGTTTAACGTCCTTCTGAATAAATAAAGGCCAATCGGCCAGTGTGCCCTTGTAAAAATAGCAAAACTGAGGCATTTTAAAATTCTTCTTTTTATAAAATAAACATTCCTTTTTTGTTAAGAGCATTCTACGTAAAACTACAAAGTATTATTTTAATATCCTGATAAGACGTTCGAGTTTCACCGGATATGCGACTTCAGTAGTTACAAAAAACGTAAAATATTTTTCTTTTGCTTCGTCGAATCGAGAGTTAGTTGTTAATAAACGGTACCCACATGAATCTGAGTTATTTCTTTGGATTTATTTAATCATATAACGCAAAATGAATTGAATCGAATTACACAGAAAAAAGTAGATACAGAAAATTGCAAACACGCCTTTTTACTATGATGTCGCGCTAAAATGAATCTATACATTCCGCGCTTTTGCCGATGCATCAAGCTTCGATTTTCTTTATATGAAATCATGATGGTCCTGAAAAGGATCGTTTTTTCGAGACGGGAAGAATTTAAATAAAATCTTCGAAGTGGTTTGCACTCCAAGTGGCGATCCACACAAAACTAACAGCGGTAATGGCTGAATGATAGTGTATGTGGGGTATACTCGGACAGCATTTAGGTTGGGCACAGGTGCGGCTCTAGCCCGCGCATTTATAAAATATTTTTTTTCTCGTTAATGCTTACAGATAGACCCCCTGTGCATTAAGACTTTATGATTGTATATGATTACAGCTGCTACATATTATATTTACCTCTATATCTAACACACCCTGTATACAGGGTTTAAGGCAACTCAAATGTGAACGCAGATATACTATATGTTATTATCATCTTATTAAATGCTGTATTTACTTATTTAATGCTACTTGCTAATATTACTGTATTTAATATATATTTATTACTACTTATCAATACTACTACTTAATAGTAAACATGCTTTTGCACTCAGTAACTTGTCTTGTACGTACAGAGGAAAATATGTTATGGATCTGCTCGCCCACAACACCCGATTATTTGTCTTGATTGAAAAAAACACCCCACTCAATCTACGTTTATTATGAAGTTTAATACAACGTGTGAATTTTATGAAAGATGTGTCTTAATATTTAAACAAAAATAAAAGGGTTCTGATCACTGGCCTAACACATGTAACAGCGGTATTGCAAGAAGTGTTCGAACAACAGAATGAATCTCTTACTACAGTTCTCTTAAAGTTATATTTATAGTTTCTAAGCGTCGGGGATCGCCGCCCACAGTCGAACCTTCGCTGTTATATGGCTAAGGGTATAGTTAGGAAATATGTAATAAGAGGTAGCAATTTGTCGGCAATGGTCAAATAAATATCTATGGTATACATCTCTGAGGACCTGAGCACGTCGGCATCTTTAGATTGCATGTCCCTTGGTCTTAAAATAAATGCAAAACTGAAAATGGTCTTAGATACTACAATAAACATCGGAACTGAACAAAGGGATTGTAAAATGGGAAGATAAGAAACTGTACAATGCGAGAAAACGTTGTAATGTTTGGACTGTATATTCTCTAAAATTATTGATATTTATTGGCCGCCTTGAAGCTATTGCTTGCAATATAACTGCAAATCGAAAAAATAGTTCTTGATCTATACCAGTTTTTCTGCTGATACTTCGGGATGTGCAACAAATTTCCGAGCTGTATTGTCATCATTGGTTGTTCCGGTGCCCTGTTTAACAATATCTACATGTAGGCCCAAGCGGGTTCTGAAGCAAGACTGTATCTGTTTCTTTCGCTCCTCTTTCTGCTTTTTCTGTTCGAGAGTACGAGCAGATTACGACATAAATGGGGCAGGTTGTATGCAATATATAAGAAGCATTCAAAACATCGAATTCATGCATGTAAAGATGACACTAATTGTGTATAATTCAGTTTGAAGATTCTTTTTTTGAAGCACAGTTAAGTCGTTCATTTCTTTAGGCGATGCTCCACAGATATAATGTTGGATTTTTATACGGGAGTTAGGCAAATGGCACTACCTTGTATGAAGAATAATCAACACTTAGACCGGGCAGATGTATTGGCAATCTGGACATACAGAAAGAAAGGAATTACATTTTTTTTTTTAAGTTATTGAGCGAAAATATTACAAAACTATAAGTGTGCATATCGATAAAGATTGTATTATATTTTGATAATTGTCTACAGAACGTTTATAATTTTGCGTTATATTGTTTTTTTTTCCGTTAGTTAGATATGGTTTATGTTAATAAAATATTTGAAATATTGAAATATTATAAGGTACAACAATTACATCATTACACATATTTAGCGAGTAGAAATTTATATGAGGTGAATTTATTATGATTGCTCAGATGGTTTAATGGAAAAATTAGAGACTATTAAATTGTTTCCAGTGAAATTGAATATAAAAAATTGTAAAAGAGAGAATATTATAAACTGTACATGAAGGAAAATGCATGTGTATTGATGTATAGAAATTGAATCAGTTATGCCTTTGAAATAGGTTTTTTCTTTTAATGTTTCGTATAGATTCTTACCTTTCGACGTGATGCGACATCTGGTGAAGCGCAAACGTTAAGATATGCCAAGCAGCCTCGGGGGCTGTCATATATCTGCCATTCATATACGACTTGATTTCGTCATGTACCAAAGGCTTGGGGTTCTCGTTTTCCTGAACCACTCTGAGTAGGGCTCGGTCCGTTTCCTTAAAGAAATACTTATAGAGATATTTGACAAACCCGGTAGTGGTGCAGATTTCTATGTTGATATGTGTTTTGTATTTGAGTAATAAATACGGATTGTAGGGAACAACGAACTCGTTCTCCACACGGTGAACGTTGTTATTACGCCTAATCACCACTACTCTACCGTTTCTCCTTCGGCGATAGTTCACCTGGCCATTTCTGATGTTGGTGTTGTCGCACCAGTACTTAGGAAACCTCCTGAAGCATCTGCCGTCTTGCATGCAGACGGCACCCGGATTGTAAGCGCCGCACGGTCCGTGGATCATGTGCGCTCCCACCAAGTCAAAAAGAGGTCGCTCGGTGTCTGGATCCGGTAGCTCGGCACATACCTGCTGGTCGATGCGGTCTGCGTCGAGCGGCCTATCCTCCGCCCTTAACGTGATGAGAATGTGAGCGTGCGGTAAACGCGCTTCTGAAATTCGATCACGTAAAGATGAGCGATAGGTACGCCCATCACATGTCGAACGGTCAAATCGTCCATCAGCTGTTAGTTTCATCTGAAATACACGACAAATCAGTAAAGGATGATTTGACGGATCATCGTTGGGAGGGATGTTCTCCAAGATCTCAGGCCATTTGGGATTGCACATCATCGTTATAAACAACGACGGATAGCGTCCTGACAGCGTTGCATCTGACTCCTGGGTTCCATATTGAATGTGGACGGAAGAATGACTATCCTTCCGAGGGGAACATCTCGATTCTCCGCCACGTTTCGCACGTAGTCGGCCAGACCTTGATATTCCTCCGCGCGCATCTGATCCTGGTGCGTACGAATGTAGGACATTCGATTTGATTCCACTTTGAGGTAGGCGCACACCACAAACTTCTGCATTAGCTTGTCGGCATATCTGAAAACACTAAAGGCCTCCGCTTCGTTGCCGACGCGGCAAGCCAAACGGCAAGCATAATACTGACATAAGCTCACTCTCGTTCTACGACGTCCTGCCCGATTGTCATTTAGTTGGATGTCTACACGCCTACCTAACTCGCCGGTGGGGAACAGCAATGGAAAACTGAGCGGGTCGCAAAATTCGTTTCCAACTCGATGTCCCGAAATTGATTGTCCTCGTTGGTTAGGAAGACTCTCATCTTCGGATCGGGCATCTCAACCTCGTTGCATTCATAGACGGCCGCCACTTCGTTCACCTCGACGGGATCCAGCTCTCTGTGATGCCGGTCGCGTCGTTGCGTCACGAACTCCAGATACTCCCTGGGAAGAGGACCTTCTGGATTGCGTCGTCTCTGCTGCTGGTAAACATGGTACAGGTGTCTGTACTGTCTGGCGAAGGGGTTGACGTCGTGCATGATGTGGCTTAACGTTCGCATCAGGTCTGGATGAACGTTGAATCCTGCAGCGTCCTCCAACCGTTGACGTGTAACCTCGTCTGGATCGAGAAAATAAAGCGGGCCAGCTTTGTAATGATTTCTCTGTACGTTTACGTCCGTGTAGTGGTGGTAGATCTGTCCCTGGATGACGTAGACGTAAGGGCCTCGCCCAGGAAGATCCCTCAAGTTTGCCTGTACGCTAGCGAACTGAAAGCAATTATTATAAACGATAATATTCCTTGTAAATGCACGGGACAAAACGTGTTGGCCTGTGAAGAGTTCCCGTAATTCGCGTGAAAACTCTTGTTGCGGTCGCGCTAGTGCTACTTGACCGTTGCCGCAACACTTGCTGTAAGTGCCTCTCCATGTCCTCTCGCGTAAGAAATATCTGGCATGACAATGGTTGCATACGCCTTCCATCTGTCCAACGTGACGGTATTCAGCGTGACGTCGTGTCGCTTCCAAATATGTCGGCGGCAGTAGGAAGTTGTTGCGAAATCTGATGACATCCGCTTCAACGTTTTCCCGTTCGACGACGTCCTCGTTTCTGGCGTTCGCCATTCGATTGCGCCTTCTTTCGTCGTTAAAATCAATCGGCAAAGCGGCAACTTCGACGTTGTCGTACATGTCGAATTGTGCGTCCGCCCATTCGTTTTGGATTTCGTTCAAAAAGATCCGAACCTCTTCATCCACATTTGGCGAAACTGGGTTACGGTCTGGGGTAATCTGAGGAGACACTGCGATCGGTTCCTCCTGGTTTGAAACCGAACGTTGGCTAATTGAGTCGACGGGCGACTGTGGTTGCCTAATCGTGTCCTCTGCGTCTAGCCGCGGTCGTTTGCGCGGCGATTCTCTACTGACATCGTCGTCGTCATCATCGGATGAATCTACAGGAAAAATGAATGAACGAATGAATGATTCATGTAGTAATTTGTATGAGTTTTAGTGATAATTAACAATTATAATCGAAGAAAAAGAACTGTTATGAACTTTTATGATTTTACAACAGTAAAGCGTAAACCTTTTCTTTTTTTCTTTTAAGAAGTAGTTTTGGATCTTAATTTTGTTTTGAACTTACCCGAATGCGTGTGCTGGATGTCTATCGGACGGTTCACGATCACGGTCGCTTCCGAAATATCTACCTGGGGCCACTCCATACCATTTTCAGAAGCCAAATCCAAAAGTATCCATTTGTGATGGCGGAGCATTTTGAGAGACCGGGTCATTCGATGTACCTAATACGTATACAACGACAGAAGGAGGAATTTAATGAAAAAAAAATTCATAGTAGGGTATATTATAAATGTATTATTTACACGCCGTATACAGGAAATGTAGTGCTACATATATAAATGTGTGCTTATTGTAAAATGAAAGGTCTATATTGCAACGACATGCAGGTATAAATGGATATATTATTCTAACCTTTAAAAAACTGAATCTAGCATGTTTTTCTCTATATGACTATAATAATAGTTTTAAAATTAGGTTAAAACTTGATTACCTGGAGCAAGAATGTCCCGTTGTGGAGGTGGCTGTTGTCTGGTTCTCGTTCCATTTGCTCGTCGCCCTTTCTGTGCGGTTAAACGCGTTTTTCCCTTTTTCGGCATCTTTTAAACATTGATCACAAAACGTAAACAAACGTGAATATATATACGCATCAAAATTAAGTACTTACCTATACGAATTTCAAATAGTTCTCAAAAATATATAAATACGAATGCAATTGACAATTAATGATATGTGGTGTATCGACAGTTATCAATAACAGATAATGGCGGGTAGACGCTTCTGCTATCGACAATACTTGTTTCATTTATTTGTTTTTGGTGGCTACTATATTGTATATTGATAAATAATGTCACCTAAGGATTTCCTAATGACATCTGTCAGGGTTTGTCAACAATTAATGCGCATGTGCATACAGTTCACTATTTATCATTGTGGCTATTATGAAATTGGTAAAAATACTTGCTGGAAAGTACGGGCTTGTCAGAGTAATAAAGAATTTTGACGTAACTGATATTATATATTTTATAATATATTTTTAGTATTAGTTTATCCTTTAAAATTATAGCACAATATCACTTTTTATGTAGATATAATAAAAATGAAACACCGTTTTATTTTTACTTATTCTTTACTATATGTGTGAAGGTATATAACAATAGAGATAATATAAGCATATTGAAATTATATAATTATTATATTGTAGACATTTTCTCATTCAGCCGATCGCTCTATCCTTACTTAAATAGTGGTATTTTGCATACGTCGAGCACCAATTAAAAAGGCATCGGAGGCTTGTTTACCAAAGAAAACCAAAGTATACCTGTAAAATGAAGGTTACATAAAGCCGTTTCAAAAATAATTCCACATCACGATACGGTTTCTGAGCCGATATTAGCACGCGACAAAACGGCGCTTTTAGTTTGACATCTCTCTTGAATCTCGATCAATAATTTCTCTAAAAACTGAATAATCACATACACGAACATACCTGAGCGCCTGTTACCACTGTTTTGTTATCTTTTAACCCACGGACTGAGCCGTAAACGAAAATAAAGGCACCCCAAATTGTTCCATATTGACATATGATATAGGTTAGGCTATTAGCTCCATCTGAAATGACTATATTTCGCGAATTAATCGGCATGTTCCCTTTCAACCTTCCTGCTATATAGCTCATAACGTTTGTCGAATCACTTTTGTCTTCTTACACTTGCTCGGAGTACATCTTTATCCCAAAAACACGTCGCACTGAATTATGTAGGTTTTAGCAGCCATTTGCCGAACGTACTTCAACGACTTCTGTCAAATCTGACAGGTGTCCCCTGCAAACATATCTATATTAATCGTTTAATTTTGTAAAAACTTTCGCGTTCCTGCCCTATTTTAGGGTTCGAATTGTACGATGAAACATGAGTGAAGCCGTTCCGACAACATTGTGAGGGGACGGCCCGCCCCCACCTCCACGTACCGCGTTCTCCACCCTATCGCCACCCGTTCTCGAGCCTTTAGTAACGCAAGTACCCTGCGGGCTCCAACACACCTCAAATAGGGCGACGCCTATGGAATAGCGCCCCCTGACGCCCGCAAAAGCAAGAGCAAACTTTAGTATATTATAATCAGACATGAAATAATACGACAATGTTATTATAATGCAATTTATTAAAATAAGAAAGTGAAATGAAAAAAATAGGTACAACATTATAATTAAATCGTGAAATTTGGAATTATTACAAACTACGAAAGTTAAATAGCGACAACGAAATCAATGAGACCCTTGAGCTTGAATTTGGGAAACTAATCCATCGATGTTTGGATGAATTCCACTGATAGAAAGACGTAAAGAATTTTCCAAATTATCGTCAGTCAGCCTTGTACGATGTTTTGATTTATTAACTTTCATCATTGAAAAGAACTGGTCGCATTTATAAGTACTGCCAAACGCACTAATCAATCTTCTTGCGAATTTTCTAAGCTCCGGAAAATGGTCTTTTTCGAGGTATTTTTTTGTAGAAAGCGTACAACTCCATGTCTTCAAATTTAGATTTTAGGAGTGAGTTTTCTTGAAGCTCGATCAACTTCTTTTGCAAGTGTATTGGAGCATTTTGTACATTACTTTTTGTTGAAGTAGCTAATAAGTTGAAACTGTCTTCCATGTTTTTAAACTCGCTAAATCTGTTCGAAAATTGCTCCGACAGTAACTTGAGTTCTTCAGCATATTGAGCATATGCAGTATTTTCATACGCAGAGAGCGTGGTGAAATGGTAACTGTTACCAGACAGCAACTGTGCCTCACAAGCGGCTTTTGTTTTGAAACTCTTTCAAACGGCTGCACAAATCATTTACTAACTGTCCTTGTTTTTGAAGTTCCAAATTTAAATCATTCAAATGGCCTGTAAGGCCGACCAGAAATGCTAAGTCACATGTCCAGTTTGGGTAACTTAATTCAGATAGTGGTTTATCTTTTATTTGCATAAAATCTGCTATCTCATTTCTAAGCTCGTAAAACCGTTTCCGTATTTTTCCTTTGCTTAAACATCTGACTTTACAATAATATGTTACGTCGTCATATTCGGCTGATATTTCATCCAAAAACGCCTTGAACTGACGATGGTTAAGCCCTCGGGATCGAATAAAATTGATGGTTTTTACTACCACATTCATAACATTCTGGAGTCGAATGAACTTAGAACACAAGTTCTGTTGGTGGATAGTGCAATGAAGGACTATCAAATCATCTTTTTGCACATTTAATTCAGTTGCTTTTTCATACAAAATTGCGATGAAACCTTTACGTAAGCCGACCATAGAAGGTGCACCATCTGTACATACACCAACTAATTTTGACCATGGCAAACCAAAACTTGTGAATACCTTTTCAACTTCATTAAAAATGTCCTCTCCTGTAGTGGTTCCTTTTAGCGGCTGTAAAGCAAGCAATTCCTCAGTAACAGTGAACTTTCTATCAACACCTCGAATAAATATAGCCAGTTGAGCTGTGTCAGACAAATCGGTGCTCTCGTCTAATGCTATGGAAAGTGATTCAAAACCAGCCATACGGTCAGTCAAAGTTGTTTTTATATCATTAGCCATCATTTCTATACGTCGGACAACAGTTCGTCTTGACAAACTAATTTTTTCAAATTCATTTTTCTTTTCAGGACACAAAACACTGCAAACTTCTAACATACACTCCTTGATAAATTTTCCTTCGGCAAGTAGTTTTAATGACTTTGCCAACTTTGAACTAACTATAAAACTAGCTTTCACAACATTATGAAGTTGTGTTCTTTGTTTATGAAACATTTGCTGCTGTTTTTCCAAATTTGCGGTAAGCTTCTGGATTTTGTCTTTTCTTATTTGTCCTGTCAGTGAGTGCAGCATAGGATGCTTAGTTGAGGAGCTTGCGTGCAAAACCGGATATATCCATCTTTAGTAATTTTTCAGGAGATGGCAAAAACTCTCATTCGTTGGCCCTTATGCTTAGAGAATGCAGTACCCTGGGTTGGCTCTCTTCAATATAGTGGTTTAAATCCCTAATTTTGGTTTTGCTACTTCCAATGGTTTTGGAGAAATTTTGAAAAATAGTTTGGATATATCCGCTTTTGCTTCAAAAGTGGTATAAATGTTGAGAGAAATGGTACAAAATGTGCCCAAAAATGTTTTATTCATTACTATAATATATGAAACACTAAAGAATAAAAAAATTCACAAAAACACAAGAAAATTCTCACAAAAAGAAACACAAGAAAGTTAAATATGGACGGCTGGTTCCTCAAAGAGACAATCACACCGTTCTCCATTATTATCTTCATCTTCGCCAGCTTCCTCTGAGGTTGTTGTTAGCAAATTTTTGTACCACTCTAAATCAGCACGCGAATCCCACTCCTCGCCAAAGTTTTCCTGCATCAGATGTCTAAGGCTCGCTTTTTTCTTTTCGGGCAGACAGTGTCTGAATCCAAGCTGTTGCAGTTTAAGATTGTTGTCACATTGTCCTTTTTTTATTAATGTTTGTGCCGTACTCATGTTGCTTTGAAATCTGTAAAATTCATAAGCTGTTACTTTTACATTGGCTTTCGCTTGACCCTTTTTCTCAAACTTCTTAATGACTATCCTTTTAGTATTTGCAATGCCTTTTATTTTCTTATAAACCTTTTCGAATGCTTTTATATTATATAATTGCCAATCTTGGCCTAAAAGTTTTACATTTCCCACCTCAGAGTAAAACCGAACATATTCTTCTTTAGAAATTATCTCGGGGGTTTTCCTTAATAATCTCTCAACCCTGCCAAAACACCTATCTGCTGCCATAAAACTATGTCCGCGCACTGGAAATGTTACCATGATTTCGGATACATGATTCGGAGACTTATGTTTAAGCCAAAACATTAAAGCGTGTAGTATGTGGGAATTCTTGTTCTGGCCAGCACAGCCGTCACAAAACAATCGAATTTGACACACTCCATCATAATCTAACGATTGCAAGTAATCAAGTAAAGCTGAACCAATTTCGGTCGATCCACGGCCAGCTAAGTCTTCTGTCCATACGTAAAAATTGGGATTTCGCGAAGACATACCTACACAACAAAAAAGCGTAGAGACTTATCTGATGTGCGTAAAATGCATCTCCTATAGGGGTACGCGGTAAAGGCTGGACCTGCTGAAGGTCGAAACAAAATGTTATGCTCCTCTCTGGTGTTTCTTTGGCGAGACTATAGAAAGCACTAGCTCGCTTTCTATGAACACGATATTCTAATAAGAGTTGCATCTTCTTTTCTTCATTAGTTTCAATGTTGTACTGTTGTTTTAGTCTGTTACATTTTGAGCAAATATCCGAAGCCGGCGAAGAAAATCCAATATTAAATTCCCCGATAAAAATTTTTCTAAACATGAAATAGGACACGCGTGATTCAGGCGAAGCCTGTTCGTTAAACATTTTGTGCAGTTTAGCAATTGATAGAGTTGCACTTAAATAAATTCGCTTTGATTTTTTCCTATTGTAGTGACTTTCCCTCCCTTTCAGTCTTTTAATAAAACTGCGTACATGGTTCTTTTTATCTGCCGTTTTGTGTGAAATACGATCGCCGCCCCTGCCCTCTTTTGGTACTCCACCTTTCAAAAGTACTTTAGCAACGGTGTTTATTCTGTGTTTTGTAATACCCAGTACAGCAGTAAAAAAGCTTTGACATACCCTTGTTACAGAGCCGCCTATAGGGATGAAGTACGCAATACTTAGGTTCTTTCCTGCCAGGTCTTTGTTATGTCTGCGACGATTGATAGGTGCAACAGATAGAATGTGGCACAACCTAATATCCTGGTTAGTTTTAATAGAGTCTTCGTAAAAACGCTTCCGTGCTGTACGTACATCACGTAGTTTTATTTTAACGCATTTATAGGTTTTTCCGTTATGTGTACAAGGACGCTTGAAACGCTGCAAACCCCGGATCTGGATCACCGTACCTGCACATTAAAATGATATTTACAATCAAATACGCAATTAACAGCGCTATCAATAACGCAACCCAAACGATACGTTAATAATATTCATAATATAACTTCACCTCTTTGACGTTTTAGTCTGGCGGCTCGTAAATCCCTTTTTCCTCTTCCTGCTTCCGTTATTTCCCTTTTCGACGGTAACAAATTCTTCCTCCATCTTTAGCACAAGTTGTATAAGCACACAGAACAATATAGAAGCAAATTAAACTCTTTGAAAGGGATAAACACGTGCACACACCCAACTACAACTTTTAGGTTAGAAGTGTACAATGGGCGGCAAGAGCACCTTGGCGACGGATATATCCGCTTTTGCTCCAAAAAAGGGATTTGTCCGGGTTTGCTCGCAAACACGAATTTCAAACTGCATTTTAATACGTTTGTAGCCGGTTGTGGTCGCAAAGGACGTCAAAAATGAGTAGAGGGGGTCGAAATTATACTGCTGACATGTAAAACTTAATTTGACAACAAAATGGAATTATCCGGTTTTGCACGCAAGCTCCTCAGTTGAGTAATGCCTCTTTATATTGAATTCTTTCTTCATTGAAATGGATTCATTATACATCAAACAAATAGGCTTACCATTGTGCAAGATAAAAAAGAATTCTTCCATTTTTCTTGAAACTGGCGACCCTCTGCATCTACTTTTCGTTTCTTTCCACCAGACATTATTTTCGTTTACTTTTCGTTCGATAAACTTAATAACAAAATATAATTAGTAAGCACTCAAGATGCACACAGAGTCACAAAGCAAATTGACGGCATTAGCAGTTCTCTAGGATATCGCTTGTCGAAGCTATCACCTCGCTTGCTCAAATAGAACTGAACTAAAGTTCGGGCCATCCACCCGCTTATATAGGCAAAATGAAGGAATGATCTAAAATCGTCTAGTGTAGAACATTTGAGAAGCCATAATCTTTTGTTGCGGCGCCAGTGAGGCGGTAAACATCAAAGGCTTTGATGTTTGCCGCCTCACTCTTTGATGATCGCCGCCACTCGGCTTGCTCGCTCACTAGATTCCGCGGGAGCAAGCGACAAACCCCATATCACTCGATCTTCCTCATTTGGAGTGAGTATGAGTAAGTAGTGGTGTAGTATTTTTTTTTAATTGGGTTTTTCAAAATGTCTCGCGGGCCGGATCAAATCTTACAGCGGGCCGGTTGTTGCCCACATATGCTTTAGATAGAGCAGCTGCAGAACGCGGACGAAGTTTTCGCAAAATTTTCTAATTTTTGAAATATGTAGTGGATGATTCTGCATAACGTCGTGAATGAACGGTGCATCGGTAGATTTCAATATTTTCTTTGCAGCAAACATTATAGGCTCCTTTGGTAATTGTCGCAGCGACTCTGTTTTTCTTCTTTTTTGACGTTCACTCAGCCGTTCAAAATCTGTTGAGGTTGACGCTGTTGGGCCATGAAATAAAGGTTCATTTGAATCCTCACTTCGAATTTTCGTTGGTACTTCAAACCGTGTGCTTAGCTTAGTCTGTTTCCTCGTGTGTTTAGTTATCTTGCCTATCGTGTCTTTCTCTTCTTATCTGCTTCTTATCTGCTAGATGGACCTGCCATGTACCCAGGATGTTTCCGCAGTGCGACTGTCAGGGGGAGCAACGATAAACAAAACACGTATGGGCTGAGCGAGTCGCCTTGAAATACGCTCCTTCTGATGTAGATGCAGATTGGCGAACTCACTATCGTATTATTTCCTTTTATAATCACTACCCTGGCAAGGCATCCGTAATCTCCAGGGAACGCTTATATACCCTAACAGTCTACGCATAAGACCGTCGGATGTTGAATCGAACGTCTTTTGGGAGTCAACCCAGGCATTGCTATTATTACAATAGACATAAACATTCACATACCCGTGATGTTTATCTCTAAACATCCAACAAAGTTCGCAGTAAGCCACAACCAATATTGGTGAGAAACATAATTAATTTCTTCTATGCACAATTCTTGACTTAGATTTTTTGAGTGTAGTACGTCAAACTGAATGATCGACCTTCAGCATCTTTTGCGAATTGTATATTTGCAATAAATCTTTTTTCAGAATCGCTAAGAATACTGCTAAAATTACATCTTTCGGTCTTGAGCTTTAATACCGTGTTTTTTGTGAAAGAGAGACTGAACTCGAAGTAACGGTAATTTCGTATTTCTCTTTTACCGCAGCAATACTTATCGTGAAAGACTAGTAGCAAACGCTGTTCAAATCCCATTTCTTTACTTAAATATCTTTTCACAACCGGTTTCGGCGTACTGCCATCATCAGGTGTTAGAATCGTCAGTAGAATTACAATGAATTATCCCTATTTTTGCTGCCAGTCGAATCTTTTTAACATTCTAAAATTTCTAATCAATTCACCATCTGTATAACTTTGCATTATCATTCTATCATAGTGATTATTACTTCTCTGTTTTATCCAAACTGGTTTACATTGGATTATATCAATCAGAATTTCGGGAGACACATTTTCTATGACACCATAACGATATATGTGAAACTGTTGTTGAGCACCATATAATTTCAATTGTTTAAACAAATGTATACGTTTACTTTTGAATTTAGGAAATAATCTTGTTTGTGCATATCAAATATTCGAACAATTTTATTAATCATAATGTTATTAAAATGCATAAAGCAAAAATATGTATTACATATTCTACATCTCTTATTGTTTTCACGATGGTTATTTGTTTTAAATTAATTATTTGATTATTTTGGCAATTTATTAAGAAAATTTAAAAAAATTAAAAAATTACAGAAAACAATTGCAATATTGTTATTTACATTGGAATTTGTAAAAGTACTAAATTTACTGTGAAAAATACAAAGATAAATCCATAAAAACCGTAGATAATAGTTTGGTGTACGTTGGCTTAAATGTTTCTTTTTGAAAAAACAAAAAAACTATTTTCTTTTTCGTTTAAATTAAAAACAAAACCTTTTGTTTACCTTTAAAGAGAATATCAGTTGCAGTTGTACCTTGTCCATTTTCTACGTTAAGGTTGTTAATTCCACGAAAACTATAAATACTTAGTTGGTGGCTCCTTTGTTTTTTGTCAATTAAAAATATATAAAGCGATATACAATACTTACTAAACAATATATATAAATTTATATAATTAGTTGATGATATGTAGAGTATCTACAGTGATGCAATGTTTTTTTTTTTCTTTAAGTTTGACAATAATTGATTATATTTTTGTAAATTAACAAAAAAAAGTAAGAATAGTGATTTAATATAACATATTTGTAAGTTAATATACATTTATAAATATAATCCTGTTTAATAAAGCTAAATTTAACTGAAAATGTATCGTTGTGAAATAAAAATTAAAGGAGTAACAATCTTTAGAGATAGATTGTAATTTTCAATATGGTCATCGTTCATTTAATTATTTAAACAATCTCACGAAGAACAAATACCATGTGTGGGTGTAAATCCACGAAGAGCGCTATTCGTCTGCACAGACCTGTGTAGGTTAGCCCCGTTTTTGGACAAGTTACGGACATCGCCGTCAGTAGGACGTTTAAGTACGACGTGTTCTTTAAATTAAAAACATAAAACCGTATTAGGCAATCATATTGGCAAGATCGAATTTTGCCGTTCTTAATCTAAAATAGGTGAATGACGATGATGAAAATTACAAAATTTCGTCAAACACGATGTTCCGCGTATATACTGAATTACTATTTTCGACCAGTTTACCTTGATTTGTCGTTTCAGCGACATACACAAATACTTGATCAAATCTCCTCACACGTGAAAATGCCACATACAATTGTCCATCTTGGAATACGGATGGATGGATGGATGGATGGAACACCTCGTTCGATTTATTCATTATTTTTATATATTACTTTGCATGCATTACTATTGAATTTTCTTGCGTACATACGCTTACAATTCTAATATATTTCATTATAATTTGAAGCCAAATTTGAGCCAATGCTTGCATTAGTTGTCTGTCATCCCAGCGCTGGTATAGCACGGGGTTGTCCTTTTGACATCTTTTCAGGTTCTTTGGGGGCATATAGGCTCAGGTTTTTTCATTCAGTTCCGTTGTGGGTCGATGCTGCCGGGGTATTTATTCTATCGGGGTGCGATATATTTCCAGATGCCGACACGGGAGTTGGTGTTTTTTCTCCATTTGCCGGACGCGAGTTATATCCCGTATAAGCGGGTTGTCATGTCTTACTGTTTTTTTCATAGAATTTGACGCAGTCTCCCTCACATAATTCTTGACTAGCGGAATTCCCGCTTCCATATGCAGCTGCTGAATTGGCGTCGTGATGTCCGCTCCCAGGATAATCCGCAGGCATTTATTTTGTTGCGCTTGTAACCTTCTAAAGTGCCTGCTGGCCGCGTTCGCCCATATTGATTGATTAGGCAAATGCCAACGGCGTCGAAGGTCTGCCCTTGAACCTTGTTGATTGTTAAAGCGTATGCCAGTTGTAGGGGAAATTGAAGTCTGCTAAGGACGAACGATAACGTGATATCGGCTTCTGATGTGTCGACAAAGTCGACTCGTGGGACGAAAATCGTTTGCTGTGTTAGTTGTCCGTCCCCATTCAACTGCTCTGCGTCGATGTAGTGTTCGCCGAGGTTGCGAATCAAAAGTCGAGTACCGTTACAAAGTCCGGCTCGAACGTCAAGATTCTTTAGCAGCATAACTACAGTGCCTTCCTTCAAGCGATGTCGGTTAGGCGGAAATCCAGACGGCATCAAATTATTTTAATACTCCATGATGAAGTTGTCCGCTTCATGTTCTAATTCGGCAACAATAGACTCGGCGCTGATATAGACTCGTTCAGGAGCATCTGCAATCATATCCAACACTTTATTATTAATCTCGTGACACCAGTTATTTAGTGGACCCAAAACGGCTTTATTCGGAACATCTCCTGCGCGAAGTTGCCCAAAAACTTATCGTATGAGTTCCTCTGGACTGTCCAGAACGCATCGATCGGGAACGCGAGCGATTCCTCGTGTATGGGCTTGTGGAATTTCTGGCATCTCTAAAGTACCGTTGCCTAGTCTATCCAGCCATGCAATGAAATCAATCTGTAGAGGATCTACGCGCATGTTTATTTCAAGTCGCAATTCTTCGAATAGTTGCGTCAGTGCGGGCTTGATTTGACGCAAGCCTGGGCGACGTTGGTCCTGTCACTGCCTATAACAATCGGTAAGCATTGTTTAAAATCGCCACCTACCATTATACACTTGCCGCCAAAGGGTCTTTCGTCGGGGCACAGGAATCGAAGACTTTTTTCGATAGCGTCGAAAGCCAGTCGCCTCTTTCGACTGAAATCTGATGGCCGACGTAGAATTTTCCACAATACGAACCGGGAGTCGGAAGGTACTGTGCACGGTTCTCCCTTGTTTGAGGAGCGATGCCGCCAATCCTGTCCACGCTACCGCTAACACTTTAACGTTCCGAGCGTTCAATCAGGTGGTGACGCTATTGTAGAGAAACGTTTTCCCGGTACCAGCGGCACCTGTCACGAAGAATAGCCTTTTCGCTTCTCCATCGTCATCTACGGTTACGTTGATCGACGTTGAGACATTGTAGCTGGTCTTCGCCTTGACGTCGTTCCTCGTCGACATCGAGGTGCTGATGTTCCTCAACGACATTGTAGTGTGGTGGATCTGGCAACCCGTATTCCGACAATCTTTTGCCACTTACTAAAAGAATGGACTGGATTCCAGAGAGGGCGGCGTTTTCTTCGTCGAGTCGTCGAAGAAAATCTTCCATCATATGACTAACGTTAAAAATTCTAGGAACGATCGGTTTCGAAGATCGTTGGCGTCGCTTCCAACGTTTCGCGCCGTTGTTCCAAACGTATTGCAGCGGAAATTCTCCGTACTGCAATTGTCTCGCCTCTGGATCTCTGCGATTCGTTTCAAACCATTGTAAAACGCTGGTGGTAGGTTCCTCGTTGGCGACAATTTCTTCTTCACCTTCTCCAAAGAGGACCTGCTGTCTACCAGGAAAATGTATTGGCGATCTGAACATGCAGAAAAAAAGGTATTACGTTTATTTATAGTTATTGAGCGAAAATATTACAAAACTATAAGTGTATATTGATAAAGACTGTATTATATTTTGATAATTTGATGCAGAATGTTTATAATGTTATGATAAATTGGATTTTTTTTGAAAGTTTTTTTTAAATTATATTTATTTTTTAATTAAGAAATGCTTAGAAGAAGCAACATTATAAAATGTACGTATAAATAAATAAATGCATATTATTTTAGTTTGGTGTATAGAAATTCGATTAGATTTCTTTTGTAAGTTTAGAAATATAAAAAAGTTGTATGAAAGATATAATAAAAGTAGAATTAATTTAGAATGGTTTTTTGTTTGGTATGCGTAAAGAAACGTTATGTTTTGTTGTTTTCTTTTAAACATAATTATTGTGAAATGCATTACATCCAATTATAAATCATTGTTAATATACGTAATTCAATTAATTTATACTGTTATTTTTATTTATATTAAAATTATTTCAAACAAAAATGATTATATTCACAAACATACCTAGCATTAATGTTAACAAACTGATTTATTTATTTATTTCTCATTAGTAACTTAATGTACAAACTTTAAGTTACGTAAAACTATTACTCCATCAATTAAAATTTAAGGAAAAATTAAACGTAAAAGAAATACCACTTTCATAACATATGTTTCGCAAATACATCAATTAAAAAATATCATTTCAAACTATGCTATGAGGACAAGAATATTATAACAGTAATACGATATAGTATATAAATCGGCCCCTAGAAATGCCATCGAGGGGTAGTGC
The DNA here is from genome assembly GCA_004143645.1 of Protaetia brevitarsis. Lineage (NCBI taxonomy): Eukaryota > Metazoa > Arthropoda > Insecta > Coleoptera > Scarabaeidae > Protaetia > Protaetia brevitarsis. The sequence goes on along the minus strand of RXPK01000392.1, from coordinate 134,906 downwards.
GATGACCAAAAAATCCTTTCCGATGAAGCTAATAAGATTTCTTTTTTTACATTTTAGAGCCAGATATCAATATAATATAACAGCATCACGAAATTTAGTACAGCAACAACATTTAAAGATGTGTTTAAAGTTCATCGAACAGCTTCTCGGAAGAAATATTTTACTCAAATAATTGACCGATGTACATATGACAGGAAGTGATATTTTCTAAATCATTTAACAAACTAAATATAAAATAAAAATCCAAATATAACAATAACTTTTTTAATGTCTGAAAATTAAAAAATACATACATATATATATAAATATATTATACTTATAACCGTATCTCTAACTTACCAACTAGCTACTGGTCCCACGTTCTGAAACAAACAAAAAAAAAGATAAAAACATATATTACAAAACATACCTTTAACTTACCATACGAATGTTGGTTTTGTATGAACGTGGAACCAGTTGCTATAAAGTATTTATTCACTGTTACTTTGGCGTTATACCGAGATCTGTCAACAAAAAAAAAATATATATAATATATATATTATATATATATAATAATATATATATATATATATATACAAAATACTATATATGAAAAGAGAAATTTCTTGGGTAGCGGCATTTATTTAACAAACTATCATCCTTTAACTACAAAAACGTTTCAATGCTTTGTACATCTTTATCAAATTGTATGTTCGTACAGAAACATAAAGTCAAACAAATTTTAATTTTAAATTTTACATTTTATATTATATTTTCGGTTATATATAAAAATATATAAACAAATTTCTTCATCCAATAAAATCAATAGATAAACAAGCGTATAATTATTATTAAGATATAGAAAACTAATACATATTCACTGAACAATACAAAAATATTTATGATAAATTACACTTACTTTCCTTTCCCGCGACGACGGCCCCGCTTACCCCCAGCCACCGGCCGGGGAACCGCCACATCCACCTCCATCTAAAATTTATAAAAATAATAACAACAAAAAAAAAATATAAACGAGTTAACATGTTCATAATACATACAATACTATAATTATGCCGTCAACAATTTATTACACTTTCATGCAATGATTATATTTCTATCTTATTGTAACAATATTATATTAAGAGATAACTATCTAAAATCCAAATCATTACGTGTAGAATATATCTACACTACACACATAAAGTGCAGTAAACCATTAATTTATTTGCAAATGTAACAAAAACAATATATATTTACAGTGGTGGAGGTGGTGGACGCCGCCGCCGCTACCTGGGGGAGACGGGGGGCCTCCGCCTCAATTTGCCCCTCCCCCTGCTCTTTCTGAAATGAAAAAGCAAAAAAAAAAAGCAAATGTATAAAATGGCGCGTTAAAAATTGTAATACATAATATTAATTATAGATATCTATCTAAAATCTAAATCATTACGTGTAGAATATATGTACACTCCGCATATAAATTGCAGTAACCCATTAATTTATTTGCGAATGCAACAAAATAAAAATAAAATAAACATTAGGAATACTTACATTGTTTGAGACGGTGGCCGATTTCGCCGCGCCACCACCATTTGCCCCTCTTCTTTCTGAAATGTGATGAAATGAATTAAAGAAAATGTATAAAATGGCGCGTTACAAAAAAAAAAAACATACCTCTACAATTCTTTTCTGTTGATCCATCTTACCCCAAAAAATGGGGTCGAGACGCGAGATTTTTCTTAAAATGACCCGATTTATGGAGATGCGTTTTAGGGGGAGTGCGCATAAAATTCTAACGGATTTCGTCGTTTGACAACTGCCGCTGTCACACGGTAAAATGTCGCGAACTTCGATGAACGATTTCTAACGAAAATAGGTGTACAATCGACACATATTAAGTCGAAACGTGACCAGAGAGATGTTTAGAAACTGCATATTCATTAGCATATGAAAAAATGTGTAATAATTCGCGAAATATTGCCATTTCAGATAGAGCTTATACTCTAACCTAACATATCAATTTGGAACAATTTGAGCTAGCCTTATTTTTGTTCAAGACTCAATTCGTCGGTTTAAAGGTAAAAAATAACATTCGTAATACACGCTCAGGTATGTTTGTGAAAGTGCTTATTCAGTTTTTAGATAGATTATTGAACAAATTTCATGAGAAATGTCAAATTATGACACGCTCATATTCCCAAATTATTATCGGGATGATTTCGGAATGAGAGAGGCGCGTAGGTAATACGGAAAAGATAGCAAAATGACTGGATATAGGTGATGAAGCCCTGTGATAACGAAAATTACTCGCAAATACTCAAAATGATACAAAATACTTCCGATAAAAGCAGCGCGCTTTTTAACGACAAGATACGGCATTATCGACAGTAGTGAAGGTAGGTTTCGTTTTCGCGATATTTACTAATTAAACAAGAACAGCGAAAGGTCTTTTAGTCATTGTACTGACGTAACGTAGCTAAAATTTCTAAAATGGTATAAAATAAATTGAACTGTCAGTTGATTTCATATAGTGTATCCATTATTTATAAACGGTTATTTCGAAAACTACGAACACGAATACATTTGATCTAGCGGAGTTGGCGTGCGACAAACGGACTTTGTCGACGCAAGGTACCCGGGATCGAATCACTGGCGGGGCAAGATTTTTTTTTGCCATATTTTTTTTTTTCCATTTCGTTTTTTTGTTCGATGGTAATTACATGATTATCTATTAATAGTGTTGATGTATATACAAAAGAACATGTATTTTACGTAGACTGATGTATGACAGTGCACATTAAAATGAAACAAAAATTCAATCGGTGCATAAAAGTGCAGTAAGTCGAAAACGCTATAAAATATTGTCGCAATAAATTAATTTTTGCAACTTGAAATAATTATAACTTTAAAATTAACATTTTTACATATAGTACTACAAAAAAAAAAGGTTCTGTTTTTTTCCCGTATCTGATTCCATCCGAAGGCTGGGTCGTTGATTACAGCTCCATTTTTGCATTTAGGAAAAAAATCTTTTCTACAAAAGTTGTACAGAATTGAATGCTGCATAAGTTAAAAATATTTTCAAATGTACCGGGTGTTCAAGAAGACTGAGTTTTAGGAAAAAACTTTTTTACAAAAGTTGTACAGATTGCTGCATACCCTAAACATAGTTTCGACTATACAGGGTGTTCCAAAAGTAAAAACAAAAGAAAACTACACTTAAAACGTATTGCACATTGTAAAATTGGCAACTTCTCTCGAATGGGGACCGACTTCAAGAAACCACCTTCCTTAAGTAACCACCTTCCTCAAGTACCACCTTCTTCACTGACTAGAAGCGCAGCTTCTAGTTTTGGAAATAATGAATGGAGAATATAATATGTTAATAAAATATTTGAAATAATGAAATATTATAAGGTACAATGTTGCTTTTAACAAATGATAAATTACATTATTGTACATATGATATATTTAAAAAGTAGTAATTTACGTTAGGTGAATTCATTACGATTGTTTATATGGTTTAATTAAAAAATTGAAAATTATTAAATTGTTTTTAGTAAAGTGGAATATAAAAAACTTTAAAAGAAAGAATTTTATAAATTGTACATAAAGGAAAATGCATGTATATTGATGTATAGAAATTGGATCAGTCTGGCCTGTGAATTATTTGTTTTTTTTTGTTTGTTCATATAGAATTTTGTTATTTGAATTAGTCACCTTGTAGTTTTTTGTAGTTACAATTAAAAAAAAAGTATAGATCCTTACCTTTCAACGTGATGCGACATTTGGTGGAACGCAAACGATAAGATATGCCATGCAGCCTCGGGGGTTGCCATTCAAATAGGAATTTATTTCGTTTGAAGGCCTGGGGTTCTCGTTTTCTTGAACCACTCTGAGTAGGGCTCGGTCTGGTTCCTTAAAGAAATACTTTTAAAAATATTTAACACACCCGGTAGTGGTGCAGATTTCTATGTTGATATGTGTTTTGTATTTCAGTAATAAATACAGATTGTAGGGAACAACGAACTCGTTCTCCACTCAATCACGTCAAAGATGAGCGATAGGTACGCCCATATAACGAACGGTCAAATCGCTCATCAGCTGTTGAAGTTTCATCTGGAAAAGACGACAAATCAGTATAGGATGATTTTATCATCGTTGAGAGGAATGTTTTCCAAAATCTCGGGCCACTTAGGATTGCACGTCATTGTTATAATCAATGACGGATAACCAATTACGTTCACGACAGCCATAGCGTGCTGATAGCGTTGCATCTGACTCCCTGGGTCCAAGGTTAAATGTGGACGATAGAATGACTATCCTTCCGAAGGGCACATCTCGATTCTCCGCCACGTTTCCCACGTGGTCGGCTTGACCTTGAGATTCCTGTGCGCGCATTTGATCTTGGTGCGTACGAATGTACATTCCATTCGATTATACTTTCAAATATGCACACACCACAAACTTCTTGCATTAGCTTGTCGAAAAATCTGAAAACATTAAAGGTGTCCGCATCGTTTCCGATGCGATACGCCAAACGGTAAGCATAATAGTGACATAAGCTCACTCTCGTTCACGACGTCCTGCTCGATTGTCATTCAGTTCGATGTCTACTCGCCATTGGGAAGCAGCAATGGAAAACTGAGCGGGTCGCAATATTCATTTTCCAACTCGATGTGCCGAAATTGATTGTCTTCATTGGTTAAGAAGACTCTCATTTTGGATTGGGCATATGAGCTTCGTCGCATTCATAGACGGCTGCCACTTCGTTCACCAACGGGATCCAGCTCTCTACGATGCCGGTCCTTGTGTCGCAAGTTCCAGATACGCTCTGGGAAGAGGACCTTCTGAATTGCGTCGTCTCTGCTGTTGGTAAACATGGCACAGGTGTCTATACTGCCTGGCGAAGGCATTGACGTTGTGCATGATGTGATAACGTTCGCATCAAGTCCGGATGAACGTTGAAACCGGCAGCATCCTCCAACCTTTACGTGTCGCTTCTTCCGGATCCATAAAATACAAACGACCGCATTTGTAATGGTCTCGATTTATATTTACGTCCGTGTAGTGGTGGTAGATCTGAATGGCGTAGACGTAAGGGGCTCGCCCAGGAAGATCCCTCAAGTTTGTCTGTACGCTAGCGAACTGAAAGCAATTATTGTAAACGATAATAGTCCTCTTAAATTCACGGGACAAAACATGTTGACCTGTGAAAAGTTCCCGTAATTCGCGTGGAAACTCTTGTTGCGGTCGCGCAAGTGTCACTTGACCGTTGCCGCAACACTTGCTATAAGTGTCTCTCGATGTCCACTCGCGCAAGAAATATCTGGCTTGACAGTGATTGCATACGCCTTCCATCTGTCCAACGTGACAGTATGCAGCATGATGTCGTGTCGCTTCCAAATACGTCGGCTGCAGCCGGGCGTTGTTGTGAAACCTGTCGATCTACCTCATCACCTCTAAGGCCAAATAAAGAAAAAGGAAGATTTAAGGCAACTACTAACCATTTACACATCTGTTCATCAAACGTTAAAAATTCTAAAATTATTTAATGGTATTCTTTTTTTAATTATTACACTGGCAGTTGTACTTTTCAATTTTAATTTGTTTTTGGAATGTACATAAAAATTAATCGTTTTATGCAAAGAACGTTCAGAAAATGGTGTTGAATTGAAGAATTACAAATATCTTAAATTAGTAATTTTCTCATTTTTTTTCCTTTTGGGACATTAATTCTCTATTAATTTTATAAAGCAAGACCGTACGCTAAATCTAACAAAAAAATTAATGACTATGGTAGTGGAAAAGCACTAAATGGTGGATTAAAATCAATGCGCTCCATCATGCATTTTAAATTAACTCCGACATGTGCTGGTACTGGTACATAACTTTTCCACCACGACTGAAGTTGATAAATGAAGATAGTAAATTTTTCTGTAGCTACATTACATTTCTCATACAATTTGCCAGATGTATATGCCTTAAAATGAATTAAAAGAGTGGGTAAAGCTATTGTCGAAGTGTCAGAGAGTTGTTGACACTTTACGCAACTGTGTTTTTCAATCATTTCTTTAATCAAATAGCCGCATTCATTAACAAATGCATTTTGTTCTGGGAAATTGATACCTCTATATGCCACAGTGACCATGTTGTTCCAGAATTTCTTTGTTTTTTGTTTGAAGATCGTCACTTTTCCGTATCACTGGGATTACAAGGGGGTAAATTATAAAAAAGCTTTTAACGCACAATATTTGCAAGCGTTCTGGTTCTTTTATTGTAATATGACATATTATTAACTTTTAATAGTAGTAATGATGTAAATTAAAAAGTACAATTCATTAAAATACAAATACCACAAAATTAATTACGAAAGTAAGTATAAGTTAAATTATACCACTTAGTATAATTTAAAAAAAAATATTTGTTTTCTTCATACAGGAACACAAACTACATGAAGCACTTAACACTAGAGCAGGACTTGCACTGCACGACTTCTAATATTAGACTTACTTGCTACTGTAATACAGAACCTTTATATAGTATAATAAGTACTTGGTCAGCGATTCATGGGATTCCGTGAATCGCACGTAATTTTTCCCGAACAATCTAGATACGGGTACGTGACTTATACATATTATAACACTAACATGCGATATAGTGAAGAAAATAAATTAGCAGTGTTGAAGCAATTGATTTAATAAACGTTAAAAATTCCGTCTTTGAACTTGCAAACGTTTTTCAACAGTCACTTTCAGAGTAAATTTGATGACATATTTATATAATTACTAGACCCCTAGATAATTTAATATTTTAAAATGTGGTCAAGTTCATGCGAAGATGAAAACGATGGAATTTTGCCGAGAAGAGACCGCATTTTTTGGAAATAGAATAAATTATGAGTACACACCGAAAACTTATGAATTTAATGAGAGATTTCGTATGCATTATTCACAATTTCAGGGGTGCGTTCGAAATATGAGGTTCTATACCAACAGTTCGTTCGAAATTGAAGGTACGATATACGAGAGTGCACACGTCTTTAATCAACTTTGAACTTGGTTAAATTTATTCGGGCATGCGCTGTATCAATGTTTATATGTTATATCCGTTATACTTAAGATTTTAGGTGATTTCAGGTTTGTGGAGTTTTCTTCCAAATAATTTTAGTTGTTCAAAATCAATGAAAGCATGAGTATAAGCCTTGTACACATTCTGTGTGTTATGGAGAAGTTGGACAAGTTTTGTTAGACGAAAGTAAGCTTTTGTAGATCTAGGATAACACAAGTGCGTAAATTATAGCTGCACCTATAAATTTGCTAACACCTACTTTGTAATGTATGTATTTCTGCAGCGGAAACTATTCCGTTTTTACCCTTCACCGAAGAAATAATATAAATCTTTGGTTATAAAATTTATGAACACCTAAATAGCAGAATCGATGGCCATACTACTATTAAAACCAAAGAGGCTCTGAACAAAAAATGCAATTTTGCTTTTAATAAATTTGTACAAAAAGAAAATAGTGGATTTGGAAATATAGCAGTTTTTAAATCAATTTCTATTGAAATGGTAATAGGACATAGGCACTCTGAAGTGCTGTGTCGAGACAAATTTAAATACTTAAAGCTAAAATTCATGAAATGTGTTGGTAACATGAAAACTAGTGTTGCAACTGCATGTCTTTTGACTATTATGAAGAATTTTGGAATTGGAAGGGACGTAGATCGAGACGGTGTAGCTTTTAGCCTAGGGGCCTCCCCCACCATTTTCCAGGCCGAAATTATTGGCATCCAGACTTGTGCTGAGGGCATCTTAAACTGCCTACACAAAAATGGAAGGGTAGAAATCATCTCTGACAGCCAGGCTGCCTTCAATGCTTTGCGAGCTGTCAGATTTGACTCTGAGGTGGTACTGGGATGCCACAGCTGACAGAATATCTAATTGTTACATTTAGATGGGCGCCAGGTCATTCTGGGATCAGAGGCAATGAAATAGCTGACACGTTAGCAAGAGGCGCCAGCCAACATCAAAACGTTTGTCAGACCCCAACTTGCTGCTAGGCACTGCTCCTTTTGGAATGGACTCGCCGGCGCTAAACACTGTAAATCTTTAGGCCTTCAACCGAATATATAAGAAAAAACCTCCTTCACAGCATCCAAAGTGTATAATTATGTCCGAAACAGCAGAGTCATGTACGATTCCGTATAAAAAATCTACCAAGGTATACTAAACATAGCAAATTTCTTATAATGTTAAACAATCTTCACGTTTCTTCTGTATATTTTTAGAACCAAGGCAATCACATGGATTTACAAAGAAGATCCCCTTCGATACCAGATATACCACAGGAATATGATTTCATTCATTTAGCTTGATGAAAAATAAAACAGTTTTTTGAAGAAGATTTCTTTTTATCAACAACCCCACGTAACCAAGGATTTTTATTCATTTTCATTCAACGAATTACATTGAGTCACTCCCCATTCAAGTTAAGTGCAAACCTAGTATACCAGGATCTCGTACAGTTGCCAGACGATAAATTATATTCAATTTCCATGACTACTAATACGAACTAATCTAAATGATACTGTACTTACAAACAGGTGTGTACATAAAATAATAATTACATCTAAGCTACTATGGATAGAACTTCTATTAAATCTCTTCTAGTGGTGAAATTTATTGTAATGCTTAATAGTCTGGTTGACATATATGTTCCTTTTGTATCACAGTATTTGAAATGGACAGTTTCTATTGATCTTTAAGTTAAGGTAGACATTAACATTTTGTTTCTTATTATTATTTTCTGAGTCATACATGGCTTCGGGAATTTCGTAAACCCATTTTCCGTCATTTCTAGATTTACCTGTTCTCCATATATTATCTTGGCCACTTTTATGTATGGTGATGTTTAGCACTTGTGGAAGAAACAGAGTATTTTCCAGAGGGCAAGATGAATGTTTCATTGTCCAAAAGACATTGAAGTAGAAAGCACCAAACAAGAAATATGTATATCTCTTCCAAGCCCAGTTGATTTGTTCTTCGACAAATCCATAGAATGTAGGGATAGAAGAATGTTGAACTACTTCACATTCAGAGATTCCATTAAGAATAGATATTTTTATTTCTTGGAGCACCACTTAATATTACGTGAGAAAATAGACAATGGAGAATTCAGGTGGGAAAATTGGTGCATACACAATTTTTTACAAGCTAGAAACATTTTGGCTTCCCTTGTGTCAGAGCAACGATGGGAGAAATACTATGCTCCCTTTGTATACATATTCGCTTTCTCTGATCTCCAAAATGCCCCACGCTGGGCGCCAAAAAGTTATATTGTGATTTCTATAATAAAAAGAAAGAAAAATAGAAATTGTAGACAGAAATTAAAATTTTCCAAGCTATAATTGGATAGAGAAAAAAATATTGTACTTACACTCAATTTTAAAAATGATTCTTTACTTTCTCTATCATTAGAATCAAAAAATCTATTGCTTCATATTTTCATACATATATTTAAAAAAAAAAACATGCTACATTATAAATAGATCATATATGTTGTGATGTGCTTCAAGAATTTCATATAATATAAGCTCCAAATATTCCTGCACTAAAATACTTTTCGATTCACTTCAGAAAGGAGGCACCGGTCTTTCCTATTCCCAAAACGCAAAATTTCCGCTACAGCTGTAAATATCAAGTGCATTAGTCCAAATCCTACAAGATAACCTTCTAATTAACACTAATCCAGAATAGACCTTGAACAACACTTTACCGACATCACTCAAGTACAATATTAACGAAAATGGAAATTGCAAAGACAATAAAAAATAACTTCTGTTGCAAATGAACAAAATAATATTCTATTATTGATATTTGTCAAATCTTTACGACATAGATAAAGAAGGATAGCATTCGGCACGCGATGCGTGTATTTAAGTGCGTTCATCCAAATAATTGATAGTGCAATTTGAATACATTATTGGTAAGTAGTATAGAAAATGACATTCATTGAATTCTTACTATATTAATTAATTAAGACATAAATCTCAAACACTGATATCCGTCATTTGCGTTAGGGTCAACATTTTGTTCAACGAAAGAAATATACATGCACGATAGCTGACCGATAGCTGAATACCTTTTTTGCAAATAATTAAAAATACAAAAGCAAAATGCTAAATAAATATTTTCCACATCCATTTTAAAATGTATGTGTATTAAATAAAGTTTTAAATTTATTTTTTACAACAATTTTGTGCATCATATAATAATAATAATATACGGGTATACTTACTTACATCCCACGCGCAAGTCAAAAGTTTTGTAGGTGGCTATGCTGAAAATAGCGACTAAGCGTCCATTTTATTATATATATATATATTTGACAAATTAATGTGTTTAATTACTTTTTCAAATACAATTAGTAGCAACATTGTATATAGTTACTTACATTATTTAATAGTAATGAAAATGAAAATCTTATAATTGTATAATTTTATTTTTCTATTACATACTTTCATTTTGATATTATAAATCGACTTCATTATACAGGGCATCTTTTATACATAATTATTGTGAAATGCATTATATGGAATTATAAATCTTTGTTAATATACGTAATTCAATTAATTCATACTGCTTTTTCTATATTAATATTATTATTACAATAAAAGATGATTATATTCACAAACATTCATAACATTAATGTTAATAAACTAATTTATTTATTTATTTTTCACTAGGATATTTTCACTTACTTTTTTTTCAGTTAGATCAATCTTTTACCCACTGTAATCAGTTCAATTGCCAGTTACTTGTTTTACACATTGAAATAGATAGTTGTAGGTTGTCTATTGAAAGAATCACTGATCGCTTGCATAGAAATTTATCAAGATGATGAGGGAGGAACTGATCCAACTATGGGAGAAATGCCATTTTTCCTCGTCGGAAAGGGATCGATTTGAATTTCTTCATGATAACTTATACACAGAGGACTTACTCATGTTCCACGAAATAGAAATTAAGAACATGACGAAATATTACGAGGACAATAAGTTAGTAGGAAATATCTCGACTAAGATCTTTTTGTATAACGATTTTGTTACTTCTCAGGGAGATTCTTTCGATGTTGGACAAACATGAAGTATATTGGAGGCGCAAGCTGGAACTTGATGAAAAGGCGACTGATCCGAAACGCTATAAAAATAGGGGAGGAACCCTTTTAAAGGAAGAAAAACAGCGGAATGGATTAACGAAGAAGTTGCGGGGTATGGAGCTGGAGCTCTTGGACTTCGCGGCGGCTTATGAAGAAGCGAACAATAAACCCTTTTTGAGCTCTTATTCCTTATTGCGTTTTCATTGTCTATTTTCCCTATTTCCTTTTATAACATCCCATAAGTTACAGCTTTAAAAAAATAGTTGACGATTTTTCCTATATTTTTTTTTTCAGTTTTTCCCTATTCCCTTTTATCATTTTTGTTTTCGCTTTTCCTATTTCTATTCCCTTTACCTATTCTTGTTTTCTATTCTTATTCTTTATTCCCTTTATCTATTCCCTGTTCCTTATTCCTTTCCCTATTCCTTTTCCGTATTCCCATTCCCTTCCCCATTCCCTTTCCCTATTCCTTCTCCCTATTCTATTTACCCATTCTCGTTCCCTACTCTTATTCTTTATTCCATTTCTTTATTCCAGGTCCCCTATTCCATTTCCTTATTTCCTTTCCCTATTCCTTTTCCTTATTCACTTCCCCTATTCCCTTTCCCTGTTTACTTTCCCTATTCCCCTTCCCTATTTCCTTTCACTATTTCATTTCCCTATTCCCTTTATCTATTCCATTTTCCTATTCCGATTCCCTTTCCCCATCCCTTTTCCCCATTCCCTTTCCCTATTCAGTTTCCCTGTCCCCATTCCCTTTTTCTATTCCCTTTCCCTCTCCGTATTCCCTTTACCCATTCTCGTTCCCTATTCTCATTCTCTACTGCCTTTCTGTATTCCCTTTCTCTGTTCCCTATTCCCTTTTCCCCTTTTCCATTCGCTATTCCCTATTCTCATTCCCTTTCCCCATTCCCTTTCCCCATTCCCTTTCTCTATTCCTTTCCCCCATTCCCATTTCCTTTGCCTTTCTCTATTGCCTTACTCTTTTCCCTTTCCCTAATCTCTTTTTCCTTATTGCGTTTTTATTCCCTATTTTCCCTATTTCCTTTTATAACATTCCATAAGTTGCAGCTTTGAAAAAATAGTTGGCGATTTTCACTATATTTCAATTTTCTTCCCATTTTATCCGTCATTTTATTTTTCCAAACAATATTATCAGCATCAAATGCAACGATCCAAGCACCCACAAATGTCTGTTGCAAAATGTCATCATTTTTTAATAATATTCCTCCATTTTAGTCGCGCCATCGTGTTTTTGATTCTATATATATTAAATATTCTAAACATCAATCTACATAAAATAAATATTCTTCTGTATATTTATTGGCCCCAATAATAAATAATCATGTATTGCAATCGATAAAGTACAATAAAAAAAAGTACGATAAAAAAACCTGACCCGCCGTGATTCGAACCCGGCACCTTCTGATAACAAACTCCTTTTGTCGCACGCCGATCCCTCTAGGCTAAAATGCACCCACACGCATATTAAGTTATGATGGTATATAAATTAAAATATGACAGTGACTGACAGTTCAATTTATGTGACAATAAGTTTGTTCGCGTCGCATGAACTATTTGCACTATTATACACTTTTGCACACAAAAGTTCTAAAAAGTGCATAAAAGTGCAAATAGTTCATGCGACGCGAACAAACTTAATACTTCAGATATTTCAGCTACGTTACGTATGTGCAATGATTATAAGATCTCTCACTATTTTTATTTTTAATTAAAGTGAAATTATTGAGCAAGGTGCAAGAGAGATGCCAACCCAAAAGCGCAAATTTGTCGCGCAGAATATCGGCTCATAAACCGTAACGTGGTGCGAAATTAGTTTTGAAACGGCTTCCTGTATCCTTCGTTTTACAGTTTGAACCCTAAAATGGAATGGAAACGCTAAATTTCTCTCAACATCGATCAATTTATCGCGTCACACATCTGGCCGAAATAGTTAATTGTGCGAGTGACGCCCGTTTTTGCGGCATCGACACCGGCTCAAAAACCGTATCTTGGTATGAAATTGTTGTCGGAACGGCTTCTCTCATGTTTCATCGTACAATTCGAACGCTAAGATAGGACAGGAACGGAAAATTTTCTTCAAAATTAAACGATTAATATAGATATGTTTGCAGGGGACGCCTGTCAGATTTGACAGAAGTCGTTGAAGCGCGTTCGGCAAATGGCCGGCGAAAAACCTACATAATTCAGTGCGACGTGTTTTTGGGGTAAAGATGTACTCCGAGCAAGTGTAAGATGACAAAAGTGGTTCGACAAACGTTATGAGCTATGTTAACAGGAAGGTTGAAAGGGAATATGCCGATTAATTCGCGAAATATAGTCATTTCAGATGGAGCTAATAGTCTAACCTATACCATATGTCAATATGGAATAATACGAGGTACATTTATTTTCGTTTACGGCTCAGTTCGTGGGTTAAAAGGTAACATAACAGTGGTAACGGGCGCTCAGGTATGTTTGTGAATGTGATTGTTCAGTTTTTAGAGAAATTATTGAGCAAGATTCGAAAGAGATGTCAAATCAAAGGGCCGTTTTGTCGCGCGCTAATATCGGCTCAGAAACCGTATCGTGATGTGGAATTATTTTTGAAACGACTTTATGTATCCTTGGTTTTACAGGTATACTTTGGTTTTCTTTGGTAAACAAGCCTCCGATGCCTTTTTAATTGGGAGCTTGACGTATGCAAAATACCACCATTTAAGAAAGGATAGAGTGATCGGCTGAATGAGAAAATGTCTACAATATAATAATTATATAATTTCAATATGCTTATATTATCTCTATTGTTGTATACCTTCACACATATAGTAAAGAATAAGTAAAAATAAAATAGTTTCATTCTTATTATATCTACATAAAAAGTGATATTGTGCTATAATTTTAAAGGATAAACTAATACTAAAAATATATTATAAAATATATAATATCAGTTACGTCAAAATTCTTTATTACTATGAAAAATCCGTACTTTCCAGCAAGTATTATCACCAGTTTCATATAAGCCACAATGATAAATAATGAACTGTCTGCACATGTGCATTAATTGTTGACAACTCTTGACAGATGTCAATACGAAATCCTTGGGTGTCATTATTTAACAATACACAATTGTCAACAGAAACAAATAAATGACACAAGTAACAAGTATTGTTTATAGTAGAAGCGTCTATCCGCCATTATCTTTTATAGATTATAATTGTCGATATTCGTAAATTGGTTGCGAAAGTATCGCAACCGAAAAAAAACCATTCCAACGCATTTCACAAACTCAGTAAAAAATAAAAGTCCGAAATTAATCAATAATTTTTTAATTATTAAATAACGCGACAAATCTGAAAATTAAAAATACATATATATAAATAAATATATTTCACTTTCGAACGTATCTCAAACTTACAAATCGGCTGCCGGTACCACGTTCTGAAACAAACAAAGACAAAATAATAACACATACAGTCATACGTTCAACTTACCATCCTAATGCTGGTTCTGGATGAACGTGGCACCAGCCACCAAAAAATATTTATTTATAACCACTTTATTGGTCGTGCGGTGTCTGTCACCAAAAAGAAATATATATAAATAAATATATAGAAACAAATTTCTGTATTCTATAAAAACAATAGGTAAACAACAGTATAATAATTATTAATAAAATAAAAAAACCAATACATATTCATTGAAAAATACAAAAATATTTATGATAATAACACTTACTTCGGCCTGGCGCGGCGCCGGCCGCGTTTTGGCCGCCCGGCCGCCACCGACCGGTGTTCGCTATCGTCCACCTCCATCTAAAATTAATAAACAGAAAAAACAAATTAAAAACGAGTTAATATGTTCATGATGCATACAATACTATTATTATGCTGTTTTCAATTTACTATACTTTCATGCATTGATTGTATTTCTATCTTATCGTAATAAAGAATATTTACATTTTTATAGGTGGTGGCCGACGCCGTCGCCACCGCCGTTTCCCCGGTATTCTCCGGAACTTCTTTCTGAAATGCATAAATAAATTAAAGAAAATGTATAAAATGCCGCGTTGAAAAAAAATACCTCAACATTATTATTACAATCTGTCATCTGAAAATAAAATAACATGAAATTAATACAAATTGTAAAAAGAAAAGAAAAACATAAAAATGAACAACAATAAATAACAACAAAAAAATAATCAATAATGATAACAATAAACTATAAGAATAGAAATGTAATTCTTACCTTCATAAAGCGTCGACAAACACTATTATTTAAACAAAAACGCAACAATCCCATACTTACACATGGCAACGCAATCATGAAATATTTAAAAAAAAAAAACCCTAATAAAAATCAAAAAGAATATTTCTAAACATAAACATGTTTCCTCTTACCGTTTGACCCCTAAAATGGGGTCGAGACGCAAATTTTTTCTTAAAATGACCCGATTTATAGAGATGCGTTTTAGGGACGGAGCTTGGAATTCTGGCGGGTTTCGTCGGATGACAACCACATCTGTCACACGGTAAAATGTCGCGAACTTCGATGAACGATTTCTAACGAAAATAGGTGTACAATCGACACATATTAAGTCGAAACGTGACCAGAGAGATGTTTAGAAACTGTATTATTCATTAGCATATGAAAAAATGTGTAATAATTCGCGAAATATTGCCATTTCAGATAGAGCTTATACTCTAACCTAACATATCAATTTGGAACAATTTGAGCTAGCCTTATTTTTGTTCAAGACTCAATTCGTCGGTTTAAAGGTAAAAAATAACATTCGTAATACACGCTCAGGTATGTTTGTGAAAGTGCTTATTCAGTTTTTAGTTAGATTATTGAACAAATTTCATGAGAAATGTTAAATTATGACACGCTCATACTCCCAAATTATTATCGGGATGATTTCGGAATGAGATAGGCGCGTAGGTAATACGGAAAAGATAGTAAAATGACTGGATATAGGTGATGAAGCCCTGTGATAACGAATATTACTCGCAAATACTCAAAATGATACAAAATACTTCCGATAAAAGCAGCGCACTTTTTAACGACAAGATACGGCATTATCGGACAGTAGTGAAGGTAGGTTTTCGTTTTCGCGATATTTACTAATTAAACAAGAACAGCGAAAGGTCTTTTAGTCATTGTACTGACGTAACGTAGCTAAAATTTCTAAAATGGTATAAAATAAATTGAACTGTCAGTTGATTTCATATAGCGTATCCATCAGTTATAAATGCTTATTTCGAAAACTACGAACACTGATACATTTGATCTAGCGGAGTTGGCGTGCGACAAACGGACTTTGTCGACGCAAGGTACCCGGGATCGAATCACTGGCGGGCCAAGATTTTTTTTGCCATTTTTTTTTTTTTTTCATTTCGTTTTTTTGTTCGATGGTAATTACATGATTATCTATTAATAGTGTTGATGTATATACAAAAGAACATGTATTTTACGTAGACTGATGTATGACAGTGCACATTAAAATGAAACAAAAATTCAATCGGTGCATAAAAGTGCAGTAAGTCGAAAACGCTATAAAATATTGTCGCAATAAATTAATTTTTGCAACTTGAAATAATTATAACTTTAAAATTAACATTTTTACATATAGTACTACAAAAAAAAAGGTTCTGTTTTTTTCCCCGTATCTGATTCCATCCGAAAGCTGGGTCGTTGATTACAGCTCCATTTTTGCATTTAGGAAAAAAAATCTTTTCTACAAAAGATGTACAGAATTCAATGCTGCATAAGTTAACAATATTTTCCACTACACAGGGTGTTCACGAAGATTGAGTCTTTGATTAGAGCTATATCTTTGCTTTCAGGAAAAAAATCTTTTCTACAAAAGTCTTATAGAATTGAATGCTGCATAACCTAAAAATATTTTCAAATATACCGAATGTTCAGGAAGACTGGGTTTTTTCACAATAGCTCTATTTTTGCTTTTAGGAAAAAATCTTTTCTACAAGAGTGTTATAGAATTGAATGCTGCATAATCTAAAAATATTTTCAAATATACCGGGCGTTCAGGAAGACTGGGTTTTTTTATTATAGCTCTATTTTTGCGTTTAGGAAAACATATTTTCTACAAGAATGTTATAGAATTGAATGCTGCATAACCTAAAAATATTTTCAAATATACCGGGTGTTCAGGAAGACTGGGTTTTTTCACTATAGCTCTATTTTTGCTTTTAGGAACAAATCTTTTCTACAAAAGTTGTACAGAATTAAATGCTGCACAACCTAAACATATTTTCGACTATACATGGTCTTCCAAAAGTAAAAAAAACAAAAAAAAACAAAAACTACTTAAAACGTACAGCACATTCTAAAAGTGCCACCATCTTCGCTGGGCGAAGATGCGCAGCATCTAGTATATCTATCTAAAATCTAAATCATTACGTGTAGAATATATCTACACTCCACACATAAAGTGCAGTAAACCATTAATTTATTTGCAAATGTAACAAAAATATATATTTACACTATTGGAGGTGGTGGCTGACGTCGCCGCCGCCGCTGCCGCCACCAACTCCCCGGTACGCTCTTCTTTCTGAAATGTATAAAGAAATAAAAGACAATGTATAAAATGCCGTTTTTAAAAAAGAAATACCTCCATAAATTTGTTGTTTTGTTCCATCTGAAAATAAGATAACATAAAATTAATACAAAATGTAAAACGAAAAGAAAAACAAAAATGAAAATACAATAAATAACAATAGCAAAAAAATACTAATAATAATAAAAATAAATTATAAGAATAAAAATGTAATTCTTACCTTTGACGCACATAAAACAACTATTTAAACAAAAGCGCAATGTTCCCATAGTTACACATAGCAACGCAATCATGAAATTAAAAAAAAACCCTAATAAAAATCAAAAAGAGTATTTCTTACCATTAATAATAAAAATAAAATAAATCAACAAAAATAAAGTGAACATTTCATTTAAAAGATTAAATAAATCCAAATAAGAATTTAAAAAACTTTCACCACCAACAACTGTCACAATAAACCGTATAAGCGGTTACAAAATGATACCAGACGAATATATTCAAAATTTTGAATTGTACAAATGCGAAATATATTTAAGCGAAATATATTATATTTATAAAGGCATATTTGTTGGTGATGTCTTTTATTTTAGCCTAAATCGTCCAGTTTAATAGGCGAACAAGAGATGAGCAATTGCTCAAACATTCGACACAAAGGAGTTGTGAATTTTTACGGTATCAAAAACAAATAGGAAAATGGAAACTTGCGTAAAATACCACGATTCAGCGGTACAGTAACACTATATTCAAGCAACGCCTGTCATTACAAATTTGAACTGGCATTAAGAAGTAATCTTTCCCTCAGGAATCTAGGTATGTTAATCTACTACATATAATTCTTTAGATCCTATAGCTTTAATAATAAATCCTTCTTTTAATATATACCCCTTTTATGAACCTTGTTCCAACCTTTCTCTTAGTCTTATAAAAGTTAGTTTGAATCTCTTTAACACCCTCTCCTGAAAATATCTCGTCGTCTTCGTTCATCCAATCAGTATATCCTAATTATTTGTTTCTTCTTGCCTACTTAATGCATCTGCTATGATATTCTCCTTTCCTTTTCTATGAGTAATGTTGAAATCGTATTCTTGAATTAATAAACACCATATATTCGATTATTTGTAAATCTAACTTTAAAAATATGAGTCAATGCCTTATGTTCTGTTTCAGTCGTAAATTTGTTGCCAATTAGATAGAATTTCAATTTTTGTAGTGCATATACAACAGCTACCATTTCTTTTTCTGATATACTATACTTTAATTCATATCCTCTTAAAATCCTTGATATAAATGAAATAGGTATCTCTTACTCATTCTGCATTTGTACCAATTCTGCAGATATTGCATTTTTTTTTTTGCTGGGTGGAAAGCCTTTATGGCCACCGCAAGCTTGGGTCAATCGCTTACGGTAGTGCGGGACTCCCAGTCGGTTGGTGCAAGACTGGTATACCTCGCTAAAACCACCCTCTCCCCTTAGATCGTACAACTGGAACTGCCGTAGCATCAACATCAGCAGTGCGCGGGTGCCTACTCGCCCTTGAACTTACTCACATCGACGTCTGCCTTGCTCGTTCTTCAGCTTCCTTGGTCCTCATAATTTCAGCTATCGTACGATGTAAGGTCCGCCAGCTGTCCTCGTTGCCGATCATTATGTCTACTAAGTTATCCACGCCAACGTCCGTCCCAATCTCGAGAGAGGGTCCCGCCCGCAGATTACTCCACCTGGGGCAGTGGAAAATGGTATGTTCGGCCGTATCTACAAGCCCGCAGTACATGCAACTATCCTCAGTGTCTTTCCCAAACCTTAAGGCATAAGCGCGGTACACTCCATGTCCAGACAACGCCTGCGTCAAAAAGTAGTCTGTCCTACGGAACTTGCAGCTGATCCACCGTTGCACATCCGGGATTAGCCTCTTCGTCCATTGCGCGTTGTGCTGATTTACATTCCACCGCTCCTGCCAGAGATTGAGCGCGGTCCTCTTCGCGCTGAGTCGGTCACGGCCTTCCTGCACCCATTTCCTTTCTAGCGCTTGCAGGTCCACCGGCATAACCCCCGTGATCACCTGTAGTGCCTCCGCTGATGCGGTCCTGAAGGCGGACGCCACTCGTAGGAGCACCTGTCTCTGCACCCTATTAAGCGTGGCACAGTACTTCTTTATTTCCATGGCTTTGAACCAAATGGAGGCACCGTATAGCATTATGTTGTGCACTGCCGCACTCAGGATCACTTTCTTACAACTACTTGGCCCCCCAATATTGTGCATAAGTCTACAGAGGCTGGCTAGGGTTTTCTCTCTGTTTTCTCAGCGGCTTTCTGAACGTGGGTCCCGAAGTTGCCTTTGCTGTCAAAAATAATTCCTAGGTAGGTTATCTTAGATTTCGGATGTACGACTGTGCCGTTCAAATCCGCGAATCTCACGTGATCCCTCCTTCTCGCTCCTCTGACGAGGAGTGCTTCCGTTTTTTCCGGCACCAAGGTAAGCTTGTGTTCCCTCATCCAGTTACTAATTTGATCCAGGCACACATGACCTTAGCCACGAGCTGGTCCCCGCCCAGCCCCCACGATCAGCGCCAGGTCGTCCGCGAAGGCTATCGTGGCGGCATCCGTCACCAGATCCAATCTTGGGACCCTATCGTACAGAATGTTCCACAGGGTTGGCCCCAGTACCGACCCCTGTGGAAGCCCCGAGTCTGCATGCAGCATCACGTCTTTAGCTATCTTGATCCTCCTCCCGCGCAGATAGTTCGATATAAATCTCACTAAATAGCTAGAGATTTTCCTTTCGCGTAGTTTCATTATAATTAGCCCATGATTTGCCGCATTAAAGGTATTTCTAACGTCGATCGTGACGAGGGCACACCATTTGTTATCATAGTCGTTTATGATCTTATAGGTCTCTTCAAGGGCATTCATGGTCGATTTCCCCTTTCTGAATCCATATTGATGTTTACTGAGGCCTCCTCTTTCCACGATTTACACTGAATTACTAGATTTAATAAAGTTATATTTCATTACTTATTAACTTTGATTATACGTAAATTTGTAACATTTTGCTTTCATATAAACCAGGCTATTGTCAACTGCGCCCGTTATTAATATATATTAACATGTCGTTACTTGCAAAAAAACTAACGCAAAAAAAAACAAACTTAACAAGCAGGTCGTGATAATTATAAATGAAAATGATGCACATATGAAACAAAACCTTTACATAATGATTAACAAATGATATAATAATACTAAACAAACTTATATGGTATGTAAAACTTAAAAAAAAAACCGTAACTAGAAATATAAAACCAAAAATGTAAATCAACAACTTACCTATATAGCTGTACAAATAAATGTTAACTTTATTTCCTACTAAACAATATATACAGTTTATGTATTGTAAAATAAATTGAACTGTCAGGCATTGCCTTGCTTTAATTTATATATCGATTTGGAATTCCGTGGTCCTAGATGCATTCAGCTCAGTGGGATCCGTGTGCTACAAACGAACTTAGGTGTCGGAAAGTGCCGGGTTCGAATCGCGGACGGGGCAAGTTTTTTTTTATATATATCGTTTTTTTTTTTAAATTGTGCTTTACCGCTCCCAATACATGATTATTTATTATCGGAGCCAATAAATACACAAAAAAAAACAATGTAGATTGATGTCTAGAATATTTTGGTGCACCACACAATGGTGTCAAATGTAGGAAAACGCATCCAAAAATGCAAAAGCACGATTTATTTTCAAACAACCTGATTGCATCTGAATATCCGGTCTTTGATTACAGCTCTATTTTTGATTTTAGGAAAAAATCTTTTCTACAAAAGTCTTCTAGAATTGAATGCTGCATAACCTAAACATATTTTAAAATATACAGAGTGTTCAGAAAGACTGGGTTTTTTTCATTATAGCTCTATTTTTGCTTTTAGGAAAAAATCTTTTCCGCAAAAGTCTAATAGAATTGAATGCTACGTAACCTAAACATATTTTTAAATATACCGGGTATTCAAGAATACTGGGTTTTTCATTATAGCTCTATTTTTTCTTTTAGGAAGAAAACTTTTCTACAAAAGTTACAGAATTCAAAAGTGCATAAGATAAAAATATTTTCAAATATACGGGATATTCAGGAAGACTGGTTTTTTCATTATAGCTCCATTTTTGCATTTAGGAAAAAAACCTTTGCTACAAAGTTTTATAAAATTAAATGCTGCATAACTTAAAAATATTTTTAAATATACGGGGTGTTCAGGAAGACTGGGTTTTTAATTATAGCTCTATTTTTGCTTTTAGGAAAAAATCTTATCTACAAAAGTTGTACAGAATTAAATGCTGCACAACCTAAACATATTTTTGACTATACAGGGTGTTCCAAAAGTGAAAACAGAAGAAAACTACTTAAAACGTGCTGCACATTCTAAAAGTGCCACCATCTTCGCTGACGAAGATGCGCAGCATCTAGTCTATATGTATAAAAATCATGTGGTATTGCCGCAAGAACATCTACATATCTAATCCAAATTTTCGGGAAACAAGAGAATTTAGTTATATCTTTTTCAAAATAAACGTACCTAATGAAATGTACATAGTGTGAACTAGAAACTGTTGTGAGACAGAATTGTATTTGTACTTCGTGTGTTAGTTATCAGTATATCTCACAGTGCTTTGCATAAAACTATGCAATGATGCAGTAGTCAAAATTAAATGATTTATATCTCAAAATCATAAGTCATGTTCTAATGAGTAACACTTTATAAATTGGAACCATGCATATTAGCTAAATGTAACTAAAGTCAAACAAATAAGTAATTCTAAATTAAACGTAATTCTGATAGAATGAACCTTGTTATTACTTGCTGGAAGAAGCTTTAGTTTTGGTACTGTTAGTGAGAGGCTTTAGAGGTTCACTGTTTAATCTTTTATCATAATTGTGCCCTGTCATGCACTTGTGTATAATTCTCGATGCGCTGTTCCTCCGGTTCCTTGTCTGTCCATTCGAAATAATAACCTTCTTCTTCATCTTCGGTTATTAGATCCATGTCACTCAAAATCTCAATTCTCTCTTTATCACTATACAAGGGTGAGTTTAGGGTTGCATTTTGGTATAACTGCATCTTCTCAATATCTGCCCAATTTTCTTTATTTGGGTTGACCAATCTGCTAAAGCAAATTGACCATTCCATATGCCTTGTTTTGATCTTTTCCAATTCTCCTTGCTTAACACATGCTAATTGGGCACTGCATCCAGTTACGGAAGGATCTAAACAAATTTTCCTGCTCTACCGTAACATAAGACTTAACCTTTTCTTCATCCATGCTATTCGTAATTTCTATTATCTACCTTTAATTTAATTCCTATATTATCGCAATGTTTATAGAAATATGAAGACTGCATTGCTTGAAAAAGCTATCATGTTAGAAAACGAAACGATCGGCGCAAAAAATGAATTACTTAAAGCATTACTTAATTCAGCCTATAAATCCCAATTAATGTACAAGGAATAAACAAAACATTAAATGGTCAAAATAAACCAGATGAACGAAACAATATCAGTTTTAATAACATTTCAACGTTTCTTTTACATACTCGTTTTGCATTAAAATCTTCAACCAGTCTTTATTGTGTAGTAAGGTTTCGTACTTATTTTTTAACGTTAAACATTCCTGTTTCTTAGGCGGTATCTTGTTGCGAATTTGATTTGCGATGAACTTAGGAACTGCTGTTTGCTGTTCGTTAGTATAAGGAACTAGAATCCTCTTTTTAGTTTCCGTATTTACAGTTTTAGATGTATGAAGAGAATTGTCAGATAAATCTTGACTAGCTTCTGCTACCGACAAATGTGGCTGTTCAAATGCAGGTCGTACTTTAGGATCTTCATCACTTTCATCGTCATTATATTTTAAATTTGTTATTTATTGTTCGGCGCCTTCGCCTTTTTCCATTAACATTAGAAGTTTAGAAATTTGCATCGCTTGGAAAACATCGTCCGGTAGTCGACATGACCCGCGGTGTATGTTTACTATATACAACGTGTGTATAAATTGTCGCAAAAGCTATACGTAGCGACATACTTCGTTCGTTTCTGAATCGAAAATCTAAATGGTAAAATATTGTACTATGCTTCATAAGTCTTCACGAGGTTCTTGAAGTTCGGTTTTTAGTTCCTTAATAAAGCGGTTGTGTTCGTTATTTGTCGTATAGATAGCTGCAATTTTGAATTTAGACGATTTCTTATTCCTGTTTTTTCGTAAACAGTTTCTTTTTGATTTTAGAGCCTAGTTTCAACATTTCTTCATAAGCATCCTCTCATGAAAAACACATTTGGCAACATTGTAGGACAATGACTTTGTATTCTAATTTGATTTCAATCAAAACCATTACTGTCAAATTTTGACGTTAATCTGAAGTGTTCAATTTTATGGCAAGCTCTTTTTTCGTGATTACTCGTATTCTCTTGATTAGTTTTTCTGTTCAGTGTTTTTATCGTTCTCGTATTATTGTTTGTGTTATTTACAATAGTTTTTTACATTTAATGAATATGCCGATATGTATATGGTATACGTTTTGTAATGGAAATGCTAACATGGCAGAACAGGAATATCGCGTACGTTTTCCAAACCGGAGACATCTGCTGGAAACGTATTATGACGGCTGGACCAACGTCTACGTGAAACTGGTTCGTTTAAGAAAAGAAATGCCAACGCTGGTTCGACCTAGACAACGGCGTACATTACAACTGGAAGAGGAAAATCTAGACTCAGTACATGAAGATCTCCCGTCAGTACTCGACATTGGCGTCCACATTCAATATCTGCAGTATAAGACCGTTCATTTGGTTTCTACGTGAAAACCTTCTTTATCCATACCATATAACTAAAGTGCAGCCGCTCTATGAAAACGATAACATACATCGTTTAAACTTTTTCATAGTATCTTAAATAGGATTCAAGAAGATGGCGACTTTTTAAGAGTGTTCTTTGGATCGACGAGTCTATGTTACCAGAGATGGTGTACTAATACCCATAATTTTTCACCATTGGGCAGATGAAAATCCTCAATGCGTTTCGGGAATACGGTCACCAAAGAAAGTTTTCAGTTAATGTTTGGCTGGGTATAATAAATCACCGTGTCGTTGGGCCAATCTATCTGCCAAATCGACTTGATGCCAACGGGTATTTAAATGTATTAGAACAAGTTATTGACGAGATGCCATTGAATATACGCCGTGTGACGTGTTTTACATGCATGATGGAGCTCCGGCACATTTTTCTCGTAATGTGAGAGAGTGGTTGGATGAACACTTCCCTAACAGGTGGATTGACCGCGGTGGTCCTATCTTATGGCCTGCAAGGTCTCCCGACCTAAATCCTTTAGACTTTTCTGTTTGGGTTTCATAAAGGTGAAAGTTTACGCAACACCTCCACAAGACGCTGACGAAGTTATAGGACGAATTAACGCGGCAGTATTAGAAATTACACCGGAAAGGCTTGAACAAGTAATACAGACAATACCTCGTAGATTGCAAATGTGTTTACAAACAGATATCAATTTGAACATATGCGTAGGTAATAGTTTCGCTAATTTATTACAAGAGATGCGTTAGAAAAATCAAAACTACTAATTCTGTTTTAATAAAGCTTTCTTATTGCTTTTCCCTATGTATCATTTGTGTTATCCAATTTGTCATTTGTAATTCTGGTTTGTCAATTTTGACAAGTATTGTAACTACCATTACGGTAGTATGCGACTACAGTGTTGCCAAATGTATGTTACTTTCAAGTGGCTCCTGAAGACGCATGAAGCATAGTACCATATTTTACTATTTAGGTTTTCCATTCAGAAACGAAAGAAGTATGTCGCTACGTGTAGCTTTTGCGACAATTTATACACACGTTGTATATATGACCCATAAACGATCATAGCTACTCTACATCAGCTTCAGGCATATTCAAAAGTTGCGTCAATGTAGCTAAATGTTTTCGCAATTTAATTGATTGCGGATTTCTCGCGGCAGATAGCTTAGCCATTTTATTTGTTACCTTGTATCCACAAATGGGTTCTTTTGTATTCGCATTGCCAAATAAGAATATGTTATTTTTATTAACAAAATTAGTACGGTACTTTAATAAAACATCAATATGGTCTTGAACCTCTACGCTAAAAAGTACTGGTATTGCGCGATCCCGTTTACTCCGAATAATTATACTCTCTTAAATCTTTGAAGTAAGATTTTCTTTGCTGGAGTATTACTTCAGAATATTCTTCATATATATATATTTTTTTTGAAATATTACACCGTTCATATATCTGACGCGGAAGTCCTTAAAGTTCCCTTAGTCTTCTTTTGTAGAGCAAAATCAAATTTTATCTAACTGATCATCACTGTCCATATTTATAATATTGGGTGTTATAAATAAGAAATTATGACGAGCCGTTGTACTACTACCTACCTGCTTGTCTTCAAGAATATATTATTGATATTTATAAACGATTTACCCGGCTAATGTTTTTTCTTATAATAAAAAAACTTTTCTTCTTGGATCTGTCATTTCTTTAC
The DNA here is from genome assembly GCA_004143645.1 of Protaetia brevitarsis. Taxonomy (NCBI): domain Eukaryota; kingdom Metazoa; phylum Arthropoda; class Insecta; order Coleoptera; family Scarabaeidae; genus Protaetia; species Protaetia brevitarsis. Next base: position 108,638 of record RXPK01000392.1, on the reverse strand, counting down.
AGATACCTATCCTTCTATGTTTAATGATATTCAAAAATACAATCCCTCTTCGCTTAATGGCTATGAGCTTATGAATATGCCCGATATGTTTGAATTCACCACTGCAGATCATGCGCGTTAGTGATCTCACTTCTTTTAAACCAGTGAGTAGCTATATTTATATTTTTTATCAGTAGTAGGTAGGTTACCGTGGTGGTTGTACGTGTTATGGCTTCTAAATCAATAACTTGTATATTATTAGACTTTTACTTGATTAAATATTAAATTTATAGTTTCATTTTAATCACTTAATGTTTTCCTTAGTTAATCCTTTTTTCATTAATAAAACAATGTACATATCAATACCATGCACAGTTTGTTATTTAATATTATATCAGAGTATAAGGATCATACCCAAGGTGAATATACTTATTTAACTGAAATATCAACTACTATGCAGTATATTTTGGAATCTTAAATTCCAATTTAAATACCAAAACAATTTTTGAATCTCCGGCTATCATATATGAATTCACCTGCCGTATCTACTAACCTAGACACACTAAAATTTCAATTTAAACTTTACAAATGTAAAGAATAACATCAAAGTTTGCGAAATGTTAAATACTTATTCACACAAGAATTTAAACATGTATCAGACAAAATACCTCGAATATCAGCTTGCATACACCCCAAAGTATCTCAGAATGGGGATTCCTCGCAGTATTTATTGTGTGATGAATATTGATTACAATGTGTTGTTTTTTTTTTTTAAAAGAGTCGTTTTCATCAACATTATAATACTTTTTTTTTATTTACTATAAAATACATAACATTTTTTTTTTCCAAACCTAAAATTTCAACAATTGTAAACGCAACTTTAAATGGTTAGGGCGAAAACATTGGCCCACCCAGATTTACGCTCAGACTGTTCCAACTGTCTGAGGACGTACTGTCACTGCTGCTGCCGCCTTCGATTAATGGCGGATCGCCTATTAACCATTGTGTAGTCTCGCTAAGTGAAGTGGTGGAGGACGCGGAGGAGGAGGGGGCGCACAGTGGTCCAGAAACGCGCTTTTGCGGAAATAAATCTGTAACTTTTGATAGAATTGGAATTTTTTAATAATTTTTTCAGGATAATGAGATTAAATATAGGCGATTTGAATTGCATAAAAGAAAAAAAGATTAAGCATAAAATTACGACGTAATTATTGGCGGAAATACATAAATTATTCAAATAATGTTAGGTATTGAAGTTTCTATTCATTAATGTTTTTTTTTTCAACTATTTTAGTTAAATATCCATATGTATAATAATATTAACAATAATAATAGCAATGATAATAATACAAAACGGGAAAATATTCAGAAAATGAGAAAATATTCAGAAGAATTATTATAACCGCTTGCCATGCTTAAAAATGTTTTAACATTATTATAAACAAACAGAAATGGTTAGATATTTTTTAATAATAAACAACTGAACTAATTACTAATAGTAGAGAAATTTCCCGTCAAGTTCTAACGGCAATGAAATTAGTGAAAATAATTGAATATATATTTACAAAGCTTTAGCCGCTATATAACATAATAATTAAAACACAGATTCTACAGTAAAAAAAAAACAATATAAGAAACCAGAATTCCACATACAACACTTACTAAGATTGTACCTAATTGATATAGAGAGTAATACGAGAATATGATTTGTAATTAACTTTTGAGTTTGAAGTTTATTTCGCGGTGTTTACTCTTTGCAAAAATATTATTATTACTATATAACTTTTCAATGGTTCATGATGATTGTGTGTGAGATAAGTGATACTGAATAAGAGAATATGGTTTAAGTCAGAAAGTATGTAGTCCAAAATAAGAGGAACTGCTACTGCGTCCCAAGAATACTACATTGGCTCATCATTGTTAAACAAATAGCCGTTAAGATCATTATAAAAGGAAATTCGTGTGTGTATGTAAGTATATGTGTATATAGCATATTTAGAATGTATCAATTTAAATTTTTTAGGTAACTCAGAACACAAGCAAAGATTTTTAAAAATTAAAACAAATCTGATAGGATTCACATACCTACATTAATGCAGTAATTAAATTAATGATTGTCTATATAAAAAACAAGAAAAATAGCAAAAGAACTTTAAGCAGTTTAAAAAACACTGAAGAGCATACATATTCAAACATTTTAAAAGTAATAGCACAACACCAGACCAACTGGATATTCATAAGTATATCCATAGAGAGTAATTTGAGGGTATAATCTATAAATCATTTCGAAGTAAATCTTTAGCGTCATCGTGAAATTCAAATTTTTTTTAGGAGGCAAACGTCTCACATTTGAAATAAGCGGATCGGATGTTAGCAGCAGCATATGCGTAATGTCCTCATTTGTTGCTTTACGAGAAAATTTTCGCGAATGGTGGGTTCTATACTTTTTATAATTTTTATTTTGGGCTTCTTGTGCTTCCTCTGACAATAATCCTACAGGTAAAGCAGCTCTGTCTATTATATCTTTACCATGAATTAAAACTTGCACGGTTACAGGCATATAGTACCAATTATACCTAGCTACATATAATTCTGCAGTGTCACGCGCGTACTTTTCAAATTTATCGGAATCAATTACTGCACTACTTGTTATTACTTGCAAAATTACGTTAAATCTTTCAATTAGTTCTACATCAACCCCTGTTATATCTGCAGTCATTTGAGGATTTGAAAAAAACCTTCTAGCGGTATTGCTATCATTGCTGGTTCCTGAACCTTGCTGCACAAAATCTACTTTAATCCCCATTTTCTTCTTAAACTCGTCTTGGATCTTTTTCTAAAAACTTTAAAAATTAAAAATCAATAGACCAAGACACCTATATACAAGTACACACATTCAAATTGACATAAATACCCATAAATATAAATGTAGCTATAGATATATCGAGATACATTGTCGGCTGCATAATACAATGGCGAATGCTAACTTTATTAGACATGCTCGCAATTAAATGTGATTTTCTCGAAGAGGAGCAAAAAGAAGCAGCTGATTCTTTTTGGACGTTATACTAGAGGCATTATAGATCATGCACATAAATGCATCACACACAGCAGATAAAAATCTGCTTGTCGATAATTGCCGATGACCACTAAAAGTCTACCTGAACTTTTTCTTCATGTATAAATCTAGTACTTAGAAAACTGTTGATAAAATCAACCATTTTACAAATTAAATAATTTTTTTTTTAGCAGTTACATAAACTATAAGGACCATAGAACATACTCCAGAAGTTATATTCAATTTAGATAACAACTTATTAAAATACAGCATTATTCATTCTAACAAAAATATGCGGTTATTTCAGGATTTTTACTTATGCGGGGATATTGCATAGTTTATTAGAAATAAATATTGCAAAATAGCATTTTTCATTAAGTTTGAACATTTAACTAAGTATTTACGGCAAATATATCATTAGATTTCATACTTGTCGAAAGTGATTTTTTGCCGGCCCTGGGCCACTGTGGGGCGTGGTGTAGGGGCGGTGTTTCAGGACAGAGTATTTGGGTCAAGCCGGTGACACGGGTGCCAACATAATGTCGTAGTTTGTTACAGGTGAGGCGGTGGGGGTTTCTTCTACGATGAAAGATTGTGTGGAAGAAGTAGATGTCTCGCTCCATGTCGGGGAAGCGGGTGCCAACATTATGCCAAAGTTGATGTTTGTTGACGACGCTGAGGGGGTTTCACGTATTACTAATGATAGGTTGAACGACGCCTCGCTAATGGTGCCCGAATCGGACACCAACCTTTGTCCATGTTTATTTGGTGACGGGCTGCGCGGAATTGCGCCGAAAACGTCGTCCAACCCGTCATTTAGCCACGTTGGCAGCATAAATGAGTCGTGTTCGTTCTGGAAGAGTGATTGTTGCATAAATGTATGTTTAATGTTTTTTTTAAAAAAAAAAAAAACTTAATTATACCTGTCTATTTCCTATCTATTTCCTCGTGTTCCGTTTTCATTTCGTTTGCGAAAAAATGCGTCGCAAACGTCAACTCCTCCTCCTCATCCTTTTCCAGTGGACGGTGTTTTTTCAGAATGGGGCCCGTTGTTTGGCACGGATTTCCGCGTTTACTCGTTTTTAAATATTCGAAATTTATTTGTTGCGTCAACGTTCAACTTTGAAAGTTTTATACAATTGTCAATAAATGGTGTGTTTATATGGTTACGTGAGACACGTTTTTTGACGAAAGATTCGTCGTTTATGTCTGATTAAATTTGACACGCATTGTGACGGCGAATCGAATGATTAAATGCACTACATTTGTTGTTGTATGGACACTTTGAATTGTGCAAAAAAAGAAAAAACATTTCCACAAAATTATAAACTTTTTATTTTTCAACAATACTTTTTTAAAACAATAAAACTATTACATGTTTTGGTGTTTTTTATTATTACTCAATTTGTGGTGGGCCTGTTTTTATCCGCTGCATTTTTGGCATGGCGTGTGGGCGGCGGTGGTTTTGTTGTTTTGTTGGCGACGACGGATTCGGCAACCAACATTTGCCCGTGCCGGACGTTTGGAGACGTCAAGGTCTCGCCCTCGAAGAGATTGTTTTCGTGCTGGAATGTATTTGTTGTATTGTAATTGTTTAAATGAATGTTTTTTTTTTTGGTACCTGTGTGGTTGTCTCGAAATATGAAATTGCAAACTTCATCTCTTGCTGTACCTCTTCCTCACCGATATTGACTTCCAAGTTCATTAACCGCATCCTCTTTGCCACCGCGTCAATGTCCCGCGCATTCATTCCTTGTCGTTTCGACATTTTAAAAAACAGGTTTTGTAATGTATGTCAATATTTTGTAAATGTCATTAAATGGTGTTGTTCTGATTAATGTGTTTATATGTTTACACGTTATGACTTTGCGATTGTAGTTCCTTTTAGCTTTACCTACATGAGTTGTTGTGGAAAAATGGAAAAAAGTATCAAAAGAGGTGACCTTTAGACGCGTCTTGAGCCGAGGAATCGAATGATTTACAGCTCGATCCGTTATCCCTTACCGTTTCCGAGAGATTTGAGGAGCAAGTTTCTGAGATAAAAATGGACCCTAGAGCCTTTTCTCGCATTGTCCATCTGACGCGCATTGTGACGGCGAATCGAATGATTAAATGCTCGATCCCTTATCCCTTACCGTTTCCGAGATATTTGAGTACAAGTTTCTGAGATAAAAATCAACGCTAGAGCGTTCTTGTATAGCCTATCAGATGCGCATTGCGACGGGGAATCGAATGCTCAAAACCGGAACTCGATATCTTTTACCGTTTCCGAGATATTCGTAAAAATGTGCTGAAAATCGTTAAATTTCCTTATTTTTCGACCCTAACTCCTCAATTTGCGGGCGAACTACGGCTCGGATTCGGTTCTATCGGCCCAAATCGTTCCCCTAGTGGCGCCGGATCTTTTGAGACCAAGCAGAACCCTCTAGCTGCTTTCGTTCCGGAGTTATGGTGGAAAACGGAAAAAAAGTCGCGTTTCTTGATCGCTATTCTTATTTTCGCACAAGAAAGGTCCCTTTGGGCCGTTCGCGGGGAATCGAAAGCCGGCCAATGTATGAAAATTATCAAAAAGAGCGTGAAAATAATATTGCTATAATGAAAAGGCAACAGATAATGAATTTATTGTAATTATTTAAAATTTTCAACATATTTTTTTAATATATCGTTCCTCTCTCTTTGAATTTCGTTACTTTCCTGTAGTGCAAGCCTTAATATCTCTATTTCCTTTATTCTTTTTTCCTCTAATTCTATTTGCTTTTTTCTTAAATAATATATGCCGCTTTTTTTCTGGTTTTTTTTAATGGGTGCAATAGAGGACGCTTCCTCAGCTAGGGAAGTCGATGGCATTTCCGTTATATTTTCTAATTCTATCTACATCAATTTCTAAAACGATTATGCAATTATTTTAATTCTATTAACAACACATTTTTTATAGTAATAAATACCGGTATTATCGGTGTCCATGTTTGTATTCTGTCCTCCAGAGGGTGCTGGTGCCTCACAGGCGTCATCTAACAGCCGCGAGGGTAGGGAAGGCCTTGAGGATATGGTTTTGGGAAAGTTCACTGTTTTATCATGTCTAAAAATTTCGTCTAAATCTTCAAAATACGCCCACGCAATGCGCCCTCGTCACTTTTTTGATTATTTTCTTTTGTTGTGTAATGTTTTTTTAAATTTCTCCATTTCCTATTTAAAATATCCTCATTCACAATATAATGTAATTTTAAAAATTCATCTTTTATTTCTGTCCATAAAGTTTTTTTTTTTTCATTTTCGGGTCTCTGAAACGATTGTCTTAACTTATATTCGGATAACAAGAGTTTTGTGGTGCTCTTATCCCATGAAAAGTCATCTAAAACACAAAATAGATGAAGTTTTTTTTTTTTTTTTTTTGAACATAGCTGAGCAACCAAAATGATTATCCGTGCTGTTGCCAGAAAATAATTGAAACTGAAAAACGCTGTTCGTCTGATGATTTGTTAAAAGGCCCTTCTACATATTTTGCATAGACTTTGTGCAAGGCAAACGGTGAAAATGGCCAATGTAGAGCGAAATCTAAATCAATTGAGGAAAAAAACTATTGTAGTATTTTTTTATTTTTCAAACGAATAGGTATCAAGGGAACTAATACGATTATTTATTTTAAAAAATATATTTAATATACTAGAAGCCGGGCATTCTCCTAGAATGCGGTCCTTGAGGAAGGTGGTTTTTTGAAGTCGGTCCATTCTCTCGAAAAGTTTCCACTTTTAGAATGTGCAATAGGCTTTACATAGTTTTCTTTTGCTTTTCCACTATGTGCTTTAAGTAGTTTTCTTTTGTTTTTACACTATGTCGTTTTGTATCGGTATTCTATATGATATATGTAATATGCATTCCATATTACGTATAAATTTTATACACGCGTGTAGTGTTGAAAGACCTAATTTAAAACATTCTTCTGATACAGGTTTTTGATAAATACGGGTCAGGTTATTCATTTCTTTTGGGGTAGCTTTGCATATATAGCTTCATCTTGATGCTGATGATGTATTTATAATGGCTTGCGCAACTTTTCCATCAAGCATTGTAAAATGTCACTCTAATGGGGCATTCTAGAAGCATTATTTCTGTTACGTGAAGTTGCCGAATTTGATCGTTCACTGCTTTAACTTCCGCATTAGTTTTATCAATTGTTTCTTTCGCATATTCAAATTTTATAGGTCGGCAATGTCGTGTAGATGCTGGCCGGGGATTTTTCCGTAATGCATGTGTTGTATCTGCTGTTAATCTCATTTCTTCATCTCACAGTAGATATCATGAATAAATTCGCATTTGTTATGCCAATATCGCTGCTAAAAGTCTGTTTGTATTCACTCTGCTCTGAAACGCCATCGCAACTCCATTTACTACTCAGTGTAAAATTATTTTCAGCAATTTTATCGATATCATCTAATTTGCTAAGTAAAAGTCGTTCAGTAGTGTGGTTTAAAAGATCTTGTAGTGATACATTTGCACCACTTTCTGTGATTTCTGTGTCAGAAGCACTGGAAATATAGCCAAAGAATGAGCTAAAACATACATTGCAAAATAATTTAAAAACATTTTACCAAATTAGAAAAAAAACGATTTTTTTTGTAGTGCGAAAGAAAGGCAATATATTTCTAAACTAAATCTACATTTCCGTTTAAGGATTACAGTGTATCTGAAAAAAAATACCATATAGACATTCTTAGAATAAATATGGCTTTTACTTCCAATACATAAATACCTTCGTGGGCAGATAAGTGAAATAAAAAAAAAACATGCTTCTGAAAACTAAAACTTTAAAAATTAAAAATCAATAGACCAAGATACCTATATACAAGTACACACATATACACACATTCAAATTGACATAAACATACATAAATATAAATGTAGCCATAGATATATCGAAATACATTGTCGGCTGCATAATACAATGGCGAATGCTAACTTTATTAGACATGCTCGCAATTAAATGTGATTTTCTCGGAGAGGAGCAAAAAGGAGCAGCTGATTCTTTTTGGACATTATACTAGAGGCATTAGAGATCATGTACATGTAAAAATCAGCTTGTCGATAATTGTCGATGACCACTAAAAGTCTACCTGAACTTTTTCTTCATGTATAAATCTAGTACTTAGAAAACTGTTGATAAAATCAAGCATTTTACAAACTAAATCAATTTTTTTTTAACAGTCATATAAACTATAAGTACCATAGAACATACTCCAGAAGTTATATTCAATTTAGATAACAACTTACTAAAATACAGCATTATTAATTCTAACAAAAATATGTGGTTATTTCAGGATTTTTACTTACGCCAACTTTCAGCGGGGATATTGCATAGTTTATTACGAATAAATATTGCAAAATAGCATTTTTCATGAAGTTTGAACATTTAACTAACTATTTACGGCAAATATATCAAAAGTGATTTTTTTGCCGGCCCTAGACCACTGTGCGACGCCCCCAACGGCGACGAACTAATAATAAGTTAGTAGTATATAATACGCCGGTTCTGGGCCACCAAATTGTGAACGACCATATTTACCTTTATTTACTCTTTTTAGAGGTCAAAAACTACTTCTATTGCTTACAAATTTACCAATCCATAAATGGTACAAAATTTACGTTAAAACCTCAATAATTCCCTTGAAAATGCATAAAAATAGCTATATTTTTAAACATATACTTATACCAATTTTTGTTTATAAAACTACAACCACAATTTTGCTCGTTCACAAGCTAAAATTGCATAAAAAATTGAATTTATTTAATCGCCACCAAATTGTGAACGAATATAAATAGTTACATTTCAGTATTAATGAATAAATATCAGCTTAATACAGTTTTTTCAGTAATTGTAGAGGGCCCTATTTCGGGGCTCACTATAAAATCATCAGTTCATTGTGGGAAACTATATTTTAAGGTTCAATCATAATTCAGTATAGCTGTACTACTCATGATGAAAAATAATTTAGAAAAATTCTGTATCAGTAGTAGTAAGAAGGTCATTTTAGAACACTTTGTTTTTTAATCATTTTGCTCTGTTTTTAAGGTATGCTATACAAACTCATGTAGATATAGCGCTTTTAAAAGATAATTGATAGATTTTTCCGATGGGGTAAAACATCGTGTCTCTAAAAGTGATGTAAAAACTATATTTAATAATGAATACAGACAAAAAAGTCAATTAAATGTAAATAGAATTAACAAAAAATCAAGGAAAAATTGTTATAGACACCTGGAAAAATAATAGATCCTACCTCGTTTTTCAAGGTACCTTTGTTTAAAAGTTAAAATTCACCTTTTTGCTCAGTTTTTCTATTGGACCACTTCAATACACATATGAATAGGATTTCGACCAAACAAATTCGGAATGTGATTCCTCATGAGCATCCACAAAGTGGACTGGTGCGTAACGAATTCACAACACTGTTTTGAAAGATATATTTAAAAAAGCAAATATTTCAAACCATTTTATTTATTTCTACAAAAGAAAGAATAGTAATGTAATATGTACTTATAATTAAACAAAAAAAATACTTTGGGGATGTAAAGGTTTTTTTTTTTAGAGAAAAATGCAAGTCCTTGTCCTTACCATATCTTCGACGATGGTCCCCTCACGGATACATTTGATTATCCACCGGGTCTCGAGGTCGTCAAAAGTTCGCCCGGCAAATCATTTCCGTTATATAAGGATAGGTAATTTCCTTTACTTTATCGTTCATTTTTTCAAATACAATTTAAATGACAAATTATTTATTTACTTTTACCTGGTTTTGTTTTTTTTTTTTTGTTTAATTTTCTCAACTGTTTAATTTGTACGGCGTCTATGAAAAAATTTGCTATATTGTGATTATTTAAAATTGACTAAAAATTAATGACACATTTCAACTAATTATTTTTACAATTGCATTTTTTCCGCAGAGGGTTTGTCGTTTGAGTTGACGGGGGATGAAGACGGCGGCTTGTCGTGGATCGTCTAAACGTTTGTAGAATGCAAAAGAAATTGTTGTACTTGTAGTAATAGTAACCTTACCAGTTTGTAAGTGCTGATCCGTCGTGGATACAATGCAACTTACTGTCGGGTTCTTCGCTTTGTTCCTCACTGAGCCAAGGAGGAAGTTTCAATTTTGCCCGCATTTGGGACGTAATTTTTCTAAATTTGAAGGTTTTTTAACTTGCTTGTCTATGTCGATTCTTATATGTGACAAATAATATTTGACACGTTTGTCATAATAATTTTACGGTCGATTTAATTTTGGGCTCTTAAATAAAAGATTGTACAATGTGTAAATGTGCGTTGAAGCACCGTTTATTTAATTAAATTAAATTACAAAACATTGTTGCCAATTTCAACAAACTCTCGAACCCAAAACAAAACGCCTATTCTCCGGTGGTCCGTAGAACGGTTTGAATTCTTTGATGGGGGAAGGCGGGGGCGTGGGAATGTCATTGATGGTCTAGATATATATTTTTTTTTTAATTACAAAATGCTCTAAAATTGTATGTATAAACTTACCATGTCTTCGCGCAACACGCCCTCGCGTATACAAAACTATCCATTCAAGCTGTCGATCCTTGAACGGCCCCCGTGGCACGTAGCCCATTTTGTCCCGTAATTCGGGCGGTGTGGGACGAAATTTAAATAGCGAAAGGAACACGCTCCGCTCGTATGGATTCATACTGTCAAACTGTGTAATTTATTTCGACTCGACAGAAAGGCAGTAGAGAATGAGAATAGGGAGCAAAAATGGGTAAAGGGAATAGGGAGAGGGAAAGGTAATAGGGAAAGGGAATAGGGAGAGGGAAAGGGAATAGAAAATAAGGGTAGGAAACGAGAATGGGTAAATAGAATAGGGAAAGGGAATACGGAAAAGGAATAGGGAATTAGGAGAGGGAATAGGGAAAGGGAATAGGGAGAGGGAAAGGGAATAGGGAGAGGGAAAGGGAATAGGGAAAGGGAATGGGATAAAGGAATAGGAAAAGGGAATAAGGAACAGGGAATAGAGAATGAGAATAGGAAACAAGAATAGGTAAAGGGAATAGAGATAGGGAAAGGGAAAACGAAATGAAAAAAGGCAATAGGGAAAAAAATAAACAAATATAAAAGGAGTTTCAATATTTGGAAAAATACTAACAGAAAACTTAAAACAAATGTTGCAAACGAAAACGACATAGTGTAAAAACAAAAGAAAGCTACTTAAAGCCGACTGCATATTCTAAAAGTGGAAACTTTTCGAGTGAATGTACCGACTTAAAAAAAAACACTTTCTTCAACGACCGCATTCGTTTTAGTAATCATTCTCAAAAAGGATGGAAGGAATCGGAGGCCAGAATGGTCAAGATATTTAATACGACTCCTGGAATATAATGCTCCACCATCTTCGTCCCTTTACAATATAAATTACTCCACACGTTTGAAAATTCCCGGCAACAGCTTTACAAGATGGAAGCTGGACTTGGAGGTTACCACAAAAGAACAAAGGATTTTGCGAGTTTGTCCATACTTATAGTATAGTGTGCTTTCAATTTGGTCGGCGTTCGATTCTAGTCGCTTATTTTGTAACGAGAGCTGTTGCTAAATGTTACGCTACGAGCCCACTCCCCATTTTATAACGGGCAAAATGTTTTGATCCCAATCAGTAATTTTATATCAAAAAAAAATATGATAAATCAATTTAGTAGAAATTGTTTCGTTTACTGTTGCGCTTATGAGCTCTGTCACTGTAATTTATAGTTTACATTAATTTGTATTAATAATAAATCCCTCATTCAAATGGTCCACAATACTTTCTTTAATAATATAATCTTCAATTTTCTTAACACGGGCACAAATATTACTGCACTCTTCTGCAGACACCTTCGTAAATTCTTTCTTTCATCATTAAATAAGAGAAATAATTATGAAGAAATGCTTTAAGTGCCTTCATGTTTCTGCTGCTTGAAGTAATTATATGCATTCCAGACGATTTCTCGTGTTTATTCCTGTATAATTATTCCTTTCTTGGGCGTTGCTCCCACTGCAAAATTGTTGGGAACTTCGGACATTTTCACCTTTTAAAAATTTCATTTGGTGCCGTGGGAATACGATTTAAAAACTTACTAATCACCACACTAATAATGAAATAAAGAGAGTTTAAAAAAACTGATTTTGTAAAAGATGTAGTAAATGACGTAAAATGTATCGGAACACCGCACTGCACAAAACGAAGGCTGAACAACAAATGTGGAGCTCGCGCGCAAATCCCGCTAAGTCCCCAAAGTCAAATTATTGGAAAATCGCAAAAAAAAAAAAATTGGAATAAATAAAATATGATTGAACGTTTTACTACTTTTTTCTTCGTATTTTGCTGATAGTTAAGGATTGTTTTTTTGACAATTTTCGATGAATTTTTTTCTAACCCTTATTTAATTTTTTTTTTATTTAGCGTGTTTTGGTTTAAATGTGGAAATAATTACACACCTTCTGTATATAAAAAAGTACTATTCCCTCAATCCTTTCTTAATAAAAAATATAAGTACTGTGCATCTGTACTTTGCTATAAAACACTCTTTCAGAAAAATCTTTCCACTAGATATACAGAGCATTCTCTTCTGCGGGGCAATCGCAAGGTTCTGATGTCTCACCCTTCATATTGTTGGTTGCCTAAGTAATAAATCATTGTACCAAGCCAAGTTTTCGTCATTCCTCCAATCGTTTCTAAAGTGCTTAGTTAATAGATTTCCTCAAGATTTGTTCTTTGTCTCAGGTATCCCGTTCATGAGCAAGTACCTTTTCTTTCAAGTCTGATTGCAGTATCCCTCTGGACCGTGGTTTTGTTAATGTCGTATATTTTCCCGTACCACTTCTGAATCTAAAGTGCTGAAAACCACACACACAAACGTTTCCAATAGTAGTTTTTTTCAAGCTGATCACTTTCATATCCGCAATGCCAATGATCTTCTTGAGATTTTCTTCAAGAGCTTTGATGTTGTAGGTTTTTTCAGCTATTTCCTTCGTCACTAACTTCACAACTCCATGCTTTGTGTAGATCGCCTCATAATCGCTTTTTAAAGATAGAACTGTATGCTTTCTAAGGTCTTTCTCTACGCGACCAAACACTCGGTCGGCCGGTAAAAACAAGTAATCGCGGACCGGATACGTTATTATGATTTCTGTTATAGCTGTTGGAGATTTAAATTTTAGCCAATAATATAAAGCGTGGATGATATATAAGCTCCTATTCTGTCCAACGCAACCATCGCAGAGTAATCTTAGTGTATGAATGCCTGTGAATGTAAGGCTGTTCAAGTGATGGAACAAGGCAGATCCAATTTCTTCAGAAAGCCAGGCCGGGCGAGGGGCCTGGTTTTCAGCCCATATATAAAATGTTGGCCTTTTAGCTTTTAAGTCAACAAAAGCTAGACAGGCTAACTTGGTGTGAATAGAATGAATCACTGATCGGGGTTCTTAGCAGAAGCTGCACTTGTTGCAGGTTGAAGCAGAAACTGTATGATTTTCAGGTGTCTCTCTCATTGATTCGTAAAATGCAGAGGCACTTTTCTTATGCATTGTTAACTGCAGACCGATTTTTCTCTTTGCATCCTCATCCTGTTCCTTTTTTCTCAAATGTTTTAGTCTCATGCACTGGGCACAACAGTCTGAAGCAGGACTGCTAAACCCTATATTATATTTTATCATTGGTAAAAATGTTTCTGAACATATTGAACTTTATAATACACTAAAAGGTGATAGCTCTGTTTTTTTCTACTCTTTGTCGCACACCATAGGCGTCGCCCTATATGAGGTGTGTTGTAGCCCGCGGGCGACTTGCGTTACTAAAGGCTCGAGAACGGGTGGCGGTCGCGAAGCGAACGCGTAACGTATAGATGGGGACGGGACGTGGAAATCGCAACGGCGTATCGCGAACGAATCGTAAAATGTGTATAGAACGTGAAAATTCGATAAGAGTTTAGATTTTTGCGGCGAACGGCACTGCAGACCGAGAAATGTCACATGGCGGCCAACGACAGATTTCGCGTTGTCAAAGTTGGGCGATTTCGCGCGATCGCCACGAGGCAGAGATAGTATTTGAGAGTGGGGTTAATGTGGGAAAGGCTCCACACATGTTTCCTCTTACCGATTGAACCCTAAAATAGGGTCCAGACGGTTTAATTTTCTCAAAAAGACCCGATTTGTAGAGGTGTATTTTCCCGGGGAAGAGCTTGGAAGTTTGGCGGGTTTCGTGGGATGTCAAATACGCTGTCATGCGGTAAAATGTAATGAGCTTCTAGAAACGATCTCTAACGTAAATGGGCATACAAGCGGCACGTAATGTGTCGAAGCGCGACCAGAGAGATGTTGTGAGCCTGTATGATTCGTCAGCATATGGAAAAATGTGTAATAATTCGAGAATAATAGTCATTTGTGATGGTACCGATTTGCCGTAACCTCACATGCAATTTCGAGTAACGATAATAGGGATTCGAGGTAATTTAACGTTAATTGAAAGGTAGAAAAGGTTCATGATACACGCTCAGATATGTTTGTGATAATAAATATACAGTTTTTTAGTGAAATTATTGAGCAAGGTGCAAGAGAGATGTCAACCCAAAAGCGCAAATTTGTCGCGCAGAATATCGGCTCATAAACCGTAACGTGGTGCGAAATTAGTTTTGAAACGGCTTCCTGTATCCTTCGTTTTACAGTTTGCACCCTAAAATGGAGTGAAAACGCGAAATTTCTCTCAACATCGATCAATTTATCGCGTCACACATCTGGCCGAAATAGTTAATTGTGCGAGTGACGCCCGATTTTGCGGCATCGACAGCGGCTCAAAAACCGTATCTTGGTATGAAATTGTTGTCGGAACGGCTTCTCTCATGTTTCATTGTACAATTCGAACGCTAAGATAGGACAGGAACGGAAAATTTTCTTCAAAATTAAACGATTAATATAGATATGTTTGCAGGGGACGCCTGTCAGATTTGACAGAAGTCGTTGAAGCGCGTTCGGCAAATGGCCGGCGAAAAACCTACATAATTCTGTGCGACGTTTTTGGAGTAAAGATGCACTCCAAGCAAGTGTAAGAAGCCGAAATGTGATGCGACAAACGTTACCAGCTATATAGCAGGAAAGTTGAAAGGGAACGTGCCGAATAATTCGCGAAGTATTGTCATTTCAGATATAGCTAATAGTCTAACCTATACCATATGTCAATATGGAACAAAACGAGGTACATTTATTTTCGTTTACGGCTCAGTTGGTCGATTAGAAGGTGAAATAACTTTCGTAATACGCGCTTAGGCATGTTTGTGAAAGTGATTATTTTCAGTTTTTAGATAGATTATTGAATAAATTCCAAGAGAAATGTCAAATTACGGGACGCTCATATTCCCAAATTATCGAGATGATTTCGAAAGGGAGAGAAGCGCGTAGATAATGCGGCAAAGATAGTAAAATGACTGGATATAGGTGTTGAAGTTTTGCGATAACGAAAATTACGCGCAGGTACCCAAAATATTGCAAAATACTTGCGGTAAAGGCGGCGTCTTTTTGCCGATACGGCATTACCGGACAATAACGAAAAAGGGCAAGTAAGTGGTGTTTTCGCGATGTTTATTAATTAAATAAGAACAGTGAGAGATCTTATAGTCATTGCACACACGTAACATAGCTAAAATATCTAAAATAGTGTAAAATAAATTGAACTGTCAGTCATTGCCATGCTTTAATTTTTATGCCTGATTTAAATTCAAAAGTATAGATGCATTTAGCTCAGCGGGTTCCGTGTACGACAAACGCACTTCGTCGACCGACGGTGCCGGGTTCGAATCGCGGACGTGGCAAGTTTTTTTTTAATCGTACCTTTTTTAATAATTGTGCTTTACGGTTGCAAGACATGATTATTTATTATTGAAGCCAATAAATATACAAAAAAACATTTATTTTATGTACATTGATGTCCAGAATATTTTGGTGCGCCACACAATGGTGCCAAATGTCGAAAAAACGCTTCCAAAAATACAAAAACATGATTCAGTTTCTAACAAATGTTTGAAGGGGTTTTGTGGTTGCTGAATTCAATTCTGACAATATGTTTTAGCAAAATAAAATGGCGGATTGAATATAGGAGAGAAAATTTTGAAATATACGAGACATTTTGCAACAAATATTCGTACGCAAGCGTTTTTGAGGTCGCTAAATTTGATTCTGATAGTAATTTTTGGAAAAACAAAATGCCGGACGCAATATGGGGGAGAGAATTTTGAAATATAGAAGCGCAATTTTTTTTTTTTTAAAGTTCGTGACTTATGCGATTTCTTGAACCACTATTTGCGAATATAGAATCAAAAACAAGATGGCGCGACTAAAATGGAGGAATATTATTTTTAAAAATAATATTTTGCAACAGACATTTGTGGGTGCTTGGATCGTTGCATTTGATGCTGATAATATTGTTTGGAAGTAAGGGGAAAAAAAAATAGAAACGATATCGAGAATTTTTTTTATAAAACAATAAGATTGCTGCCAACTAATACTTCAATAATACCGATATCAAACAAATTAAATTCACAATTAAATCAAATTAAAATAAAACATTCATTAAAAAATATGTACAATTTATTAACGATCAAGTAAAAAAAAAAAAACAATTTCCAATTATGTATATAATTTACTTTCTATACAATTACGTTAATATATTTATTAGAATTCTCATATAATTGAAATAGATTCAACAATCCCTTTAAAATTAAATACCATCTTTTAATTGTTCATACAATCGCATTAATCATATATTATATACATGGCATTCCACGTAAGTGGTTCATTAAAAGTTTATGATGTTCCACTATTTACTTATATTTGAGATTTTGGCACCATCATCTGTTCGATTGAAACTATAAATGTAATATACTTTAACCAAAATATCACTTCCGGTTGACCGGAAATGGGCGTCAACAACTTTGTTATTTTAGATAGAATTATATAATTTTCTTTACATTTTTGGATTCTACGGTCATAAATATGACAGTCTTCCTTAGCTATTCCTATAGCTACATGTTGCCGTTTTTGAGTTATTTAAGTTTTTCATTTTTTTTAAGTCATAATCATTGCATCATTGAGAAATTAATATCTCGGTTAATACCGCAAATAGAGACTCCAAATTTGCTATGTTATGAATGCAGATATAGCTCTACGAAATGGTACGCATACTTCGCATTCTAATATACAGAGTGTTCAAAACTGAGTAACAAAGTGACATATTTTCGAATGCAGAAAACTCAATTTCCTTAAATAGAACACCCTGTATTTTAATTCGAAATTGGGAGATAAACATCATCCCCTATCATTTTGTATTAGCACTCCCTATATCTTTAATAGATTTTGAGATATGAAGAACTTTTTGTAGAACAATCTAAGTAGCTTTAGGTTTAAATGTTCGTAGATGGCTCTGAATGGGATTTATGTCAAATTCATTGTCTAACCATAAGTGTGTGTGTGTGTGTATGTGTGTATGCCATCGTAATTACATTTTTGAACAATGCAATATAAATAGATATTAATGACATTGTATCATACCATTGCATTTGATGCTGATAATATTGTTTGGAAAAATAAAATGACGGATAAAATGGGAAGAAAAATGAAAATATTGGAAATCGTCAATTATTTTTTAAAAATTGTAACTTATTGGATATTATAAAAGGGAATAGGGAAAATAGACAAGGAAACGCACAATAACGAAAAAGAGAATAGGGAAAGGGAATAGAATTTGATTACAGCTCTATTTTTGCTTTCAGGAAAGAAGTCTTATCTACAAAAGTTTTCTATAATTTAATGCCGCATAACCTAAAAATATATTAGAGTACACAATATTTTCCACTACACAGGGTGTTCACGAAGATTGAGTCTTTGATTATAGCTTTATTTTTGCTTTAAGAAAAAAATCTTTTCTACAAAAGTGTTATAGAATCGAATGTTGCGTAACCTAAACATATTTTCAAATATACCGGATGTTCAGGAAGATTGGGTTTTTTCATCATAGCTCTATTTTTGTTTTTAGGAAAAAATATTTTCTACAAAAGTGTTATAGAATTGAATGTTGCGTAACCTAAACATATTTTCAAATATACCGGATGTTCAGGAAGATTGGGTTTTTTTCAGCACAGCTCTATTCTTGCTTTTAGGAACAAATCTTTTCTACAAAAGTTGTACAGAATTCAATGCCGCATAACTTAAACATATTTTCGACTATACAGGGTGTTCCAAAAGTAAAAACAAAAGAAAACTACTTAAAACGTATTGCACATTATAAAAGATGATTCTCAAGTGAATGGGGACCGACTTCAAGAAACCGCCTTCCTCAAGTACCACTTTCCTCGACTCCTAGATGCGCCAGCATCTATTAATAATAATAAAACTTGGTCAGCCTGTTCTTTTCTACTCTTTGTCGCACACCATAGGCGTCGCCCTATTCGAGGTATGTAAGAGCCCACCGACGACTTGCGGCGCTAAAGGCTCGAGAAGGGGTGGCGGTCGCGAAGCGAACGCGTAACGTATAGATGGGGACGAGCCGTCCCCCCATGGTAGGCGTATCGAGAAGTATCGGTAAAATGTGTGTAGAACGTGAAAAATCGATTAGAGTTTAAATTTTTGCGGCGAACGGCACTGCAGACCGAGAAACGTCAAACTGGCGGATTTCTATCGATTTGGCATTGTCAAAGTTGGACAATTTCGCGCGATCGCTACGAAGCAAAAATAATATTTGGGAGTGGGATGGATGTGAAAAGGGTTTCTCGCATGTTTCCTCTTACCGATTGAACCCTAAAATAGGGTCCAGACGGTTTAATTTTCTCAAAAAGACCCGATTTGTAGAGGTGTATTTTCCCGGGGAAGAGCTTGGAAGTTTGGCGGGTTTCGTGGGATGTCAAATACCGCTGTCATGCGGTAAAATGTAATGAGCTTCTAGAGACGATCTCTAACGTAAATGGGCATACAAGCGGCACGTAATGTGTCGAAGCGCGACCAGAGAGATGTTGTGAGCCTGTATGATTCGTCAGCATATGGAGAAATGTGGAATAATTCGAAGAAATATTGTCATTTCTGATGGTACCGATTTGCCGTAACCTCACATGCAATTTCGAGTAACGATAATAGGGATTCGAGGTAATTTAACGTTAATTGAAAGGTAGAAAAGGTTCATGATACACGCTCAGGTATGTTTGTGATAATAAATATACAGTTTTTAGTGAAATTATTGAGCAAGGTGCAAGAGAGATGTCAACCCAAAAGCGCAAATTTGTCGCGCAGAATATCGGCTCATAAACCGTAACGTGGTGCGAAATTAGTTTTGAAACGGCTTCCTGTATCCTTCGTTTTACAGTTTGCACCCAAAAATGGAGTGAAAACGCGAAATTTCTCTCAACATCGATCAATTTATCGCGTCACACATCTGGCCGAAATCGTTAATTGTGCGAGTGACGCCCGTTTTTGCGGCATCGACACCGGCTCAAAAACCGTATCCAGGTATGAAATTGTTGTCGGAACGGCTTCTCTCATGCTTCATCGTACAATTCGAACCCTAAAAAAGGGCAGGAACGCGAAATTTTCTTCAAAATTAAACGATTAATATAGATATGTTTGCAGGGGACGCCTGTCAGATTTGACAGAAGTCGTTGAAGCGCGTTCGGCAAATGGCCGCTAAAACCTACATAATTCAGTGCGACGTGTTTTTGGGGTAAAGATGTACTCCGAGCAAGTGTAAGATGCCAAAAGTGGTTCGACAAACGTTACCAGCTATATTAACAGGAAGGTTGAAAGGGAACGTGCCGAATAATTCGCGAAGTATTGTCATTTCAGATATAGCTAATAGTCTAACCTATACCATATGTCAATATGGAACAATACGAGGTACCTCTATTTTCGTTTACGGCTCAGTTCGTCGATTAAGGGGAGGGTAAGGTTAATTCGTGCAATAAAGGCAAATTTTTTTTTAATTTTTTTCGACGACACAGTTGAAATCTATGCATTAAGGCCAATGGTACATTAAAGTATAACATTTGAAGAATATTATGTGAAATTTTCATGAAGAAATATAAAAAAAAATCGGCAATGGCAGCAATTATTTGGAAGCGTCTCGGAAAAAAAAATTGAATTACGGTGCCCCTCATAGCTCGGTGCTGGATCATCTGAAAAGAAAAAATCAAAGTTCTTTCGTTAGATAATCGCTTTCTCCAGGTAACGCTGGGAGGATTTTTCGAAATTTCAATTTTTCACTCTTCGGGAACACTTTGAAATGAGAAACACGATTTTTGCGGAAAAAATCGGCTAATTTGTTATTGCAAAATAATAAAATATCAACAAATTTGAAAAAAACTCTCCAGCGTTACCTCGCAAATTATGTGCGGAAATAGTGTTCAAAACTACAAAAGGATCGCTGCAGTAGTTTTGAAGTTATGAGGGGCACCGACTTTGAAAACGTGAATTGTGGGAAAAACGCTTGAAAGTTGAACACTTAAAAAATGAGGAATGAAACGTCCATAAGCGAGTTTTATCGGCCTACCTCACACTGAATCATCGATGCCAGGTCCGTAAAGAATGTTGCTATCATCCATGATATCTAAAGCATCTTTTTGATCCTGTCTACGACGAATCCTGCCTTCTTTAGTTTGTTTTTTAGCTTCCTGCTCCGCTCGGCTTATACGCATAGAGTCAGTTGATCGCGCCCATTCATGAGCGCTTGGTCCACAACTGATTCCCATGTCTTGCATGAAGGTTAGCAAAGCAAAAGAACCTTCATTGAAGACACAGGCTGCCACATAAGCTGCAATCTCAACGATGACAGAGGTTCCATTCAAGTGCTTTGGTGAGATTTTCCAAATAAGTTGGCTCAAACTCTCATTGTTGTTCTGTGTAAAGCCTCCGACACATCGCTCCAGGAGGGCATCTTGCTCAGATCTTCATAGATAGGCTTGATGGCATCTAGAACATCCTTGGGAAGAGCACTGTACGTGTGTTTGAACGAATCCAATGCATTAGCACCTGCAGCTTTTTGCCATTCGCACCACGAGTCCGCGCCGCTCGGGCATTTTTTATGTTGTGGATTCTCGTCCGTCGAACTGTAGTGAAAGGATGTTGCCCAGATAGCATTCTTCATATTCTCCACGGAATCAGAGTAGCGTCTAATAGCCAAACCGTAGTATACCGTCAGTTTATCAATCATTTTAGCCGTAAGCTTCCCTTTACCAGACAGACTTTTTCTTTTGATCTTCTTTCCAGCCTTAGTTTCAGTATCTACAACGGTCTTTTTGACTAGTTCACGCAGACGAGTGCCCATTCTTTTCTGAATATGTCCTACACATTCTTTTTTCACTATCGAAAAGTCATCACCATAAGGTTTAGAATTCACTAACCCGGAGTAAGCTTTACAGTCACCGTCGCCGATATAGTTGCGATATCGCACACCATTCCTTACCGAGCGTTGAAACATGGTTTTTATCGCTTCGACCTCCATATTTCCAGCTGCACCAGTATGATTTGCCTGACACTTTCCAGCATTTACATGAGTTTCATGCCACTCTTCGTATCCGGCAGAGTCTAATTTACTTTCCCAAGTTTTACATTCGTGGCAGTATGAACTTTTGACGAAAATGTCAAGAACTTTCCCTGTGAAGTAACCAATCAACGAGGTGACGCCAAATAAAGATGAGAAGCCTCTTTTTTCCATGTTCCGTCGCCTGATACAGTGAGTTCGTCGGCATCAAGTTTTTTTCTCTTTGGCTGTTGCTGCTTTTTCTTCTTTTGTAGCAGATAAAAGAAATCGATTAGCTACTCCGCTTACAGTCGAGCACATTTTTTTCATATAGTCATTGTGACTCGATCTTGATAAAAAGCTACTAGACAAATCCATCAAGCCGCAAAACTTTTCACAGCCAGCTAATCCAAGGCCTAATATCTTCATCGCGAAAACGAACCGGTAATTAATTTCGTAAACACCAGAGTTTATTCTAGTACTGGACGGAACATTTGTAATCTGTTTGCAGCTTTCGCACGAGACTTTGATGTTAAATCCAAGGCCTTCTTTCTTAGTCGAATGAAAATTTACTTTTCCATCACATTTTACACACTTCACTAGCGTAGCAATTGTTGAAAAGATTAATAAAAAATCTATTATCCTATAGTGTTTTTCAAGATCCTCCGTAACTTGATCTTCAACGGTCACTTTTATTTTTTTAGCTGACGCGCTACTTGTTGAAACGTCTCCGCTTTTACGTTTTTGCGGAGGTACATTTTTCTAGGTCGATATAATCTCGAACCAGATGATTTTCTATCGGTTCTTTTAACTTTCTTCGGCATTTTAGCAATAATTTAACTAAGATGATGCGAAAATCGGACAGCGCGAGTACGTCTGCTTGGTAGAATGCCCACTGCTAAACTGAATTATATACTCTACACTGACTAAATAAACAGTAGATGTCAAATCCTTGAAGGGAATTGGGAATCTGTATGACAGCCGCCACCTTCCTTTTGGGCGCGGTGACACGCGGTCTCTTAAACCGCTGTATCTTCGTTAGTTTTGCTCTGATTCATCTCAAATTTTCACACAATATTCTTGAAAGGTTCCCCGTTCAGAAAATCAAATAAAATAAAAAAGGCAAAAAAAAAGTTTAAAAACCTTACTCTCCCCTTAAAAGGTGAAATAACTTTCGTAATACGCGCTTAGGCATGTTTGTGAAAGTGATTATTTTCAGTTTTTAGATAGATTATTGAATAAATTCCAAGAGAAATGTCAAATTACGGGACGCTCATATTCCCAAATTATCGAGATGATTTCGGAAGGGAGAGAAGCGCGTAGATAATGCGGAAAAGATAGTAAAATGACTGGATATAGGTGATGAAGTCCTGTAGTATCGAGAATTACGCGCAGGTACCCAAAATATTGCAAAATACTTGCGGAAATGGCAGCGTCCTTTTGCCGGCCATTATACGCAAAGATACGCTATTACCGGACAATGGCGAAAATTTTGTAGGTAGGTGGTGTCTTCGCGATGTTGTATTAATTAAATAAGAATACTGAGAGATCTTATAATCATTGCACATACGTAACGTAGCTGAAATATCTGAAGTATTGTAACATAAATTGAACTGTCAGTCACTGTCATATTTTAATTTATATGTGGGTGCATTTTAGCCTAGAGGGATCGGCGTGCGACAAAAGGAGTTTGTTATCGGAAGGTGCCGGGTTCGAATCACGGCGGGTCAGTTTTTTTTTTTTATCGTACTTTTTTTTTATTGTACTTTATCGATTGCAATACATGATTATTTATTATTGGGGCCAATAAATATACAGAAGAACATTTATTTTATGTAGATTGATGTTTAGAATATTTAATATATATAGAATCAAAAACACGATGGCGCGACTAAAATGGAGGAATATTATTAAAAAATGATAACATTTTGCAACAGACATTTGTGGGTGCTTGGATCGTTGCATTTGATGCTGATAATATTGTTTGGAAAAATAAAATGACGGATAAAATAGGAAGAAATATAGGGAAAATCGCCAACTATTTTTTAAAAGCTGCAACTTATGGGATGTTATAAAAGAAATAGGGAAAATAGAGAAAAAAACGCAATAAGAAAAAGAGAATAGGGAAAGGGAAAAGAGTAAGCAATAGGGAAAGGCAAAGGAAATGGGAATGGGGAAAGGAATGGAAATGTAATAGGGAAAGGGTAAAGGGAAGGGAATAGAGAAAGAGAATGGGGAAAGGGAATGGGAATAGGGAATAGCGAGTGGTAAATGGGAAAAGGGAATAGGGAACAGAGAAAGGGAATACAGAAAGGCAGTAGAGAACGAGAATAGGGAACGAGAATGGGTAAAGGGAATACGGAGAGGGAAAGGGAATAGAAAAAGGGAACGGGGAAAGGGAAACTGAATGGGAAAGGGAATGGGAAAAAGAGAATGGGGAAAGGAGATGGGGAAAGGAATCGCAATAGGAAAATGGAATAGATAAAGGGAATAGGAAATGAAATAGGAAGGGGAATAGGGAAAGTAAACTGGAAAATGGAATAGGGAAGTGAATAAGAAAAGGAGTAGGGAAGGAAATAAGGAAATGGAATGGGGGACCTGGAATAAAGAATAAGAGTAGGGACGAGTATGGGTAAATAGAACAGGGAGAAGGAATAGGGAAAGGGAATGGGAATACGGAAAAGGAATAGGAATTAGGAGAGGGAATAGGGGAGGGAGTAGGGAAAGAGAATAGGGAGTAAGGAGAGGGAATAGAGATAGGAATAGGGAAGGGACTAGGAAAGGGAATAAGAAAAAGGAATAAGAAAAGGAATAAGGAACAGGGAATAGAATAAGAATAGGTAAAGGGATAGGGATAGGAAAAGCGAAAACCAAAATGATAAAAGGGAATAGGGAAAACTGAAAAATAAACTATAGGAAAAATCGTCAACTATTTTTTTAAAGCTGTAACTTATGGGATGTTATAAAAGGAAATAGGGAAAATAGACAATGAAAACGCAATAAGGAATAAGAGAATAGGGAAAAGGGGATAGATTTTGATTTCAGCTCTATTTTTGCTTTTAGGAAGGAAGTGTTTTCTATAAAAGTTTTATATAATTGAATGCTGCATAACCTAAAAATGTTTTCAAAAATACCGGGTGTTCAGGAAGACTGGGTTTTTTCGTTATAGCTCAATTTTTGCGTTTAGGAAGAAATCTTTTCCACAAGAGTGTTATAGAATTGAATGCTGCATAACCTAAAAATATTTTCAAAAATACCGGGTGTTTAGGAAGACTGGGTTTTTTCACTATAGCTCTATTTTTGCGTTTAGGATGAAATCTTTTCTACAAGAGTGTTATAGAATTGAATGCTGCATAACCTAAAAATATTTTCAAATATACCGGTGTTTCAGGAAGACTGGTTTTTTCGTTATAGCTCAATTTTTGCGTTTAGGAGAAAATGTTTTCCACAAGAGTGTTATAGAATTGAATGCTGCATAACCTAAAAAATATTTTCAAAAATACCGGGTGTTTAGGAAGACTGGGTTTTTTCACTATAGCTCTATTTTTGCATTTAGGAAGAAATCTTTTCTACAAGAGTGTTATAGAATTGAATGCTGCATAGCCTAAAAATATTTTCAAATATACCGGGTGTTTAGGAAGACTGGGTATTTTCGTTATAGCTCAATTTTTGCGTTTAGGAAGAAATCTTTTTCCACAAGAGTGTTATGAATTGAATGCTGCATAACCTAAAAATATTTTCAAAAATACCGGGTGTTTAGGAAGGCTGGGTTTTTTCACTATAGCTCTATTTTTGCGTTTAGGAAGAAATCTTTTCTGCAAGAGTGTTATAGGATTGGATGCTGCATAACCTAAAATTATTTTAAAAAATACCGGGTGTTCAGGAAGACTGGATTTTTTCATTATAGCTCTATTTTTGATTTTAGGAAAAATCTTTTATACAAAAGTGTTATAGAATTCAATAGTGCATAAGTTAAAATATTTTCAAATATACGGGGTGTTTAGGACGACTGAGTTTTTTCATTATTGCTTTATTTTTGCTTTTTAGGAACTAACCTTTTCTACAAAATTTGTACAGATTTCACATGTTTCAATTTTCATAAGTAAGTTCCAAAAGTAAAAACAAAAGAAAACTACTTAAAACGTATTGCACATTATAAAAGATGATTCTCAAGTGAATGGGGACCGACTTCAAGAAACCGTCTTCCTCAAGTACCACCTTCCTCGACTCCTAGATGCGCCAGCATCTAGTTAATAATAATAAAAGGCTCTCTTGCGTTTGCCGGCGTCAGGGGGCGCTATTCCATAGGCGTCGCCCTATTCCGTGCGTGTAAATTCGGAGAGAAAAACTATTACGCCTAAGGATCGGGAAGCGGAACAGATTAAAAGGGAAATTTTAGACGGGCGAAGGGGCGACGGCGGTCGCACTGGACCCCGGGTATTTAGGTTTATCGTTAAAAATAGGGAAAGGGGAGAAAATTCGCGGAAATGTAAATTGTGATGGGTGCGGGCGCGCCGAACGTCGCTGAAGACCGAGAAATGTCAATGAGTCGGATTTCGACCGATTTTGCATTGTCAAAGTTGGGCAATTTCGTATGTTCGCTGCGAGGCTGAGATAATATTGGGGAGTGGGATTAATGTGGAAAAGACGTCTCACATGCTTCATCTTACGGTTTGAACCCTAAAATGGGGTCGAGATGCGTTATTTTTCTCAAAAAGAGCCGATTTATAGTGGTGTGTTTTGCCGGCGATGAGGTTGGAATTATGGCCGGTTTCGTAGATTGTCAACGGCATCTGTCACACGGTAAAATGACGCGAACTTCGGGAGACGATTTTGGAACGTAAAAGGGGGTACAAGGGACACGTAATGAGTCGAAACGTGATCAGAGAGATGTTAAGAGCCTGAATGATTCCTTAGCATATGGAAAAATGTGGAATAATTCGAGAATAATAGTCATTTGTGATGGTATTAATTTCATAACCTAATCTGCTATTTGGGGCAACAATAATAGCGATTTAAGATAATTTAACGTTTATTGGAACGTTGAAAAGGTTCGTAATACACGCCCAGGTATGTTTCTGATTAAAATTATACAGTTTTTAGCGAAATTATTGAGCCAGGATCAAGGAAGATGTCAAACTATCGAACCACGAAAAGCGTCAACGTATCGCGCTAATTTTAGCACGAAAAGTATACATTACCGCAAAATTATGGTCGATATGGGTATTTACGTGACAGATATTACCGCTTTGATGCTAAAAAGTGCCCATTTCTACAGAGCGATTCGATTTATGGAGTCATGTTCGACTGGCTGTCAAAGATAAATTAATATGTAATATGCATCTTTTAATGAGGTAAATTTCATATTTTCCAACCTTTCTACAACTATGATGACAAGAATATTATAACAGTAACACGATATAATATATAAATCGACCCCTAGAAATGTCATTTGAGATGTCGAAAGATGCAGCGAGCAGAGAACAATCCCTTTCCGATGCAAGTTATTTCAAATCCTTTTTTTACCCATTCAACATATTATAGGAGAAGAAAATGATTACGATATAATAGATTTGTGTCTGCTTTCTATTTCTTACCATTATTGTTACATATATATAAACAAAACAGTTTAAAGCGATTTGTGTTTCAATCATATTTGATAATGCATGAGGCACACAGTTATAAATATATCATTGTTACGTGAATATTATTTGTAGTGATTTCGATACATATATTTCTTAGAAGTATTGATTTGGATTGTTTTTCAAAAGAAGTTTCTACGTACAAGTATCGAATATATCATATTAAATTTATTTAATTATGGAATATACAAGTTAATTTTTAAAATTTCAATCTACAAGGACAATATTATTGAAACTTTAAATAGTAAAGAGAGCAAACAGGTTTACTTTTTTTATTACATACTATTACCTTAAGCAGGAAAGATTTATATGGCTATTCAAATTTTGATCGGTTGAATTATTCATTCTTGTTCTAGCACTTTTAAAACACTCAATAAAATTACAGTTCAACAGACATACATATATATTTAGAAAATTTTGTGGTTGCAGTATATTAAATACATGCATATATTTATTTAAAGAGCCTTATGATCCCCTCCGAAGAAATTTGTGTATAACCTGTGATAATTTTAGAAGAATGGTCCAGTTACGTTGTAACCTTCATTAGAATTAAAGGTAAACATTAGTTTTTTTAGGGTGATTATGCCTACGATGCCATTTAAATGGTGCTACGATACATCCGAGGAACAAAACAATTTAAGCACAGAGCGATTAGCTTTCATTATTATTATCGATTTGACTGGCACACCGTTTCATTGATTATATTTAAAAGAGTTTAAGCAGCTATCAAGATATAATTCTTCTGTAAATATCATAGGATACACTAATTTTAATAAGTGTTTTTATTAAAATCTGTACACCATCAACGACATAACTGTATTTATTCACAATACATATTTCATCGATACTACTGCCTTGACTAAAAACACTTCAATTTATTTTATATTCGATACTGCAGGGCGCTAAAAACATCCGCGGAAGAACCATTCTTCACAATTCTAAAAGGAACGAATTTAATTACCGATAATCCATAATATCTTCACTAACAAACTTACTGAGGTTGTTTTTCATATCTAACGATTTTATTATCAACATAGTATCACAGCACCAGAGAATGTACATACTCCAACAGCAGAGCGATGTGTTAGAAGTTTATCGTAAAACATCTCCCAATAAGTATCGAGCCATTATGATCCCCCTCCGAAGAAATTTGTGTAACCCTGTAATCCACTGTCTTGACTAAAAACACTCTTCAATTTATTTTTATATTCAATACTGACGACACTAAAGACATTCTGCCGGGAACCATCTTCACATTTCTAAAAGGAACGAATTAATTACCAATAATCACATAATATCTTCACTAACAAACTTACTCAGGTCGTTTTTCATATCTAACGACGCTTCCCATCATTCAGAGCAATTACTAATTGTAAAAACACGTTGAATATTGAATTTGCACGACAAAAATAGAAAATGTCAAACCAGGATTACGGTCGTGGTTGACATTATAACCTTTTTAAACGTCAACAATTATTGGCGCGTTCACACATTGACGGGTAAATGCGTGTTCAGCCGATGAAAGCGTGAAATATTTGTCGCTTCTAGAATTCGTATGCGGTAAACTGTTCATATAGCGAATTTATTTTTCGAAAACACACGTAACTTATTATGTTTACTTAAAGATGTTTTAAATCATTATTTTTATTACTTCGTTTGCCGGCATGTTCTATGAAGCCTATGTGAAAATGATATAGATGATATTGCCGGATACACAGTGAGATGCGACATGTTCGGCGAGTCGGATTTGTCGTCGGAAAATGTCGAGTACTTATGTACTTCTTATGTCTTATGATTTTTAAACCGCGTATACTATGTGGCATTTATATTTCCGTAAATATTTTTAATGCATGAAATCTACAGTGTTTTCGCATTTATTACTCTAAGCGTGAAGTATATCTATCGTTTTATTAATAGTGTGTATTAAACCAAAATAGAAATTCAATCATTGCGTAAAAGTGGAGTATGTTGAAGACACTATAAAATATTATCACAATAATAGCGGGAAATTTAATTTTTGCAGCTTGGTAGTACTAGAAGTATAGAAGCGCAATTTTTTTTTTTTAAGTTTGAGACTGCGATTTTTTTGAGCCACTATTTGCGAATATAGCATTAAAAACTAGATGGCGCGTCTAAAATGGAGGAATATTATTAAAAAATGATATTTTGCAACAGACATTTGTGGGTGCTTGGATCGTTGCATTTGATGCTGATAATATTGTTTGGAAAAATATTTTATTACAATAAAAGATGATTATATTCACAAACATTCATAACATTAATGTTAATTTAATTTATTTATTTATTTTTCATTTGTAACTTAATATACAAAATTTTTTTAAGTAACCTAAAACTATTACTCTGTCAATTAAGATTTCAATAAAAATTATACGTTCATAGAAAATATCAACTGGCCGAAAAGATGTTTTGTAAATAAATCAATTTAAAAATATCTTTACAAACTTTAACAAACAAAATGTAAAATAAAAGTCCAAATAATAATAATAACTTTTTTAATATCTGAAAATTAAAAAATACACACATATATATATAAATATATTATACATATAACCGTATCTCTAACTTACCAATCACCTACTGCCTATATAGGGCTACTGGCGCCACATTCTGAAACGAAAAAAAAAAAAAAGATATAAAACCATATATTTACAAATATACCTTTAACTTACCATACTATTTTTCATTATATATGAATGTGGCCGCCATCTGATATGAAATATTTATTAACGATAATATTCGTATTTCTGCGATTACTGTCAACAAAAAAAAAATATATAAAAATATATAACATATCTCAAACAAGAGTATAATTATTATTAAGATAAAAAAAACATACATTTACTCAGAATAAAAAAATATTTATGATAATTACACTTACTTTCTTCGACGCGACCCGACCGCGACCCGGCCACGGCCGCCACCGCCCTTTCTATCGTTCATCTACCTCCATCTAAAATTAATAAAAAAGCAAAAAAAAAAGTTATAAATGAGTTACTATGTTCAAATAATATCAATACAATTTTATTATGCGTTCAATTACACACTTTCATGCTTGATTATTTTCTATCTTTTAATACATATCTATTATATATATCATTTAATCTTAAATCATTCGTTAGAATACATTACACTACACACATAGTGCATTAAACATTATTTATTTGAAATGTAACAAAAAAAATATTTACAGGTGTGGACTGTGCACGCGCCGCCCCATACCCTTTTGCTGTTGCCTGTCTGAAATGTATAAACGATAAAAAAATGACAAATGGCGTTAAAAATTGTAATCAATATAAATATATTATCTATTCATTAAATCATTACGTGTAAATATATTTACATTCCACCATTATGGCAGAAACCATTATTTATTTGCAATGTAAGCAAAAAAAAATTTTAAGTGTGGTGAAGACGTGGGCGACTCCGCGCCGCATACCCCTTTCGGCAGGTTGCGCTGTCTGAAAGTATAAAACGATAAAGAACAAGTACAAAAATGTCGTGTAAAATGTAAATACATTAATATTAATTATATATCTATCTAAATTTAAATCATTACGTGTAGAATATATCTACATTCCCACATAAAGTGCAGTAAACCATTAATTTTATTTGCAAATGTAACAAAAAAATAATATTATATATTTTACTATCGGAGGTGGTGGTCGACGCTGCGGCCGCGCTGCGCCACAACTCACGCTCTTCTTTCTTGAAATGTATAAAAATAAAAGACAATGTAAAACGAAAAGAAAAACATAAAAATGAAAATTACAATAAATAACAATTGCAAAAAAATACTATAATATAAAAATAAATTATAGAATAAAAATGTATTTCGTACTTTGACGCACATACACTATATTAAACAAAAGCGCAACGTTCCATAGTTACACATAGCAACGCAATCATGAAATTTAAAAAAAAAACCCTAAAAACACAAAAAGAATATTTCTAAACATTAATAATCAAAATAAAATAAATCAACAAAATAAAGTGAACATTCATTTAAAGATAAATAAATTCAAATAAGAATTTAAAAAACTTTCACAATAAACCGTATAAGCGTTACAAAATGATACAGATTTTATAAAGGCATATTTGTTGGTGATGTCTTTTATTAGCCTAAATCGTCCATTTAATAGGCGACAAGAATGAGCAATTGCTTCAAACATTCGACACCGAGGAGTTGTGAATTTTTACGGTATCAAAAAACAAATAGGGCAATGGAAATTTGCATACATACACGATTCAGCGTTACAGTAACACATATTCAAGCAACGCCTGTCATTACAAATTGAACTAGCTTTAAAAGTAATCTTTCCCT
The DNA here is from genome assembly GCA_004143645.1 of Protaetia brevitarsis. Lineage (NCBI taxonomy): Eukaryota > Metazoa > Arthropoda > Insecta > Coleoptera > Scarabaeidae > Protaetia > Protaetia brevitarsis. The sequence goes on along the minus strand of RXPK01000392.1, from coordinate 77,087 downwards.
CAGAAATCTAGGTATGTTAATCGATTAATTCAAAATTGCATTTATTCATCGAAATCGTTCTTAAACGACAAACAAATTAAATATTTTGATCTAATTGAAAACAGTGTTCAATAAGAGGATTAATCAGAAAATACAAAAATTCTATAAACATTAAAAACTTAAGCAGTGTATTATGCAATAATCCAAGATGAGCTCTATAAAAATACATTGTAATAGGAACTTACTAGGTAAGGTATATCCAGAAATCTGGGAGTTGTTGTTGTGCCTAAAGTTTTTTTTTTCTGTAATCGTTTATTAAAGTTATTAATTATATAAAGTTATTATAGTAAGTAACAACCGGTTTTAGCTAACGTCAATATTTTTCAAAAAAAAGCATCCTCAATTACATTTATTTTTTGTTGTTGATATATTGTAAAATATTCTAATATAATTTTATAATATTTATATCTTACATATCCGATTCGCTTATAGATCTCTTAATTTGGGAAGATATTAATATAGCATTTCTGCGTTATGATTTGCATGATCCGGACCTAACACCCCGGTACTTCTCAACAAGAACCTGCGCATACTGCATTAACCAGTTTTATTCTTAAGGCGTTACTTAAATTGTTTTCTTCGGATACTCAAATATTTCTTCCAATTCTTTTTTAATAAAGTAAACTCCTAGAAAGTAATAAATAATGTGTAATTATTGGACAGACTGCTACCTAGCAGATGAAAGAAACTTAAAATCATTGATAGGGCAATAAGAACTAGATAGCAATGTCGTATGCGCCATGAAAGATATATTAGATCTGCGCAGGCTATTTGCATAATCGGCAAGTAGTTTTGTTGTTTAACTCACCTACTTATAATGTTTATTTCTCAAACATAAAAATATTAAAATATACAAGTAATAAAGTACTGAAAATAGTTTAAATTAAAGTGAATTAATATTAACGGTCGTGGAGATGTGAAATTTCATGAATTTAATGCGATATAAAGTTTGAATTTAGTAAAAAAAAGTTTCTATTGTTCTGAGCATGTATTTTATTGTACTTAATTGTAATATTTATTTTACATAACTTTATATATTCTTATTCACAAGGTCTCCTTCATATAATTTATAAATTTTAAAGCTTATTTCCTTACAACGGCCAATGTACAATTACTTTCGAGATAAAGCCACAATCTGTTGCAAATTATAATGTATGGGGATACTAAGTACTGAAGTGAGAAAAATTAAATGCAGTAATTAAAATTAAAATAAATTTGATTTTAAGACATTATAATATAGTTTAAATTTAGCAAAAGAAGTTCCATTATTTCATATATTCACAAAACTGCTGAGCATGCATTTTATTCTACTTACAGCGTGGTCGTAGACGTGGTCTTCGATGTCGGCAAATATTAACTTATTTTGCAGCAATGTAGATCCGTTTAAATCAACACCCTGTTAAATTTTAATTTTAAACGGTCTTGTTAAAAATAAACGCGAAAATGCTATGCTGTAACAGTAAAGTAAACGGTCCGTTGCTTTTATCTGATTTAACGGAAAACGTTAAAAATCTAGAACTTTGCCGATAATTTTAGGTCATCATTAGGCATTTAGAACAAATGCTCATCATCATTCATGTCAGTTCATGTCAAATGTCAATCCAATTATATGTGTCACTCTGAGCCGGCATAAGGTATATGGTTACCTGTGAATTTTGAAATTATATTTCTTTCTACGTGTTTGATATGGCGAAGAGAGAACGAACTACGAAAAAACAAATTGAAGCGATGGTGGGCTTTTTGGGAAAAGAGAAACATCTAATCTATAGTGGAGACAGTTCAGAGTGGCAAACGCTCCAAGGTATATTAAATAACATAGAAGGTCCGAAAAGGACTGTTAAACAATGGAAACAGTAAGTTATTTTGTTTTACTACAAATTAATAATATAAGAATCATTGGAAATATGTTTAAGTACTTGGCGATCTAAAAACTAATGTAAAAGGAAAGCACGTGTGGATTCCTTCGATATGAAGGAAACAGATGGAGATCCGGCTAAAGGTACACCGCTTACAAATATAGAAAATAGAGTTCTACAGTTGCTCAGCAAAACTGTAATAGAAGGGCTGGAAGAGATACGGGAGCTTGGGTTATCGCTGGATATCTCAGATACACCAAGTCTATCTGCCATACTTAGTTTCTTATTTTTCGATACCTGGTACGTCTGCAATAAATGGTACTTCTATTGCACCGAGCACACATACAATCAATGGAATCACAAATCCACCAGATGAGAGTGATTCTTCTCTATTAAATGTTATTGAACTTTTATGTTTATATTTTGTTCATTTAGAACTGTTGTGTATTTTAATACATGTGGTAATAAATATAACATTCAATTTATTTGTGAACATAGTGTTCTTTAAACAAAACGCGAATTATTCAGTAAAATATAGATCGGTTATATTATGCCTTGAATTCCTTCATTTAAGAACCTCTGCCTATCCTAATTTATATTGTCATAAATATCTGCGGGTGGAAGCTGTACATCTAAATCAGGTACTGGCACATTAAAGTGTTGAGTAATGTGTAATTTCCACAACAGTATATAATCTTCGCAGCTGTTGGTGGTTTATAATGCAACAGAACGTTGCATTATAAACCACAATAAGCATCGGAACCGGCTTCTTAAAATATCTATCACCCTTTCGATGGTAGTTCTGGCACTAATTAAGTGGCTATTATATCTTCCTTGAGGAGAATTTTACCAGGTATTCACCACGATATTTTGTTAGCAACCATGGCGTTAAAGGGTAACTCTAAAATGTTTATTTTGTAATTATCGATGTATCTTGCACTGCGACCATATGGCAGCATCATTCACAGATCCTGGAAACCTTGCATTTACATTAGTTATTCTTAAATGGCAATCAATGATAAGTTGCGCATTCAAGCTGTCTTGGTGGTGCCACAATGGCAATGTAACTGCAGTCAATAACACCAATTACATCAAGGAACCCATATTTTTCAAAAAGGGTATTTGTATTCTTTTGTATATCGCCTGCATCTGTGGGAAATTTTATCTACTCATCTGTCAATTCCCCCTAGTCAACACATTTATTACTTCATTTACACATCGACTAACAGATGATTGACTTAGAGTTATATTGTACTTACACCAATTTGATAACTTCCATGGCCAAAAAAATGTAAACTGCACAATATTTTTAAATAGTTAGGTGTTGCAGTTATTCGTTGTCTGTCAAGATATGGCACCGGGTAGTTTATTAGATACCTTACAGCAGGTTTGCTCAAACGAAATAGTTTAAGGAACATTCTATCTGATATTTCTAATGGATTATTGGTGTCTCTTATGTGTCTTATTGTTATTCTCATCCGATACCTAATTATACAAACAAATAACATGAATCATTAACTTTATAATTAAGTGATTACTTAATAATGAATAGGGTGTAATTAAATTGTTTTACCATACTCGTCTATTCTGTTCTAAATTAATCAAATACCCGAAAAAATCGCTATGACTGCCATTTTTATATTACTTCGCACGAAAAACAGTAAAAAGTGTCATCTGTTAATCTTAAAGGCTGCTCTAAGCCTACCTTCTATATTAACACGTTCACGGCATCCAAAAACACATGTACATGTAAATCTCACACACGAAAACACGCTAATCATACGATGAATCATATGTACTAATTAATAGTGTCTGTCGTTTGTCTCAGTAGTGGTGCATGACATCACAAAAAATGCAGACGCTTTCGACCTTTGTTCGATCTGATGCCTGGCGTTATACAATTAAAATAGTTTTAGCGCTTTACTGGTTGCCTAAGCAGATTATACTTTTTCTCGTCAGGCATTTCCTCATGGTAGGGTAAGATTTTTTAAGCACATCTGCGATCTGGTTCTTATTTCCCTAAACAATGGCTAGAATACACTTCACACCAGTCAGAATAAGTAATGCATTAGAGAACACGAGTTTAGTAAGAAAATGAATTTAGGATTTTTGGAACATGTGCGCCAACTTTACAATTAGTTGGTAAATTATTTTATGTGGTGTACGGTTTACCAATACCTTGTGTTTATTCTAATGCATCATAGCAGTAATTTACGTCTATATTCTTAATCTTTTTTAAATTCTTTTACAATTTTACTTGTCTCCCTGTTTTTTTAAAAATTTTATCTAATACCATTTTGCTAATTTTGTTGCATACTGCCACTTAAAGGAGTGTCATATAATAATGACACTTCTTTAGCTGGCCTACGGATGTTCAGATAGAACGAGACCGGTCGTGTGTTATTAAAGAATTTTGTGAGCATCTAGATCTTGTTTGATTTCTTTTTCCCAATATTAATAACTTACACAGAGTCAAATACAAATTTTATTAACCCATTAGCGCATGAAGTTATTAATAGACAAAATAAGTACTTTTTATACATAAACTAGTTCTTTATTTAAAAAAAAATATTTTATACAATCGGCACTTAAAAAAGTTACATAGTTTGAATTTTACGGAGCATAGAATATATAGGATTACATGCGGTTTGCTGTATTAAATATTTGGAAAAACTAACTTTAATATTTATAGGCGCAGTAACATCAAATAGGGAAAAAAGCTTTTAGTTGTTAAACTAGATGCTACGCATCTAGGAGTTGGGGAAGGTAGTACTTGAGGAAGGTGGTTTCTTGAAGTCGGTCCCCATTCACTTGAGAATCATCTTTTATAATGTGCAATACGTTTTAAGTAGTTTTCTTTTGCTTTTACTTTTGGAACACCCTGTATAGACGAAAATATGTTTAGGTTATGCAGCATTTAATTCTGTACAGAATATATCGGATTACATGCGGTTTGCTATATTAAATATTTGGAAAAACTAACTTTAATATTTATAGGCGCAGTAACATCAAATAGGGAAAAAAGCTTTTAGTTGTTAAATTAAAAGAAAGAACTAAAATGTATGGTAACTTTTGAAACATATTTTCGGATGAAGACCTTGCTTACACTTGAACAAATGAATTTCCTATTACCTTCACAGAATTTGCAAGTCTTTCAGTAGGCAGGTACTCTGACTAGTGATCACGACCATCATACCGAATATCATTTCCTGGATTAGATATTGCTCTTCCTCTTGTAGACAGTTGACCATGTGTTGTAAGCATGCTCACAGCAATCTGCCTTCGGAAATTCAATAAATTCGAACATTATTTATTACTTGGTTTCAATTTTTTCATCAACAACCAAGCATTTACTACAAAAACGTCTAAAAGGTAACAAAAGATTGGCCACCACCACTTTCTTTGCCTCATTCGTATGCGATAACCAGCCACTAATTGATCAATTTCGCCGACTCTCCTCCCATTCTTGCAATTGTATGTGCTAAAAAGTAACTTCATTGGCTTTCCATCGCACTAGCAAACTTTATTTATATCGTCAGTTCTATGATCGTATGTGCGTCTTTCCAGTTTCTGAATTTCTGACTTCGGTTTCAGGGGACATTTCGCAACTCTACCGTCTTGAATGGTACCGGAAGCACAATAACCAAGGTCAGTCAGATGTTGAAATAAGGCAACAGAAGAAAAATAGTTGTCAAAGAAAAACTTGCAGCCCTGATTCGGAGGAATTTTTGCAGCTTTCATTAAGGAAATTACAATATCACCGCCTACACCGAAAGTCCTTTCACTTTTCTCACTTTTTAATAATAATAATAATAATCTCTATTCATAGCCAATATACAATTGGATTGAATGCGTCATAAAATTACAAAACACAATAAGTTCAATAAAAACAGAGAAACAATAAAAACAAAATAAAATAAAAGACAATCAAGATGATAAAAACTCATTAAAGCTGTAGAAGCAGTTCTCGCTAAGATACTTCTTGAGATGCGTTTTGAATACTTTAATTGATTCAATATTTCTTATTTTTTCTGGGAGTTGGTTGTGAACCGTCATACATGCAAACTCAGGAGACTTACGAAACAGCGCCGTACTGTGATGCGGGATTGACCATGAATTATAACCCCTAGTAGAATACCCATGTTTTGGTAAGAATTTATTAAATCTATCTAAGTTTGCTTTAGCAAATAAAGCACATCGGTAAATATATATTGATGGGTAAGTCAGAATTTGTTTTTGTTTAAATATAGATTGGCAGCTATCCCGGTGTTTGACATTAAATATAAGGCGTATGATGCGCTTTTGAGCCGCAAATATTCTATTCCAAGTAACAGATTGACCCCATATTATTTTATTATATGACATAATTGAGTAAGCTAGGGAGTAGTAAACGCTAAGTAAATTTTTCGTGCTAAGACTCGATTTTAACTGCATAATTGCGTAATATGTCGAATTTAATTTTTTCATTACATACTCAATATGTGACTCGAAAGTTAAGTTCTCATCTAGCAATACTCCCAAGACTCTAGATGACGCTACAAATAAATCATCGCGCGGCGGACTTCGTCTTTTGTGAAAATAAATGATGGCAGTCTTCTCATGATTCAAAATCAATTTATTGTTGTTGCATCAGGATGACATTTGCATCATAACTCGCTCAACCTCAAGTAGCAATTCTTCACTGGAATCAGAAGATATCGCCATCGAAGTATCGTCCGCAAACAATATCAGAGAGTCAGCCGATATAAAGTTCGGAAGATCATTTATAGCCAAGAGAAATAATAGAGGGCCCAAAACAGAGCCTTGAGGTACCCCTAAGTTCATATCAAATTCATTTGAAAGAGTCTTATCTATTTTTACTTTTATTTTTCTATTCGATAAGTAAGATCTGAGTAAGTGGGTTTATGGTATCTAAAAAAGATACCATAAACCCACCACTAAAACAAAGTGCCCAGTTTTTGAAGCCGAATCTAATACGTGTGCCCTTTATATAATGTTTGGCGTTGTGGCGGCCGTAATAAGGTATCATGGACTCATCTATTGATAGATTTTCTTCTAGGCCACCGTGAAATTGATAGCTTTTATTTAATTGTGTAATTAGGGGCCTAAGCTTATATAATCGATCATTTTTATCAACTCTACTATTGTCATTGATATGAAAATTTCGTAAAATCTGTTCGAAACGATTCAATCTCATACTATTTTGCAAACACATCATCTTGGCTCGACCAATACAACCTTTTATTTGGATACTTCGCATATCCCGACAGCAATAATCCACCGATAAAAGCGTACATCGCGCCTAAAGACATATCCAAGTTACTGTTCTTCTGTGCTGAATATATGTTGCTTTATTCTACCACGGCAGTAAGTACCGCATCACTTTATTTATTCTTCCCAAGATCATATTTATACGCAACGTCAGATTAAGATTCACTAACGATGATTTACGATGATTCGACGGAACGTTATATTAGACGTTTGTATTTTGTCTATTTTATCAACATTATTTGGTTACATTTAGTGATTTTCGCCACTACCACACTTTATTTATGAAAACTAAATTATTACAAATCATCCCAACCCCGTGCTCCACCTAAAAAAGGTACTACACGAGGTTACCTATTCTAAGTACTATATGGGTTCCATAACAATTGAAATGATCCTACGCTAACTAAATAATTTCCCTATGATTCTTAATAACAAAAATATAATACAGTAACCTCGCGACCATAAGAATACTACTTTTGAGAAATGATAAAATATGTGAAATGTGATTAGTTCACATAGTCGCGAGTCTACTGTAAATCAGTCAGCTATCAGTTATTGCGGTACGCTTTTTTGCCAGTTCACTGGAAGCGATACAGATTTTTTGGATTTTCTTGCATGCAAAGTTTCAGACTTCACATTTTTTGAAAGAGGTTCGTCGTTGCTAGAGTCAAACTCATCGCTAACTGTTGCGACTTCTTGCACTGCTTCCATTTTCTCTTGAGTGTGTAGCTGGTATTCGCAAATAGTTAGCATCATTCTAGGTCCCAGACTATTTAAAATTACCAGCACCTTCGCTCGTCACTAATATCGCTATCGCAATCTGCATTATTACCATCCTCGGGAGGTTCTACATATGTGTCTACCGGTTCGTGAACATCTTTCTCAAGTTCCTCCAAAGTTGAGCAAGAGATAATCTACAACATTTAACATCAGTTACACTTATAATCCGAGTTTTACTTGAAAAACTAAAATTAAGAATCAATAAATATGGATTCTATTAGTCAAACAAACATTATAAAATAAGAATAAACAATATATTTATGCTGTTTATCAGGAATAACTGAATAAAATAAATACAACTTACCCTCCGTGCCGAGTGCTATAAAATGACGAGTCCATCCCGAGTTAAACTTATTCTAAATGTGTATTTTATCAATAAAACTTTAAAATATCGTCTTAAGTAGATCACTAAAACTTGTATGAATACAAACATACACCCTAAAAATTCTGGGTTATGTTTATTGCCACATTGTACTACACAACTTGTCTTCCAAAAGAGGATGAAGCAAACCTCATTTTCCTCGGATCCCACCAAATACTGCTATTTCTCTAAGTGCGCGCAGGCATTTCCAGATTCTCACGTTTGCACAAGTCATCTGCAATTTTTTTAGGTACTTTTCACATACTTCATAAATGCAGGTTTTTTTCAGAAAGTTGATTATGAGTTTCAAATGTTGTAGAATGCAGAAAACAGAATTTGCAAACGAAATCATCGCAGGTAAGTTTTGTTTTGATTTGCATAGCGTCAATTGTGTTTGTGTGGTACGGAAAAGATTTTTTAAAATAATAAATGTATTAAGCACAAATTTATCCAGGCTACTTAGGTCTTTAAAAAAATATTTTTGTTCATTATTTTTAGCTTGTTTAATGAAGTGAGCGTAACAGAGATGAACACCTATCGTACCTACATCACTTACAATTGGTTTCATCTTCCTTTCTGACAAATCATACGTCTTCCGCAGGTTGTGTTCTAAAGTGCATTGATTAAATGACTTACTGATAGCGTGGAGATTCGCAAATAAAAAATCTGTTACTACTCCTGAAAATGCAGGTAATGCGTTATTGTCTTCAGAGAGGTAGCGAAAGTCAGGAAGAAGTTTAAAAAGTGTATTTGAGTCATGGCTTTCTGACAGCATAGAAAAAACTGGATAAACCCTTTTGATGCTTTTCAACAGCGGTATAAAAATATATATATTTTTTTGATTTAATAACTTATGGGTGCCTAACAAGTCCACCAGTTGTATCAAAATATATAAAAGGAAGCTAGTTACCAATGCACCTCCACTTGCGTTGTACTGCATAGCTTAACATTAAATGGGACGCTTACTTCCCTAATATATTCCGGATGATCACTCTGCATAAATATCATATCAATCAAGTCATTTTTATTTCTGTCCAGTAGAGAAAGCGCTTCAGATCTAATCTTCCTGAGGGTGCGATCCGATTTTATTTTTTTTGCAAATTTTTACCCTTTGGCAAAATTATGTTAGCTGAATTAGTTAAGGTTTTCTTGTAATTAAATGGTTTTGTTGTGAACAAATTCGTTTTACGTACTTTTCTTTCAACGGCTTTTACTTGATGTGCTGCTAATTCTTTATGCCAGCAATCTACCGATGTGCTATAAGCAAATACTTGTCTATTTTGTGTGTGTATTTTAAATTTCTTACATGAATAGCTGTTGTGCTTACAAAGCCCACATATATTGACGGCGTCGTTTTACAAATCTTTCACATACTGGAAGATAATCAAGCACACGTTATTTACATATTTTGCAATTCTATTCCGTAAGTAGTACGGATAATACTTAAAATGTAACTTCCTATTGTGGCATATTACACTCCACACATTTTTATCAATTTCAAACGAACCTTAAAAGAAATCGCATTCCTTATAAGTTTTCTGGGTTTCATGTAACGGTTTGTTCTTGGAGCTACAAGGCAAAATGTTAACTAATTTACCAGGGATCGAAAGATTATGTAATACTTTTGGTATTTCACAGTTCATATTCTGTAGGCTGTGGGATTTTTTTTAATGCTTTAGGAAGTAATTTCACCTGTGCCGACGGCTGGCAAAGGATTTTGTTATTGCTTCCCTTTACCCAGGAAGTATTTTTGTATTTTTGGAAAATAATAAATGGAACTACTAAGTTCACGCCGGTTATGCAATGGGGGTTCAGCAATAGTGACCACGACGTGCAGGTTCAAAAAAAAAATAGATGCGACCAAGAAATACGGGCAAGTGAAACATTTGTATATTCTGTGGTTCAATACACGGTGAGCCCAATTGCGGTGTAAACTTGTTACGATAGCGTTTAACGCCCAACTGCTATCACGTTCCTCAAACCACTGCCCTAAAATGGTATCTCGATATACAGAGGTATTTTTTGGCCTTTAAATATTTAAATTTAAAGATTTTCTCTTTCCCCCCGCAGCGTTGTTGAGGAACTCCGCGAGTTTCTAAGTAAATGTTGGTGATGACCCCTGTGACTATCCTGTTGGCGAATGCGGATTCTACATTTTTCCACGTTAAGGTACACTGGGGCAAATATGACCGCGAAATCCATTAGTTCGATTTTAACTCCTTTTAATTTCGCTGTATACTTACCGATTTAAATGAAAGTTTACGTGGTGTACACTCAACCACCCACCCTCACTCCACCCACTATTCTTCCGGCGGCCCGTAAAAAGAATCCCACACCGTAATGTGCGGTGGCGGCATGGGCGGTATTTCGCTAAAGGTCTGGAAAATGAATTTGCACAATTAGCGCGCTAGTTTAGTGTCGGTCACGACCTTACCATATTTTCGCGAAGCACCCCTTCGCGGATACAAAACAATATCCACGCCATTTGCCGCTCCGTCAACGCTCCGCGGCCTTCGAATTCGGTGGGCACCGGTCGCGGTTGTCCGGGCTCCCGCGGACGAAACCGAAACAGGGACAGGAACACAGTTTGCTGCTCGTAAGGGTTCATGTTGATTGCGTCTATTTTGACGTTTGTCAAATGTGACGGTTTTTTGATTGTGAAGGAACTTTTTTTTTAGCGGCTGATGATTTGACGCTGACGCACGCAAAATTTACCATAAACAATTGTACTAAATCTTTATTGGGGGGCCTTTTTTTTTCGTAAATACAACATTTTTTGCCTTAGCGCCACCTACTAGAACTCCTCTGGAATGTCGAACAAGCGCTGCTCAAAAAAAAACACACATGTTTAGGTTTGGTCGAGGGCGGTTGTCGCAGAATAACGCTCAACTACTTACCATCCCTTCCACGATGGACCCCTCGCGTATACAGCTAATTATCCATTTTAGTTCTTTGCCTGTGACGTTGGCACGAGCGGCGACCAGCTCCGCCTGCATCTCTGCAGGGAGCCACTCGTGCGGCGTGTACAAGGATTCAAAAATTTTCCACTCTTCTAGTGTCACGCTTATTGCCATTTTGTAGAAAAATTATTGCGCTTATTGACGATATTTGTTGCCTGGTTTTTTCAATCTGTCTTTTTTACGTCAAATTTTTACGTATGCCACTCGCCGTAACAGAGATTTACGCCGCGTGTGCCGCGACAGTTGCTTAAATTTTGTTTTTCTCGTTTCATGCCCCCCGCACCTAAACTACGCGCCAGAACGCCCTACCGCCCGTCAAAATCGCACCCCATACGTCACAGTACATGCCGCCTCGTGATACCACCAACGCATTGGGGTTCTAAGGAATTTTCCGACTTTGCCGCCCCGCCACCCCCTCCACGGTCCGGATAGGGCGATTCTGACCACCCCAACCGATGCGCCGTCTATCTGGCTACCGCCCCAACCCATCCGCACTCTTCCCCTACCACCCCCCGCCCAGATATACGCGATCTAGTGCATACGTCGGAGAAAGTCGCCTACATTTATTAATGTTTACAACATTTACTATTGTATATTTATTTTCTATAAACACATTACATGATTTATGGCAACTATTGCTCGCAACTATTAATGATAATATTTACAGTTTGCTTTATATATCGTTTTATACATGCACTTTGCGTTTACTTCTTCCGCTACGTAGATGTCGCTGCCATCCAATACAGACATCTATTTATAAATGTCTCGTTGGCCACTTTTGTGGTTATGGTTTGTGCTGACGTTCTTGACAAGTTTGTATCCGTCAAATGTTGCGTACTATATCGACGTCCCGACCCGCCGCAAATGTACCTATATATATTTTTTTGTTCCGGTTGCTATTACTTCAATCACCCCTATCGCTATGGTATTTGCACGAAAATAAACTAGTTGTCGACATACACCGGTTGCTGATTGATGAGGGCTCATGTTTCGGGTGTTGATCTGCAAACAGGCGAGTGTATACTTTTATATTTTTGGAACTAAATCACCATTACATTCCCTTTTAGCTGTGGCATCGATTTTTGTCGTTGATTATGAGGCCCCACAACTAGTTGCGGACGCACTTTTTATATGATGCTTGACAGATGCCAATGACATTTGACCCTTGTTGACGAATCCTTTCATCAATGTGGCCGCTATGGACCGTTACCCATTACTATAGTATCGTGTCGTAAACAAACTAGTGCATGACATGTATCGGTCGCTGATGGATGGGAGCTCGTGTCTGTTGAACGCATCCACTCTTGGGTAGGTGTATCTGCAATTATTACTAGTGTTATTATGTTGCATTACCCTTTAGATGCGACAGTGTTTTGGTCGTTGATTATGGGGCCCCATCACTGGCTGCCGACACTTTTTATATGGTGTTTGACAGATGCCTGATGTCTCCTTTCATTGCTGTGGTTGCTATGGACCGTTGCCCATTACTATAGTATCGTGTCGTAAACAAACTAGTGTATGTCATGTATCGGTTGCTGATGGATGGAGCTCGTGTCTGTTGACCGCATCCACTCTTGGGTAGGTGTATCTGCAATTATTACTAGTGTTATTATGTTGTTGCATTGCCCTTTAGATGCGACAGTGTTTTGGTCGTTGATTATGGGTCCCATCACTGGCTGCCGACACTTTTATATGGTGTTTGACAGATGCCGATGACATTTGACCCTTGTTGACGAATCCTTTCATCGCTGTGGTTGCTATTGATCGCTACCCATTACTATAGTATCGTGTCGCAAACAAACTAGTGCATCGGTTGTTGATGGTTTGGGGACAATCTCTACATACGGGCAAGTTTATACTAATTTTTTTTTCACACCAACTCGCCATTACATTACCTTTTAGCTGTGCGACATAGATCCGGACGTTGATCGCGGCGGGGCCCCACCACCCACCACTACGATTGACACTATTTGTGCGACTTTACACTGTCACCGACATTTCTGTCTGCTGTCAAACAGGTTAGTCTACACGTCTTTAATGATTCTCTTACCTTTTCGACGACCGTTGTTGGGCCCACCATTTTTTTTATACCTACGCGCGTGCAAATAGATTATGCGCTTGTGTTATTTAAAATTCGTATTTCTACACGGTAAATAAATAAAACAACACCTTTTTCTTCAATGTACAGCAACAATGCCGTTTTTTTATTTAACAAAAAAAAAATTCAAATTCACTCTTCCGGGGGCCCATAAAACGAGTCCCACACGGTTATGTGCGGCGGTGGCGTCGGCGGTATTTCGCTAAAGGTCTACAAAAAAAAATGAATTTGTGCAATTTTGGGCGCTAGTTTAGCGTGTCTCGATCACGATCTTACCATGTTCTCGCGAACAACCCCCTCGCGGATACAAAATAGTATCCACGCCTTGCGCCGCTCGGTCATCGCTCCTGGGCCTTCGAATTCTGTCGGCTCCGGTGCCGGTTGACCGGGCTCCCGCGGCCGAAAACGGAACAACGACAAATAAACCGCTCTCTCATACTCGTTCATTTTGACGTTTAATTTGATATTTGACGGATGATTTGACGTTGTCTCACGCAATATTACAACCACATATAAATTTGTATAAAATCTTTATTTGGGGAAAAACACAACTTGTTGAAGGACGAAAAATTTTTTTTTTTTAAAAAAAACAACAATTTCAAACTAAAATTCCTCGGGAATGTCGTACATGCTCTGCGCAAAAAAAAAAAAGTTTAGTCAAAGGCGAGGATTGTCGCTAACGCCAACTACTTACCATCCCTTTCACGATAGACCCTTCCCGTATGCATCCTATTATAAATTTTAACTGTTGACCTGTAACGGTTGCGCGAGCGGCGACCAACTCCGCTTGCATATGCGCGGGGAACCACTCGTGCGGCGTATATAGCGATTCGAAAATCTCCCACTCTTCATCAGTCACGTTTATCGCCATTTTCGCGCGCTTATTGACACGACGATATTCGTTGCCTAGTTTTTTTTTTGAAAAAAAATCGCCCCCCCCCCCCAATTTAACGAAATAAAAGGACAATTTTGCAAATTATACAATTTATTAATGTTAAAACTAGTTTAATGGTGGTGGTGGTGGTGATGATGGGAACCCTGGTGGCGTCGGTATTTCGAAAACGTTCTGAAAAGAGTAGTAATTGTAAAGATGTTGCGCCGCGCGTAAGAAAAAACATCATTGTTTACCATTCCGGCGACGATGGCACCGTCACGTATTTGACTTATTAAGTACTCATAATTCTGGTCGGCCCACTGTTTCGCCGCCGGTAACCGCGCCTTCTGGCCCTCGGTCATGGTGGCCTCATCGAATAGACTAACGAAAACCATGTGCTCTTTCGTCACTAGCGCTGGCATTTTGTGTCAATTAGACGTTTACGTCAAATTTTTTTGTGACACCCGCCGTAACAGAGATTTATGTAGCGTGTGCCGCGCGACAGTTGCTCGGGTTTTGTTTACTCGTTTCGATGAAAACGACGACGAGTTGTTTATTTATTGTGCGACGTTTAATGTGAACGGTGCCATTTTTGTGCAATAACAATATAAACACATTTACGTTAATTTTCCACATACTTATAAATCATTGTCCATTGCTGTATCTGCGCGTGGTAAGTACATCATCGTCATCACTCTCTACACATATATACATGTGCGCGCGCTTTTTTTTTTTAGATGCCCAGATATAACGGAATGGGGTCGAGCGGGGGTTCTGCGAGGAGTCGCCGCCGGACCGGAGGATCAGGATCGACACCTTCGACCGAGAACGCCGCCGATTCGCAGCCCGAGCGCCGGCGCCGTCAACGACCGGGCACAATGTTCGCGATGACGGTAGATTTGATTCTTACGATGGCGCTGCGGGTCGGTATACGTCGCATGTTTGTAGAGTACATGCGGACCCGTCACCCGTTGCGGGAATTCTGCTGCAGCAGGGAGCGCAACGAGGTGAGCGGTCGGGCTGCACTGATGTCTGAGGTGGTGGACGGCGGCGACCAATTCCTAGAGGCCTTACGCGGCGAGGTTGGAAACCAGCACCAGGACAAGTGGCGGCGGACGACGACGAGTGGATGCCACCGGGGACCCCCGACGAGGCCATCGCGTCCCCGGTGCGGCGCGCAATGAACGCCACCGGACTGAATTACGTACCCCACTTTCATCTGCACTGCTATCTACAGCTTAGCGAGAGAGCGTTGCTGAGAGACGTGAGGGAATCTGTAGCCGCCTGGCCGCACGCTACCCGTATCTACGTGAAACCCTGTGGTGACCGCGACAAGTGGATCACCTACATATGTAAGCAGGATGGTTTGCCCTACACCAATTTGCGTACGTCCGAGCTGCGGTTTACGCAGAAGGCGTTTCGCTGGGTGTGTAATACGCGACAATTTCGTTTCGACGACGAATTTGTCGTGTATTACCGCCAACAGTACCGCTTTCTGCAGAAGCTGCACTCTGCCGCTTCCGTTCGACGGTTAATGCGCACGTTCCCCGGGCTCGTACCGGTAACGGAGTATTATCCGCCGGCCGGATCGTGGACGGGACGATGCGCCACTTGGTGGAACGCGAACCATGCTACCTACAGCCACAAGCGGCCCTGCCTATACGTGTGGGGTCCTTGTGATGTGGGCAAGTCCACTTGGATCAGGCGCATGATCGGCGGTGACAGGGTGGAACCGTTTACGTTCTTTCCGGGTGTCGGACAATTTTTCATGACCTCCTTTGACCCGATCCGACACAAAGTCATCCTCTTTGAAGAGTTTGATGAGGACAATTTCAATTTAGCGCTGCTTCGGCAGCTGATGGAGGGGGACGTAAGCGCATTCCCCGTCAAGTGTGAAGGGGATGTGCTCGTGAAATTCCACGGGCCCATCATCTTTCATCTCCAACGGGAACGAGGTGCTACGGCATGCGAACATGCGCAACCGTTTGCACGTCGTCCACGCGGACACTCCCTACTGGTTGCGGGAGGCTGAGGGGATGATTCCTCTCGATGTCGAGCGAAGGTGAGCGATCTGTGCCGACACATCCACCATCACTGGTGACTGTGGGTGGCGAACTTGTCCCAGTTGCGGGCCCGTCGTCAAAGAGGAGGAGGCGATCGGCTTCGCCTGCCGCCGCCGCCTCCTCCTCTTTGATGACGTCGCCTAGCGCTTGCTATTCGCCGCCTCCGTCACCGACACTCGATTACCTCGCTACACGAAGACACGCCACTCCACCACCACCGACACCGACACCGCCACCTGTTGATATCGTTGCGGTCGCGGGTCCGTCGACTGGACGGCGGCCAAAGTTACCGACGACGGCACAATGCATATCTCCGGATTTGTTTTCGTCGCCGTCGGGGTCTTTGTCCGCCGTCTCGTCGGCTCCCTCTTCGCCGCCGATACCGACATGGCAAACACCCACACCGACACAACAACCATCACCCTGTGTCGCCAGTGTGGGCAGCGTCCACTATTCGCAAGCGGCCGCTATTGCGCGCGCTCTGCTTAAAGTGGACGCGGCCGATACTGACGCGGGGTCGTCGCAAACCGGCCGAAAGCGCACCTTTGACGATTACATGAACGTCATCTTGCCTACTCTTTCTGGCTCGGCTACCGGCACGCCCGCAACGTCCTTGCCGACTGTCGACGACGACTCGGACATTTGACTTGAACGCACGACCGACTAGAGGATCAGTTGCGGGAGTACACGGCTAGTGGGATAACAGTGCCGGTGACGTTTTTTTTTTTTATGCGAACGCACGATTTATCGTTGGCCGTTTTTTTTTAAAACAACGTCACCTCCCGGACGATGGCGCACCATCATTGTGTATTGGCCACCATCACTGTTCATTTATTGTTGATGTATTTGCGCGATTTTTTCCCCCCCGAGACGATAGATTGTGCGATCGTGTACGACTCTGACACTGGACGTGTGTTGCTGTTGTTTTAATTCGTTGTGTTTTATTGTTGTTGTTGTTGTTGTTAAAAAAAATATTGCGGCCATTTACACCATATTGGCCATTTACACCACCACTTTTTTTTTACAATATATTTGTTTTTTTTTACAACCAAATTTTTGTTTTATTTTTTTTGCATGCTTTAATCAATTAAAGAACCATTTGGGGTAAATATAAAAAGGGTTTTTTTTTAATAAAAAATACAACATTTTCAAAGAATAAAAAATACATACATCTTAGGGAGGAAACATTGGCCTCCCCAAGTTGACAGTGACACTCGACCAACTGTCTGTCGAGGACGTGTCACTGTCTTGCTCGGCGCAGACGGTCCACACAGTACTATCGCCATACGTCTCTTGGGATGATGACGTGGATGAGGATGATGAGGGGGAGCGGTGTGGGGGTGTCAACAGCATTTGGGTGAGGCCGGTCGGTGTCTGGTCGACGATTGTTATGTACCCGTCGACATAGTCTGGCGACGACGTACTACTTATCGACGGTGACGCCGGCGCCAACAATTTACCCAAATGGACGGAGGGTGATGGTGGGTTGATGGTGGGCCGCATTACCAGCGACGCGTCGAACGACAACTCGGTTGCCGACGTGTCCGAGTAGGGCACCAACAACAACCTCTGTGACTCGTCGGGGGTGAGGCTACAGGCGACGGTGTCGAACACGTCGTCTTGCCCGTCTTCGAGCCATGCCGCCAGCGCGAACGCGTCGTGCTCGTTCTGAAAACATGTTGTTGCGCGTATTAGTTTGTGTGCTTTTTTTTACCCTAATTATTGTACCTGCGGAGTGTCGTTGAAGTAGCGGACGGCGTACTCCAGCTCCTCGCTTTCGGACGAAAAGTAGTGCATAGCGAACGCAGCTCCTCCTCCTCTTCGCGCGTTGTTTTTTGTCGTTTACTCATTTAAAACACTTTTTTTTTAAGGAAAGCAATGTTTTTCTAAGCGTTGACGTTTTATTACAAATTGTCAATAAATATCGCCTGTTTATATGGTTAGGTGTCGAATGGTTTCTGTCTTGCTGATGTGTAATATGGTACTAGACACTCTACACTCTTTTTTTTTGCACAAGTTGAAGTAATTTAAACACTATTTTTTGTATAAAAAATGGCAATTTTTTTTTACATTACAAATGTTGTTTTGTTTATATTGTTACGTGCCGGTATACATTTCGGTGTTGTATAGTTGTTTCGCACATTTTACAACTAAACTCGTTTACTGTTTTTTTTTTTTTTTGTGTTTCAGGGGGTACGGCCTCGGTATGGTGCGCCGGTGGGTCGCGCTGGTCGTCGACGTCTCACCCTCGATGCGGTTTATATTTATTTGTTGAAATTCATTTGTTGTATTATAATGCTATATTAATTGCTTATTGTGTTTATGTGGTAAAACAAAATGAAAAAAAAAAACCCCTGCCATTGACGATGTATTTGAGGAGCAAGTTTCGGATATTAAAATGGTCCCTAGAGCCGTTGCGTGTAGTCCGTTAGACGCGCATCGTTTTTTTTTTACTACGTGATTACTACTCTTTTACTTATTATGATAGAAAAGTGTTTTTTTAATGATTTATTTTTGACGTATTTGAAACATCAATTTTACCTTTCTCTGTTAAAATTTCTTAAAATACAACCCCTACCTACTATACAAATAAAAGACACGCTTAATTGAATCATCATCTCAACTAAACTTTATTATCAAATTTAATGTTTAACTGTACAAGGTAAACCAAATTTATTTTCACATCACAACAGCTTTCAGGCATGATGGGAATCGTAGATATCATTTGGCTTTTGGTAGACGCCCTTGACAGCACGTTCGTATTCTCCATTGAATGATGTTTTGGATAAGCCTAGAATGGAAATGTTGATAAAATTAGCTGTTATTGTACAAGTTTTATATTGTTTAAGTTTATAAATTATTAAGCAATTTTAACCACTAGCAACTAAACGTTAAAAAAAAACGAAAAAAAAAACACGCGTTTCTTGGCCGTTTTTCTTATTCTGGGACAGGATTCCACTTCTGACAGCGCCGACGCGCTATCGATAACCGTTTCGGAAATATCGGCAAATAACGTAAATTTTGATTAAAAATTTTAGCAAATATCGGTAAAAAATCACCTAAACCTTGAAACAACTCCAACGTATTACACATCAAAATACGCGTCTCTTCGCGCGGAATCGAATGCCGCCGCGCGCGTCCTCCTCATTGCACTTGTCGTTCTCGAGATATGGGCGTTCAAAGTTGAAACTTGGAATCGACGCTACGGCGTCCGCGAGGTGACCCTTTTTTTCGCTGCGTCTTGCGCCGAGGAATCGAACGATATATAGCTCGATCCGTTATCCCTTACCGTTTCCGAGATATTTGAGTACAAGTTTCGGATATAAAAATGGTCCCCAGAGCCTTTGCGTGTAGTCCGTTAGACGCGCATCGTGACGGCGAATCGAATGAAAAAAAGCACGATCCGATATCCCTTACCGTTTCCGAGATATTTGAGGAGCAAGTTTTTGAGGTTTAAATCGACGCTAGAGCGTTCTAGTACAGCCTATCAGATGCGCATTGCGACGGGGATTCGAATGCTCAAAACCGGAACTCGATATCTTTTACCGTTTCCGAGATATTCGCAAAAATGTGCTGAAAATCGTTAAATTTCCTTATTTTTCACCCCTAAATCGTTACTTTGCGGGCAAACTATCGCTCCGATTTTGCTCTAGTGCGGTGCGCGATGTTCGCATGGTCGATGCGAATATTTTGAGACCAAGCAGAACCCTCTAGCTACTGTCGTTCCGGAGTTATGTTGAAAAAACGAAAAAAACCCGCGTTTCTTGGCCGTTTTCCTTATTCTGGGACACGAGATAGAGTCCAGAGCCGCTAGATAACATCGAAACCCCAATGTGTTGTACTCTGTCGGACGTGATTTTCGACGAGGATTCCATTTCTGGCAGCGCCGACGCGCTATCGGTAACCGTTTCGGAAATATCGGCAGAAAACGTAAATTTTGATCGAAAATTTTAGCAAATTTCGGTAAAAAATCACCTAAACCTTGAGATAACTCCAACGTATTACACATCAAAATACGCGTCTCTTCGCGCGGAATCGAATGCCGCCGCACGCGTCCTTCTCATTGCACTTGTCGTTCTCGAGATATGGGCGTTCAAAGTTTGAAACTTAAAATCGACGCTACGGCGTCCGCGAGGTGACCCTTTTTTCGCTGCGTCTTGCGCCGAGGAATCGAACGATATATAGCTCGATCCGATATCCCTTACCGTTTCCGAAATATTTGAGTACAAGTTTCGGATATAAAAATGGTCCCTAGAGCCTTTGCGTGTAGTCCGTTAGACGCGCATCGTGACGGCGAATCGAATGAAAAAAAGCACGATCCCATATCTCTAACCGTTTCCGAGATATTTGAGGTTAAAGTTTTTGAGATAAAAATGGTCCCTAGATCCTTTGCGCGTAGTCCATTAGACGCGCATCGTGACGGCGAATCGAATGAAAAAAAGCACGATCCGATATCTCTAACCGTTTCCGAGATATTTGCGGACGATTTTGATAAACAATATCTTTCACCCTTCCCCAAAAATAATAGTCTAAACATGTCAGGTCTGGTGATCTAGCTGGCCATGAATTTCGAACCCTCTCCCAATCCATTTATTTGGAAACATTTCACTTAATTTTTCTCTCACATGTACAGCAGCAAAATGTGCAGGACAACCATCACGTTGGAACCACATATTTCTTCTTGTTTCTAACGGTACGTTTTCGAGGAGCACTGGCAATTCATTTGTTAGGAAATTGCGGTGCACATTCCCGTTTACCGTTTCTTCAAAGAAGTAGGGTCCAATTATTTGGTCACCAAGAATGCCGCACCACACATTTTGATTATCAACTTCTTGCATCCAGTGTAGATTTTCGTGTGACCAATAATGTAAATTATGATAATTTACTTCACCATTACTTTTAAATGTTGCGTCATCTGACCACAATACCTTTTTCAAAAAATCGAGGATCTGCAATTAATTTTGTTTGTGCCCATCGACAAAAACGGATTCTGACCTGAAAGTCGCCGTCACGTAATTTTTGACGAAGCGAGATATGGTACGGGTGCATTTTGCGGTCATTAAGAACTCGCCATACGCTCACATGGTTAATGCCTGACTCTCGTGCTATATTGCGAGTGCTTGTTTGAGGATTAACTACGACTGCCCCCAAAACATCTGCTATTCTCTCATTTCTAATATGTCGAACAATTTGCTGCCCTTGTTGTCGTTTTTGGGCACATTTCCTGTTTGTTGAACACAGAGAGCTAAACAAGAGAATACCTTACGTGTAAACTGTCGTCGCTCTAAATACCTTTCAGCATATACACGCGCTGCCATCACCATATTTTTTTGACATTCACCCATAATCATCAACATGTCGAATGCTTCTGCATTTGAAAATGCCATATTATAAAAGTAATTCATAAAACTTGAACAACAAAAAATAACAAAATAACGCGTAA
The DNA here is from genome assembly GCA_004143645.1 of Protaetia brevitarsis. Classification (NCBI taxonomy): domain Eukaryota; kingdom Metazoa; phylum Arthropoda; class Insecta; order Coleoptera; family Scarabaeidae; genus Protaetia; species Protaetia brevitarsis. Next base: position 55,342 of record RXPK01000392.1, on the reverse strand, counting down.
CAATAAAGCAAACAACAACAAAGAACCACTAATAATGAAAATTCGACTATAATAGGGAGATCAGCAAAGACAAGTTTGACACTTCTGGATCTGAAACTGACATGACAACGCTATTGCTTTGATAACTGAAACTTTCACAGCCCACTACAGGAAATGTACTAATATTTTCATAGCCTAGTAAATAATGGTTGATATCTTGAAAACGACTAGGAATAGGTATATGCATCTTTTATACTTATCGACGGAGAATTTATTTCTACATTGTATGGTATAATTAGAAATATAATGTTACATTTGAAAAAAAAAGAATTTCTAAGGTTAAATGTATTCGAATTGACAATCGATTTATAAACACTCTGTATACAATTTAGTGGTTCTTTGTGTTCAAATAATCTGTAGAATTCATTGAGATAAGAAAAAACATGTGATTCCATTTAAAATAAGAAAATTGCTATCTACTTCCGGTATAATGGAACGTTTCCGGAAGTTAAAAATATTTTCACGCAATTCTTTCGGTGGGGTTTTGTTATTAAATTTTTTGTCACATTAGTCTAGCTGCAATAGATCGCGAGAAAAAGATAGTGGACGAGTGGTCTGAAACACCCTGTATATAACATCAGTATATTTGTAAACCTACCAGTCCTGCACAAAACAATACATCTGTTACAAACCAAATGGTCGTTGGTCATCCACTACAGGAACAACATATGCCAAAAGTAATTGGTCAGTCACCTAAACCAAGAGCACATGGTAACCGGCAACCAGGGATACTTACACGGTAACGCATAAACATGTCAACTAGTCTTCGAACGCCAGTAGTGACAAGAAATCGAAAAAGGTAGCTGAGATACCACCGAAACGTCCGAGTAATCCTCGCTCGGAGGAAAATACGCGGAGTGACCGAGAAGGTGAATTTATATGTTATACCCGCGAGAACCTTAGATATACCATATATATAAATATATATAAACAAATTTCTTTATTCTATAAAATCAATAGGTATACAAGAGTATAACTATTATTAAAATAAAAAACGATTACATGTTCACTGAAAAATACAAAAATATTTATGATAAATACAGTTACTTTTTTGCCGGCGGCGCCGGCCACGCTTTCCCCCAGCCACCAGCGGCCGAGGTTTCTCCTTATCAACCTCCATCTGAAATTAATAAAAAGAACAAAAAAATGGTTATAAACGAGTTAATATGTTCATAATACATGCAATACTGTTATTATGCCGTTTTCAGTTTACTACACTTTCATGCACTGATTGTATTTCTATCTTATTGTAGTACATAATATTAATAGATATCTATCTAAAATCTAAATCATTACGTGTAGAATATATCAACACTCCACAGATAAAGTGCAGTAATTTATTTGCCAATGCAACCAAAAAAAAAAATTAAACTATATTTACATTATTGGAGGTGGTGGCCGGCGCCGCCATTACTACCAGTTTCCCGGCGCTTTCCCCTGTAAGCTGCTCTTTCTGAAATGTATAAAAAAATAAAAGAAAATGTATAAAATGCCCTGTTAAAAAAATACCTCAACGACTTCGTTGTTTTGTTCCATCTGAAAATAAATTAACATAAAATTAATACAAAATGTAAAAAGAAAAGAAAAACATAAAAATGAACAAATACAATAAATAACAACAAAAAAAAATACTAATAATAATAAAAATAAACTATAAGAATAAAAATGTAATTCTTACCTTTTTCGACGCACGAAAAAAGAACCACAATTATTTAAACAAAAACATCACATTCCCATAGTTATACACAGGAACGCAATCATGAAATATTAAAAAAAAACACACTAATAGAAACCTTTAGGAATACGTTAAAACATAAATTAAAGAAAAAAAATAATAAGAAATCAATCAAAGAACAAATATATCATTAACAAAACAAATATTTCCTCAAAAAACAAATAAACAAATCCAAGTAACAATTTATGAATTTATAACACCGCGTTTTACCGCCACCAACTGTCACAATGAACCGTATAAATAAGTTACCTAAAAATACCAAACAAATATTCAAAAATATTGTCATTTGTGTTGGTACTAACTTCCCCTAACCAAACTTATTATTTGGATAAGAACAATAGCGATTTGTGGTAATTTAACGTTGGTTAAAAGGTAAATCAAGATTCGTAATACACGCTCAGCTATGTTGGTGATCATAATTATACAGTTTTTAGAGAAATTATTGAGCAAGATTTAATAGAGATATCAAATCATAGCGCCAATTTGTCGCGCTAATTTCGGCTCAAAAACCGTATCGTGATGTGGAATTATTTTTGAAACGGCTTCCTGTATCCTTCATTTAACAGTTTGATCCTTAAAATGAGGTAGAAACGCAATTTTTTTTTCAACATTAGTCAATTTATGAAAGTATGTCTTGCGGGAAACGGGTCTCATATCTGGCCGAAATCGTTAATTGTCAAAATGAAGCCGATTTTATGGCATCGATTACGGCTCAAAAACCATATCCTTTTATAAAATTGTTGTCGGAATAGCTTCTTTCATGTTTCATCTTACAATTCGAACCTTAAAATAGGGTAGAAACGCATTAATTGTTTCAAATCGAGTCATTTTGTAAAGCCATGTTTGCCGAGAATGCCTGTCAGGTTTTGACCGAAGCAAGCCGTTGAATACGTTCGGCAAATGGCGGCTAAAACCTTCATAATTCTGTGCGACGTTTTCGTAGTTTACTTGTAACTAAATATACTTTTCTCAAAAAGAAAGTAATTACACCTCTAACATCAGATATTCGTTAAATTCGTTCTTTCACTTGCTGCCACGACGATAAAAGCAAACATGCTTGAAATTCAAACCGCCCGACGACCTATTTTCCAATACATACTGAATGTAATGTATAATAGGTGAGTACCTGAATAAAAGAATCACTTCTTGAAACGTTTTATTAAATTTCATTACAATATGTAATGAAATTATTCGCAGGACGAATACTTGATGAAAACATAAGTGTGATCTCAATTTAAGTGAAAACTAGACTACATAAAAAAATTTTGGAACTAAATATAAATCACATGAAGAATAAGGTTGTGAAATATTAAGTGGTTCTTATATATATAATAAAACAAAACATCAATTAAATTAATCCTTGTATTGGGTTTTATTTTGTATGTTGAAAATTTCGCGTAGACTCCATAGTGAAACTACGGTAAGTTTTCATTTTTTTGCGACTGAGGAGTCCGCCGAACAAAAAACCATATCTCTTTTATACAATATCCGTACTTGATCCATATATATTTTAGAATTTCATAGTGATTAAGAAAATCTTAAAAATTTTTTTTGCTGAATCATATTATAATGTGTGTAATTTATAAACCGAACTAAGGCCCGGTTTTTCAACTTTAAGTAAGTGGCAAAGTAAACACTTGATGAGTAACCTTACTGGTTCAGTAAAATAATTTTCTGTCTTTTCAACTAAAATTATGGGTCAAGTTACTACTCGGTGGCCATATTATACGTTGTGGCGCTCTTCCTTGTTGCTCCTAGCGCTTCCGCGTAGGATTTGCCTTCTTGGAGCTCTATTAGTAGGGCGTTAGACCTAGGCTTGATCTTCCTGATGGCCTTGTCCCCCTATGTGCCACGGTCTGGGCCAGACCTCTCTTTATTTATTTATGAAAACTAAATTATTACAAATCATCCCAACCTCCACCTAAAAGGTACTACACGAGGCTACCTATTCTAACTACTATATGGGTTCTCTAACTAAATAATTTCCCTATGATTCTTAATAACAAAAATATAATACAGTAGCCTTGCGACGATATGAATACTACTTTTGTGAAATATGATTAGTTCATATAATCGCGAGTCTACTATAAATCACTCAGCTATCAGTTATTATTAAATGCGCCCATAGAATGACTTTCGTCATCTCCCAGCATATATATTGTTACGCTACACAGTAGCATACAGCCCGGATTAAAAAAAAATAAATTTTAAAAGAAATACATTAATTGAATTAGAAAAAATCAAGTTTTATATATACCAGTGTCATCTATTTTTTATAATTTTGATTTAGAAGTGTTCTGTCTCACCAGCCAGATGGCATGCAGGGCGAGAAATTTCCGATCGAGGGGCGGTGACATAAAAAAAATATTGAATGGCTCGTTAACTCTCTTATATTTAACTCAGTACGCATAGAGATGTGATAGGATGATGTTGTCAATTGTCCTCTTCCTCAAATTCAATGTTTGAGACCAGTTTAAATGATCATCCTAGGCATGATAATGTCATGCTTTAATCGTATTCAAACTATTAAGTAAAATTAAAACATTTAATAGTGGATAAAAGTGATTTTATTTAATTAAAAAAATTCAAAAATGTGACTTGTTTAATATCAGACATAAATCTATGGATAATAATCTCAGGTAAGTCCGTGAGTTCGTTTAATTAATAACACTAAAGTTTCATTAAGTAATTCCACCTTTGCAATTCAAATTCATAGTTTCGTACTTAAATACGTTTGAAATAAATTTTAAAAAATCCCGCGTTTTCTGACCGTTCAAATGAAGTTATGTTAGATTTGAATAAACGTGTGAAACAGAGTAGCCAACCTTGATGGTAAATCACTGGATATTGGTTCGTAACGTAAAAACATAACAAATACTTATAAACCTAATTACACAAATTTCCCCAAAGTAACTGGAGACCGCTTAGCTATGTTACAAACGATTTTCTAACCTCAAATTCAGCAGAACGGATTAAAATAAATTTCTTATAAGTATAATTGAATTTAGATTAGAATTGAAATAATACGTTTATTTTTTAGGTAGATTTGACGAGGAGTACCTTTTTTACATGGCCGAATTCTGCGATCATCGGTGGTCAGGACTGTTCAGGTCGGATATGGGCCCTCGTACCTCGTAGATACATCAGGTCAGAGAGAATGGGTCGCTCAGGACAGGAACATTACTCGGAAAAATCGTCGTTGAAGAAAAATTACCCAAAAATCGTGTGTAATTTGGAATAAAATTTATGTGAAAAACTTTGTTTAACAATTAACCATTATTTTTAGGTTGTAATTTGGGATAAAATTGGATTTTATCGAAATAGCCGTTAAATTTTATACGAGAACAAACGGAAATCTGTCTGCCTCGAACAAGGTTCGGTTATTGAATTGTTTGAATTGAAAATGTTTTAACTGACTTGAAGGCGATTGTCTTCGTCAAGGAGACCAACTGTCTGAGAAATTCCGTTTTTGTAACCGAAATGAGGAGCTTCCATTGTTTTACATATGAGAATGGCCATGTGATCGACAGGAACTATCGTATGTTTCAACGAAGTGAAAATAAATTAAATTACAAAATCTGGAATCACCTTACACTTTTTATATAACAAAGGTATGAGTCTCTGCATTATGAGAAAAATACATTTTAAATTTTTAAACGCTTATTACTATAAAAAAACAACAATCTTAAAATTCATTACTGTGCCCCCAAAAGGTAGGCAACCATTTATACACATAGAATTGTTACAGAATCCAATTTCCAGCAATTCCCATGTCTGTCTGTTGACATATCAAAGCAATTGATCTGCCAATGCATATAAAAACATTATTAAACAAAAATTTACAGAAATAAATACTCTGTAAAAGAAATAAACTTGTTCACTCGAATTAAAGGTGGATCCAAATTTGATCTGTCAAAATCTATTGTAAAATTATACTATTCAAATTCTAATATTCATTTTCGATGTGTAGGTGTATCACTGCTGATCATCTTGCTTCCTGAAGGGAAAATTCTAAAGGAAAATGCCTTGAAGGACCTGCCAAATGCAGAGATTACCTACATCACCTGGACATCGTCTAGCTGTCTGCTGCTACATATTATATCCTTTTTTTATTATATCTAATAAGTTTTAAAATATAATTAAGTAAAATAGTGACATTCCCTTTTTAAATAATAGTAGAATATCAACTACTCTCTCCATAACAATATATATAATATCTTATATAAAATCAATGGCCTCGGAGTAAGGGAAAACCATGGCAAACACCTTAATCTGGGAGGATCTGGGAAGAAGTCCCAGACCTTATTACTGATAACCGCAAATTATAATTATCCTTTTGAGTGCTGAAGAAGCAGCCTCCGCGTTTCCTTAAATTCCGACAGCCTTGCCGTCCTCGCGTAGCTGCTCCCTTTTTCACACATTGGAAGTTTGACAAAGAAGTAATGACCTAAAAACAAACAAAACACAGACCTCTCTTGGGCGGCGGTTACTTTAGCAGCGGCTTCGGCTTTCTTCCTTGCCGCTCTAACTTTCCACCTCTCCCTTCTCCTCTTACGACGGTGTTCCTCCCACTGCTTGTCGGGTCGGCCACCGCTTCTCTGTTCAGCTTCGTTCTCCTTTTGAGCTTCGACGTGAGCCGGTGCTATATCCAAGTCACCCTTCTTCCTTTTGTCTGCCCCCGTTTCCGTAGGCGACGTTGCCGTGCGTTTGTGGGGGACAGTCTAGACGACCCGCAGTTCCTCCGGAACGACAGCCTTGGCGTCTTGCTCCACCTTTTTCCAGCTGGCCTTTAGAATCCACTGCCTCCGTCAGCTCTTTAAGCTCGTTCTTGATGTCCATTGATATATTGTTCTGGAGCTCCTTCGCCGCCTTCATCGTTTTCAGCATATTCTTGCATTTCACAATTTCTTGGTCCTCCTCGCCTTTCATCTTCAAGCTGAATTCAAGCTCAGACGCTTTCAGCGTCGCTCCGATCCGATATGCATTGGGCGACCTGAGCTCTTCTTTTGCTCTTGGATCCCAAAAGCTTAGGCGTAGATTTTCTCACGGTTCCTATCTCGCTGATAGCCGGAGGAACCGAATTCATCAAAACCTGAGGAATATCAGGTCTCCTTTGGTCTCTTTGGGGTTGTTTTCTGTGCCTTCTTCATTGTTGTTTGTTCACCAGCGCTTCGTGCACGAACAGGCAAGCTGAAATAATCAGAACCCCAGTTTCCAGAGACCCCACCTTCACTTTACCAGTCCCGGCATACATGGACGGATAGGAACTCGTCCGTGGCAATGCAGATTCCGGCTTCTGCATCCGTTGTGCACTTCCCGATCAAGGCCCGAAGGGACTGGCACGCAGGCACCCCTCAATGGAGGGAACTCACATCAGCTCGAAGACTCCGCGGGGGATACTTTATCGCTCCGGCCAAGTGGCCAAAGAGCACTCCCCCATCCTCCACCCGGGGGACGCGCCCGGTAGAGGTTACAGGTCCCCCCCCTCCCCCTTCCACGGGAGAGCTACTAGTAGCATACGCACTAACGCTAGCAATGTTCTCGTATAGATGTCAGACTGTGTGAATGGCAATCTTTTATTTATATATCATATAACTACAATAGTAATAATTCAATAATAATTTAATAGAATAACCTGATTATCTAACATTCAAAACTTGCTACTTTTATTTAGAAGGCAATATAAAACACTTGAGCTTTATCTTAAAGGCAACAAATGTCGAGTTGCTACGTTGTGTTTTGCAAAAAGAATGATGAAAATATTTTAAGTTTAACAACATAAGAGAACGGAATTATTTACTTCCACATTCATCCGAATTTAAAGGAGCTCTTTCGGGTATTGTCACAGTGGAGCTATAAATTCCCAAGATCTTTTTTGCTTCTTCAATGTTAAATACCTCTTCAAATTGAAGATAATTTGGACAATCTAATTGAAAACAGTGTTCAATAAGATGAGCATTAATCAGAAAATACAAAAATTCTATAAACATTAAAAACTTAAGCAGTGTATTATGCAATAATCCAAGATGATCTCTATAAAAATACATTGTAATAGGAACTTACTAGGTAAGGTATATCCAGAAATCTGGGAGTTGTTGTGCCTAAAGTTTTTTTTTCTGTAATCGTTTATTAAAGTTATTATAGTAAGTAACAACCGGTTTCAGCTAACGTCAATATTTTTCAAAAAAAAGCATCCTCAATTACATTTATTTTTTGTTGTTGATATATTGTAAAATATTCTAATATAATTTATAATATTTATATCTTACATATCCCGATTCGCTTAGTAGATCTCTTAAATTTGGGAAGATATTAATAATAGCATTTCCTGCGTTATGATTTGCATGATCCGGGACCCTAACACCCCGGTACTTCTCAACAAGACCTGCGCATACTGCATTAACCAGTTTTATTCTTAAGGCGTTACTTAAAAATTTGTTTTCTTCGGAATACTCAAATATTTCCTTCCCAATTCTTTTTTCAATAAAAGTAAACTCCTAGAAAGTAATAAATAAATGTGTAATTATTGGACAGACTGTCCACCTAGCAGATGAAAGATAAGCTTAAAATCATTGATGAGGACAATAAGAACTAGATAGCAAATGTCGTATGCCGCCATGAAAGAATATTTAGATCTGCGCGGGCTATTTGCATAATCGGCAAGTAGTTTTGGTTGTTTAACTCACCTAACTTATAATGTTTATTTCTCAAAACATAAGAAAATATTAAAATATACAAGTAATAAAGTACTGAAAAATAGTTTAAATTAAAGTGAATTAATATTAACGGTCGTGGAGATGTGAAATTTCATGAATTTAATGCGATATATGTACGTATGTAGATGTTTTCAAATTTAAGTAATGTGGATTATTAAAAATTGACTAGATGCTAGCGCATCTAGGAGTCGAGGAAGGTGGTACTTGAGGAAGGTGGTTTCTTGAAGTCGGTTCATTCATTCTTTTTTTTTGTTCTTACTTTTGGAACACCCTGTATAGTGGAAAATATGTTCAGGTTATGCAGCATTGAATTCTGTACAACTTTTGTAGAAAAGGTTTGTATATTTAAAAATATGTTTAGGTTATGCGGCATCTTTAATTGTAATAATAATAATATAAAAAAAAACAGTACAAATTAATTGAATTACGTATATTAACAAAGATGTATAATTGGATATAATGCGTTTCACAATAATTATGTTTAAAAGAAGATGCCCTGTAAAATAAAATCGATTTATATTATCTAAATAAAAGTATTTAATACAAAAATAAAATTATACAATTATAAGATTTTATTTTTCATTACTATTAAATAATGTAAATAACTACGTACAATGTTGCTACTAATTGTATTTGAAAAAGTAATAACACATTAATTTGTCAAATATAATATATATAATTTTTGAAGTATATATATGAATGCTAAGTTTACGTTGTACATTAGTGATGAACTATATGTATTGTTTAGTAGGAAATAAAGTTAACATTCATTTGTACAGCTATATAGGTAAGTTGTTGTTGATTTACATTTTTGGTTTTATATGTATAGTTTCAATTACAAATCTTTTGTTAATCATTATTTCAAGGTTACATTTCATATGTATATCATTTTCATTTATAATTATCACGACCTGCTTGTTAATTCTGTTTTTTTTTTGCGTAATCATTTAATGTTACATTAAATTGAATGTTATGATATGTTAAAATAATATTAATAACGGGTGCAGTTGACGACAGTCTGGTTTATATGAAAGTAAAATGTTACAAATTTACGTATAATCAAAGTTAATAAGTAATGAAATATGACTTTAAAGCAGATAAATTGAATAGAGTTATTTTAGAAAGTATTGAATGAGATATTTATATAATTTTGATTTAATATGACATTTTGTTGTGGCAGTGTTTATGCCAAATATGTCCGTTAAGTGGCGATAGTGATAAATGCACTTGTAGCTCGTGAATTGTGGAACAAACTGTCAGTCATTTTGCAGGCCGTGATTATTATAATACATTTACCTTTATTAAATGTTAAACTAAGGAAAGAAAAATTTTAAACATTATAAATTTAAACTATTAAGTACTGTATAGTACATTTTTCAAACAAAAAAAAATTTTTTTTTTTTATTCTAACCGGTCGATTAAATCCAGTATCTTCTAAGATGCTTCTCTGTAATTCCTGTTCCCATTCCTTAATCTGTTGTTGATGGCGATGTGCTTAGGCATTTGTATCACGTCGGATTTATATATCGTCTGAAGAATTGAAAATATCTTTATCGTTGTAATTTGGCGGATTCTATGTAGAAAAAAAACATTTAATGTTTTTTCATTGAGCAACTGTATATTATGTTGTTCTTATTATAAATAATATAATTAAAAGTAGATTTTACCTAAAATAAGCGTATTCCTTTTCTAATTTGGAAACGTCAATTCGCTATGTTTTTTTTTCGTTTTGTACGTGTTGCCGATTCTGTTCCAAACACCGGCCATTATAATGATCTGTTTTTTTTTTTTTTTAAAGTTTAGTATGAAATATGTTGCAATTAATTTAATGTGATTTGTACCTGAGTAAATTTGCGAGTGTTGGAACGGATGTCGTCAAAACGGGTGTCCAAGTTGCAGCAGCTATTGCAGTAATAAGATGTAGAATGTATTCATAATTGTCAGTTTGCTTCGTTGGAAGTAGAACCTAACAGAAATGAATCAAAATAATTAGTAATAGAAGTATGGAATGTTGTTCTTGTGATGAGATACTGGTTATAATATAATGTTGTTGGGATGCATAAAGCAAAAAATATATTTTACAATTATTATATTATATTATTTGACAATTAATAAAGGAAATTTAAAAATAACAGAAAGCATTCGCAATATTGTTATTCACCTTGAAATTGTAATAATACAAAGTTTACTGTGATACCTTAATTCGTGTTTTTTTTTTTATCAAAACTGAAATAAATCCATGAAAGTCCGTAGATAGCTGTTTGTTGTAGGCGGCTGAAATGTTTATTCCTGTAAAAGAAAATATATTTTCTGTTAATTAGAAAACAAAATTGTTTACCTTTTAAAAGAACATCATTTGCTGTAGTTAATTGTTAATTTCGCGTAAAGATTGTTATTCCACGGTAATTATATGTTCCTTAGTCGGTGGGTCTTTGTTAATGTCCATTAACAATGAATAAAGCGATATACAATATTTACTAAACAAACTATAATAAATTTTGATATATATACAAATAAGTTTATGATATTTAGGTACCTATTGATGTAATTGTTTTGATTATTTTCGGGTAATTAATAAAGAAAAAAGTAGGAATATTGGTTTAGTATAACATGTTTGTAAGTTTATATACATTTATAAATATAGTGCTATTTAATAAAGGTAAATGTAACTGAAAATGCTGTGAAATAAAAATTGTAAGAGTGATAACAATCTTTAGAGAATAGATTGTAATTTTCAATATGGTCATCGCTCATTAATTATCTAAACAATCTCGCGAAGAACAGATTACCATGTGTGGGTGCGAGTCCACGAAGAGCGCTATTCATCAGCACGACCTATAAAGGTGGTCAGTTTTCGAACAAACATGTGGACATCGTCGTCACCGCAACACTGCGAGAGGTGCAGGACGTTTGAGTACGACAGCTGACGCGCGCTCTTCAATCTCTGGTTGTTCTTTAAATTAACAACATAAATCGTTTTGGTAATCATTTTGGCAAGATCGAATTTGGCCGTTCTTAGTCTGAAATAGGCGAATGAGGATGAAGAAAATTACAATATTTCGTCGAAGACGATGTTTCGCGTATATACTGAATTACTATCATCAGACCAGTTTACCTTGATTTGTCGTTCGGCAACGTACACAAATACCTGATCAAATCTCTCGCACGTGAAATTGCCACGTACAATTGTCCATGTTGAAAGACGGGATTGATTAGGCAAATGCCAACGGCGTCGAAGGTCTGTCCTTGAGCCTTGTTGATTGTTAAAAGCGTATGCCGTTTTAGGGGAAATTGTCGTCTGCGAAGGACGAACGGTAACGTGGTATCGGCTTCTGATGAAAAGTCGACCCGCGGGACGAAAATCCTTTGTCCTGTAAGTTGTCCGTCCCCGTTCAACTGTTCTGCGTCGACGTAGTGTTCGCCGAGGTTGCGAATCAACAATCGCGTACCGTTGCAGAGGCCGGCGCGCACGTCGAGATTCTTGTAGCAGCATAACTACGGCGCTCTCCTTCAAGCGAAGTCGATTAGGCGGAAATCCGCACGGCATCAGATTATTTAGATACTCCATGGTGAAGTTGTCCGCTTCCTGTTCTAATTCGGCAACGATAGAATCGGGCCGATATAGACCCGTTCAGGAAGTATCTGTAATCATATCCAACACTTTATTATTAATTCGTGACACCAGTTGTTCAGTGGACTCAAACGGCCTTGTTCGAACGTCTCCTGCGCGGAGTTGTCCGAAAAACTTGTCGTATCAGTTCCTCTGGACTGTCCACAACGCATCGATCGGGAACGCGAACGATTCCTCGTCTATGGGCTCGTGGAATTTCTGCGTCTCTAAAGTACCGTTGCCTAGTCTATCCAGCCATGCGACGAAATCCATCTGTTGAGGATCTACGCGCATGTTGATCTGGAGTCGCAATTCTTCGAATAGTTGCCAGTTGCGGGCTCGATTTTGACGCAAGCCTCGACGACGTTGGTCCTGTCACTGCCTATAACAATCGGTAAGCATGTTTAAAATCGCCACCTACCATGACGCATTGCCGCCGAAGGGTCTTTCGTCGGCACACAGAATCGAAGACTTTTTTCGATTGCGTCCGAAAGCTAGTCGACTGGACATGCTGATCTCGTCGAAGATCAAGAGCTTGGCTTCCCTGATGAAGGTCGCCTCTGTCGACTGAATCTGATGGCGACGTTGAATTTTCCACGATACGAAGCGGGAGTCGGAAGGTACTGTGAACGGTTCTCCCTTTTTTGAGGAGCGATGCCGCCAATCCTGTCCACGCTACCGCTAACACCTTGACGTTCGAGCGTTTAAACACGTGATGACGCTATTGTAGAGGAATGTTTTGCCGTGTCCAGCTGCACCAGTCACGAAGAATAGCCTTCTGGCTTCTCCGTCGTCATCTACGGCTCTCATGACTGCGTCGAAGACGTTACGTGATCGACGTTGAGGCGTTTGTAGCATGTCTTCTGCCCTTGACGTCGTTCCTCGTCGACATCCAGCTGTTGCTGGTCCTCAATCGCATTGTAGTCCGGTGGTTCTACCAAACCGAAGTCCGACAGTCTTTTACCCGCTCACCAAAAGAATGGACTGGATTCTAGAGAGGGCGGCGTTTTCGGCGTTGTTCCTCGTCGAGTCGCCGAAGAAAATCTTCCATCATGTGACGACGGAATTGCTGCCACAATGCCGGTGGGTCTTCGACCGTTGCGAAAATCAGTATGTAAGGCAAACATCTGACGCATTGTTTGGGCATGTCGCGCTGTGCCGCTTCGTTAAGACTACGGATCCATTCTCGATCCTCCTGAAGAAGATTACGACGTCTGCAGGTTCCTGAAACGTTTCGCAAACTTCTCCGTCGACGGTTTTGATGTCGTCGAAAGAGGTAGCACCTCTGATCTGTAACAGAAGCAGTCGCAAATAATACAACTCTCCGCTGCGTATGGAAACGTTATAGATTCTAGGAACGACCGGTTTAGGAGTTCTTTGGCGTTTTTTCCAGCGTTTCGCGCCGTTGTCAAAAACGTATTGCAGCGGGAATTCTCCATACAACAATTGTCTCGCCTCTGGATCTCTGCGATTCGTTTCGAACCATTGTAAAAGCGGGTGGTAGGTTCCTGGTTGGCGACAATTTCCTCCTCACCTTCTCTAAGAGGACCTGCTGTCTACCAGGCAGATGTATTGGCAATCTGAACATGTAGAATACAAAGGAGTTACATTTTTTAAATTTATTGAGCGAAAATATTACAAAACTATATATAGTGTGCTATTTGATAAGATTGTATTATATTTTGATAATTTTCTGCAGAACGTTTATATAATTTTGCTGTACATTGTTTTTTTCCCGTTAGTTAGATATGGTTTATGTTAATAATAAAGATGAAAGTATTTAAAATAATGAAATATTGTAAGGTACAAAATTACATTATTACACATATGATATATTTAGCGAGTAGAAATTATATGAGGTGAGTGATTATATGATTGCTTAGATGGTTTAATGGAAATATAGAGACTTTAAATTGTGTCTAGTGAAATTGAATATAAAAATTGTAAAAGGGAGAATTTTATAAACTGTACATGAAGGAAAATGCATGTGTATTGATGTTTAGAATTGAATCAGTTATCCTTTGAAATAGGTTTTTTCTGTTAATGTTTCGTATAGATTCTTACCTTTCAACGTGATGCGACATCTGGTGGAACGCAAACGTTAAAATATGCCAAGCAGCCTCGGGGGCTGTCATATATCTGCCATTCAGATACGAATTGATTTCGTCATGTACCAATTGGCCTGGGGTCTCGTTTTCCTGAACCACTCTGAGTAGGGCTCGGTCTGGTTCCTTAAAGAAATACTTATAAGATATTTAACGCAACCGGTAGTGGTGCAGATTTCTATATTGATATGCGTTTTGTATTTGAGTAATAAATACGGATTGTAGGGAACAACGAACTCGTTCTCCGCAAGGTAAACGATGTTATTCCGTCTCAGCTCAACGACTCTACCGTTTCTGCGTCGGCGATAGTTCACCTGGCCGTTCTGATGTTGGTGTTGTCGCACCAGTACTTTGGAAACCTCCTGAAGCATCTGCCGTCTTGCATGCAAACGGCAGCCGGATTGTGAGCGCCGCACGGTCCGTGGATCATGTGCGCTCCCACCAGGTCGAAAAGAGGTCGCTCGGTCTCTGGATCAGGTAGCTCGGCACATACCAGCTGGTCGATGCGGTCTGCGTCGAGCGGCCTATCCTCCGCCCTTAACGTGATGAGAATATGAGCATGCGGTAATCCGCGCTTCTGAAACTCGATGACGTAAAGATGAGCGATAGTACGCCCATCACATGACGAACGGTCAAATCGTCCATCAGCTGTTGGAGTTTCATCTGGAAAACACGACAAATCAATAAAGGATGATTTGACGGATCATCGTTGGGAGGGATGTTCTCCAAGATCTCGGGCCATTTGGGATTGCACGTCATCGTTATAAACAACGACGGATAACCAATCACGTTCACGACAGCCATAGCGTCCTGATAGCGTTGCATCTGGCTCCTGGGTCCCATGTTGAATGTGGACGGAAGAACGACTATCCTTCCGAGGGGAACATCTCGATTCTCCGCCACGTTTCGCACGTAGTCGGCTAGACCCTTGATATTCCTCCGCGCGCATCTGATCCTGGTGCGTACGAATGTAGGACATTCGATTGGCTTCCACTTTGAGGTAGGCGCATACCACAACTTCTGCATTAGCCTGTCGGCAAATCTGAAAACATTAAAGGCGGCGTCCGCATCGTTGCCAATGCGGTAAGCCAACCGGTAAGCGTAATATTTGCATAGGGTCACCCTCGTTCTACGACGACCGTCTCGAACATCGGCAAATGGGATGTCGCTTCTCCAACCTAGTTCTCCGGTAGGAAACAGCAGCGGGAAGCTGAGGGGATCGCAAAATTCGCTCTGCAGGTTGATATCTCTGAATCGATTATCATCCTCCGTCAAAAACACCCTCATCTTTGGATCGGGCATCTCAACCTCATTGCATTCATAGACGGCTGCCACTTCGTTCACCTCGACGGGATCCAGCTCTCTGTGATGCCGGTCGCGTCGTTGCGTCACGAACTCCAGATACGCCCTGGGAAGAGGACCGTCTGGATTGCGTTGTCTCTGCTGCGGTAAACGTGGTACAGGTGTCTGTACTGTCTGGCGAAGGGTTGACGTCGTGCATGATGTGGCTTAACGTTCGCATCAAGTCTGCATTAACGTTGAATCCTGCAGCGTCCTCCAACCTTTGGCGGGTCGCTTCCTCTGGGTCGAGAAAATAAAGCGGGCCAGCTTTGTAATGATTTCTCTGTACGTTTACGTCCGTGTAGTGGTGGTAGATCTGTCCCTGGATGGCGTAGCACGTAAGGGCCTCGCCCAGGAAGATCCCTCAAGTTTGCCTGTACGCTAGCGAACTGAAAGCAATTATTAAAACGATAATATTTCTCTAAATGCACGGGACAAACGTGTTGGCCTGTGAAGAGTTCCCGTAATTCGCGTGGAAACTCTTGTTGTGGTCGCTCAAGTGCCATTGACCGTTGCTGCAACACTTGGGTAAATGCCTCTCGTTGTGTCTCGCGCAAGAAATATCTGGCCTGACAGTGGTGGCATACGCCTTCCATATGTCCAACGTGACGGTATTCAGCGTGACGCCGTGTCGCCTCCAAATAGGTCGGCTGCAGTAGGAAATTGTTGCGTAGTCTGTTGACATCCGCTGCAACGTTTCCCGCTCGACGACGTCCTCGTTTCTGGCGTTCGCCATTCGATTCCGTCTCCTTTCGTCGTTAAAATCAATCGGCAAAGCGCCACTTCGACGTTGTCGTACATGTCGAATTGTGCGTCTGCCCGGTGGTTTTGGATTTCGTTCAAAAAGATTTGAACCTCTTCCTCCACATCACATTGTGGGAAACAGGTTACGGTCTGGGGTAATCTGTGGTGACACTGCGATCGGTCCTCTGGTTTAAAACCGACCGTTGGCTGATCGAGTCGACGGGCGACTGTGTTGCCTAATCGTGTCCTCTGCGTCCAGCCGCGGTCGTTTGCGCGGCGATTCTCTACGACATCGTCGTCGTCATCGTCGATGAATCTACAGGAAAAAATGAATGAACGAATAATGATTTATGTATGTATAGTTTTTGCCTTAATAAAAAATTATAATTAAGAAACAGTATTCTGCTATATACTTTTATAAATTTTCAATAGCAAAGCGTAAATCTTTTCTTTTAAAGTAATAATAAATAAGAATTTACCCGAAAGCGTGTGTTGGTTAACTATGGGACGGTTCACGATCACGGTCGCTTCCGAATGATCTACTGGGGACCTCTCCGTACCATTTTCAGAAGCCAAATCGTCGTTGATCATGTTGACCGTCTCCGCAATGGTTTCGGATTCGAGGACTGCAGATGTACTTGGGACGACGACGTTCGAAACAGTTTCCATTTGAGATGGCGGAGCACGTTGAGAAACCGGGTCGTCGTTCGACGTACCTAATACGCAAATAACGACAGAAGGAGGAATTCAATGAAAGGAGAATTTATAGTAGAACATTAATTATGAATATTATCGTATATATGTTGTATGCAGAAAATATATGGTCTAATTATGTGAAATATTGTTTATAATGTTTTCCTTTTTTCAAAGGAATCAACTCTAAGTATGGTTTTAATGAAATTTATTTTTGAATATCATCAATTTGTATATTTGTTGTTAATATAGAATATTTTACTTATATAAAACGATTTTAATTTATAAAGGAATATATAGATATTTATTTTACATATTTATTATTCATTACAGATACTAATTCACGTATTGTATGTATCTCATGAGTATGTGAAATGTTGTTTAATGTATAATTACAAAATACATTAATAAATAAAGAATATCCATCTAAAAGTTAAATCATGTAGTTGTGGTAATTAACAAACATTATTATTGATCTTTCATATTTACCATCAAATGACGATAGTATCAGTATATACAACAAAATACATTTTTTCTTTTACAGTTACTAATTTACGTTTTGTATATATCTTTTCAATATGTGAAATGTTGTTTAATGTATATTTACAAAATACAATAAACAATTACCTAATAAAAAATATAGATATAAAAGTTAAATGATGTAGTTGTGGTCATTAACAAACACTATTATCGATCTTTCATATTTATCAATTATATACTGGAAGAAGCGTCTGACTTCGAACGCCGTCAAGCGCGAAGGCGTAGGAGCAACCGTTTGCGAGAAAAATACAAAAATATGCTGAAAATCGCTAAATTACCACTTTTGTCATTTGTAATTTGCAAATAAAACATAGACGCGAGGCGAATAAGCCCATGTATTACATACTGGAAGATACTAATTCACGTATTGTATGTATCTCATGAGTATGTGAAATGTTGTTTAATGTATAATTACAAAATACAATAATAAATAAAGAATATCCATCTAAAAGTTAAATGATGTAGTTGGGTAATTTAACAAACACTATTATCGATCTTTCATATTTATCATCAAAAATGACGATAGTATCAGTATATACAACAAAATACATTGTTTCTTTTACAGTTACTAATTTACGTTTTGTATATATCTTTTAAATATGTGAAATGTTGTTTAATGTATATTTACAAAATACAATAAACAATTAATAAAAAATATAGTTATAAAAGTTATTTATCAAATGATGATGAAATCTGTACATACAATGTTTAGTTAATTTATAATTATGCGCTTATATCTTGCAAGTGATCGTAACTTTAATAATATTGCAACGACACACAGGTATTATAAATGGATAAGAATATCCATCTGAAAGTTAAATCATGTAGTTGTGGTAATTAACAAACATTATTATTGATCTTTCATATTTATCATCAAATGACGATAAAATCTGTATATACAACGTTTAGTTATGTTGCAATTAATGCATGTATGTATATACGTATTTTACTTTTTTTTTTTACAGTTACTAATTTACGTTTTGTATATATCTTTTAAATATGTCAAATGTTGTTTAATGTATATTTACAAAATACAATAAAAAATTAATAAAAAATATAGATTTAAAAGTTAAATCATGTAATTGTGGTAATTAACAAACACTATTATCGATCTTTCTTATTTATCAAATGACGATGAAATCAGTATATACAATGTTTAGTTAATTTATAATTAATGCGCTTATATTTTGCAAGAGATTGTAACTTTGCACAATAATTGCATACATTTTTATTAGTAATTCAGGTGAATAAGTTATGTATATATTAAAATAGCAGATAATATAAATGTAGTTATCTTCTTTCTTTATATAATAAGAATTTTATTAACATACATTGTGCTACATATATAAATGTGCGAATGTAAAATGAAAGGTCAATATTGCAACGACACGCAGGTATAAATGGATATATTCTAACCTTTTAAAAAATGAATCTGGTATGTTTTTCTCTTATTATACTATAATAATAGTTTAAAAATTAGGTTTAAACTCGATTACCTGGAGCAAGAATGTCTGTTGTGGTGGTGTTTTCCGGGTTCTCGTTCCAATCTGCTCGACGCCCTTTTCGGTTATTAAATGAGCCCTTTCCCTTCTTCGGCTTTTAAAAATTGATCACATAACGTAACAAACGTGAATATATATAGGGTCAAGATCAGTACTTCCTGTACGAATTTGTAATAGTTCGCAAAAAATCAATGAATATATTGAAGCAGCCAATTTTACGAATATCGACAATTATATCTATAAAAGATAATGGCGGATAGACGCTTCTACTATAAACAATACTTGTTACTTGTGTCATTTATTTGTTTCTGTTGACAATTGTGTATTGTTAAATAATGACACCAAGGATTTCGTATTGACACTGTCAAGAGTTGTCAACAATTAATGCACATGTGCGGACAGTTCTTATTTATCATTGTGGCTTATATGAAACTGGTAAAAATACTTGCTGGAAAGTACGGCTTGTCAGAGTAATAAAGAATTTTGACGTAACTGATATTATATATTTTATAATATATTTTTAGTATTAGTTTATCCTTTAAAATTATAGCACAATATCACTTTTTATGTAGATATAAAATAAGAATGAAACACTATTTTATTTTTACTTATTCTTTACTATATATGTGAAGGTATATAACAATAGAGATAATATAAGGATATTGAAATTATATAATATTATATGTAGACATTTTCTAATTCAGCCGATCGCTCTATCCTTTCTTAAATGGTGGTATTTTGCATACGTCAAGCTCCCAATTAAAAAGGCATCGGAGGCATGTTTACCAAAGAAAACCAAAGTATACCTGTAAAACGAAGGATACATAAAGCCGTTTCAAAAATAATTCCACATCACGATACGGTTTCTGAGCCGATATTAGCGCGCGACAAAAACGGCCCTTTGATTTGACATCTCTCTCGAATCTTGCTCAATAATTTCTCTAAAAACTGAACAATCACATTCACAAACATACCTGAGCGCCCGTTACCACTGTTATGTTACCTTTTAACCCACGAACTGAGCCGTAAACGAAAATAAATGTACCTCGTTTTGTTCCATATTGACATATGGTATAGGTTAGACTATTAGCTATATCTGAAATGACAATACTTCGCGAATTATTCGGCACGTTCCCTTTCAACTTTCCTGCTATATAGCTGGTAACGTTTGTCGCATCACATTTCGGCTTCTTACACTTGCTTGGAGTGCATCTTTACTCCAAAAACGTCGCACAGAATTATGTAGGTTTTTCGCCGGCCATTTGCCGAACGCGCTTCAACGACTTCTGTCAAATCTGACAGGCGTCCCCTACAAACATAGCTATATAAATCGAATAATTTTGTAAAATATTTCGCATTCATGCCCTATTTTTAGCGTTCGAATTGTAAGATGAAACATGAGAGAAGCCGTTCCGACAATAATTTCATACCTGGATACGGTTTTTGAGCCGGTATCGGTGCCGCAAAAACGGGCGTCACTCGCACAATTAACGATTTCGGCCAGATGTGTGACGCGATAAATTGATCGATGTTGAGAGAAATTTCGCGTTTTCACTCCATTTTTGGGTGCAAACTGTAAAACGAAGGATACAGGAAGCCGTTTCAAAACTAATTTCGCACCCACGTTACGGTTTATGAGCCGATATTCTGCGCGACAAATTTGCGCTTTTGGGTTGGCATCTCTCTTGCACCTTGCTCAATAATTTCACTAAAAAAACTGTATATTTTATTATCACAACATATCTGAGCGTGTATCATGAACCTTTTCTACCTTTCAATTAACGTTAAATTACCTCGAATCCCTATTATCGTTACTCGAAATTGCATGTGAGGTTACGGCAAATCGGTACCATCACAAATGACTATTATTCTCGAATATTCCACATTTTTCCATATACTGACGAATTATACAGGCTCCCAACATCTCTCTGGTCACGTTTCGACACAGTACGTGTCGCTTGTACGCCCATTTACGTTAGAGATCGTCTCTAGAAGCTCATACATTTTACCGCGTGACAGCGGTATTTGACATCCCACGAAACCCGCCAAACTTCCAAGCTTCCCCGGGAAATACACCTCTACAAATCGGGTCTTTTTGAGAAAATTAAACCGTCTGGACCCTATTTTAGGGTTCAATCGGTAAGAGGAAACATGTGTGGAGACTTTTCCACATTAACCCCACTCTCAAATACTATCTCTGCCTCGTGGCGATCGCGCGAAATCGCCCAACTTTGACAACGCGAAATCTGTCGTTGGCCGCCAGTTTGACATTTCTCGGTCTGCAGTGCCGTTCGCCGCAAAAATCTAAACTCTTATCGAATTTTCACGTTCTACAACATTTTACGATTCGTTCGCGATACGCCGTTGCGATTTCCACGTCCGTCCCCATCTCTATACGTTACGCGTTCGCTTCGCGACCGCCACCCTTCTCGAGCCTTTAGCAACGCAAGTCGGCCGCGGGCTCTTACATACCTCGAATAGGGCGACGCCTATGGTGTGCGACAGAGAGTAGACAAAAACAGGCTTATCAAGTTTTATTATTATTAACTAGATGCTGGCGCATCTAGGAGTCGAGGAAGGTGGTACTTGAGGAAGATGGTTTCTTGAAGTCGGTCCCCATTCACTTGAGAATCATCTTTTATAATGTGCAATACGTTTTAAGTGTTTTTTTTGTTTTTACTTTTGGAACACCCTGTATAGCCGAAAATATGTTTAGGTTTGCAGCATTCAATTCTGTAACACTATTGTAGAAAAGATTTCTTCCTAAACGCAAAAATAGGGCTATAGTGAAAAAAGCCAGCCTTCCTAAACATCCGGTATTTTTGAAAATATTTTTAGGTTATGCGGCATTCAATTCTATAACACTCTTGTAGAAAAGATTTCTTCTTAAACGCAAAAATAGAGCTATAACAAAAAACCCCAGTCTTCCTGAACACCCGGTATTTTTTTAAATAATTTTAGGTTATGCAGCATTCAATTCTATAAGACTTTTGTAGAAAAGATTTTTTTCCTAAAAGCAAAGATAAAGCTTTAATCAAAGATTCAATCTTCGTGAACACCCTGTGTAGTGGAAAATATTGTTACCTTATGCAGCATTGAATTCTGTACAACTTTTGTAGAAAAGGTTTTTTCCTAAAAGCGAAAATAAAGCTATAGTGATGGAAACCCAGTCTTCCTGAACATTCTGTATATTTTATATATCGTTTAGGTTATGCAGCATTCAATTCTATAAAACTTTTGTAGAAAAGACTTCTTCCTAAAAAAAAAATAAAGCTGAAATCAAATTCTATCCCCTTTTCCTATTCTCTCATTCCTTATTGCGTTTTCATTGTCTATTTTCCCTATTTCCTTTTTAACATCCCATAAGTTACAGCTTAAAAAAAAAAGGTGACCGATTTTTCCTACAGTTTATTTTTCAGGTTTACCCTATCCCTTTATCATTTTTGTTTTCGTTTTCTATTCTCTATTCTCTTTACCTATTCTTGTTTCCCATTCTTATTCTCTATTCCTTTATCTATTCCTGTTCCTTATTCCTTTCCTATTCCTTTTTCTTATTCCTTTCCCTAGTCCCTTCCCTATTCCCTTTCTATTCTCCTCCCTTATTCCCTATTCTCTTTCCCTACTCCCTTTCCCTATTCCTCTCCTAATTCCCTATTCCTTTTCCGTATTCCCATTCCCTTTCCCTATTCCTTCTCCTATTTCATTTACCATACTCGTTCCTACTCTTATTCTTTATTCATTTCTTTATTCCAGGTTCCCTATTCCATTTCCTTATTTCCTTTCCTATCTTTTCCCTATTCACTTTCCCTATTCCCTTTTCCTGTTTACTTTCCTATTCCCCTTCCTATTTCACTTTCTATCTATTCCATTATCTATTCCAATTTCCTATTCCCATTCCCTTTCCACATCCCCCTTTCCCCCATTCTCTTTTTCCATTCCTTTCCCATTCAGTTTCCCTATCCCCATTCCCTTTTCTATCCCTATTCCTACGTATTCCCTTTACCATTCTCGTTCCCTATTCTCATTCTCTACTGCCTTCTGTCTTCCTTTCTCTGTTCCATATTCCCTTTTCCCCATTTCATTCGCTATTCCCTTATTCCATTCCCTTTCCCCATTCCCTTTTCATATTCCCTTTCCTCCATTCCCATTTCATTTCCTTTCCCTAATTTCCCTATTGCCTTACTCTTTCCCTTTCCCTATCTCTTTTTCCTTATTGCGTTTTATTCTCTATTTTTCCTATTTCCCTTTATAACATCCCATAAGTTTCAGCTTTTAAAAATAGTTGGCGATTTCCCTATATTTTCAATTTTCTTCCCATTTTTCTATTTTATTTTTCCAAACAATATTATCAGCATCAAATGCAACGATCCAAGCACCCACAAATGTCTGTTGCAAATGTCATCATTTTTGATATATTCTCCATTTTAGTCGAGCCATCGTGTTTTGATTCTATATATTATAAATATTCTAAACATCAATTACATAAATAAATGTTCTTCTGTATATTTATTGGCCCAATAATATATAATCATGTATTGCAATCGATAAAGTACAATAAAAAAAAGTACGCATAAAAAAAAAAACTGACCGCCGTGATTCGAACCCGGCACCTTCCGAAACAAACTCCTTTTGTCGCACGCCGATCCCTTAGGCTAAAATGCACCACAATATAAATTAAAATATGACAGTGACTGACAGTTCAATTTATGTTACAATACTCAGATAATCAGCTACGTTACGTATGTGCAATGATTATAAGATCTCTCAGTATTTCTTATTTAATTCAATAAACATCGTGAACACCACCTACCTACAAAAATTTTCGCCATTGTCCGGTAAATAGCGTATCATTGCGTATAATGGCCGGCAAAAGGACGCTGCCATTTCCGCAAGTATTTTGCAATATTCTGGGTACCTGCGCGTAATTCTCGATACAACAGGGCTTCATCACCTATATCCAGTCATTTTACTATCTTTTCCGCATTATCTACGCGCTTCTCTCCCTTTCGAAATCATCTCGATAATTTGGGAATATGAGCGTCCCGTAATTTGACATTTCTCTTGGAATTTATTCTATAATCTATCTAAAAACTGAAAATAATCACTTTCACAAACATGCCTAAGCGCGTATTACGAAAGTTATTTCACCTTTTAATCGACGAACTGAGCCGTAAACGAAAATAGAGGTACCTCGTATTGTTCCATATTGACATATGGTATAGGTTAGACTATTAGCTCCATCTGAAATGACTATATTTCGCGAATTAATCGGCATATTCCCTTTCAACCTTCCTGTTAACATAGCTCATAACGTTTGTCGAACCACTTTTGTCATCTTACACTTGCTCGGAGTACATCTTTACCCCAAAAACACGTCGCACTGAATTATGTAGGTTTTAGCGGCCATTTGCCGAACGTACTTCAACGACTTCTGTCAAATCTGACAGGCGTCCCCTGCAAACATATCTATATTAATCGTTTAATTTTGAAGAAAATTTCGCGTTCCTGTCCTATCTTAGCGTTCGAATTGTACGATGAAACATGAGAGAAGCCGTTCCGACAACAATTTCATACCTGGATACGGTTTTTGAGCCGGTGTCGACGCCGCAAAATCGGGCGTCACTCGCACAATTAACGATTTCGGCCTGATGTGTGACGTGATAAATTGATCGATGTTGAGAGAAATTTAGCGTTTCCATTCCATTTTAGGGTTCAAACTGTAAAACGAAGGGTACATGAATCCGTTTCAAAACTAATTTCGCACCACGTTACGGTTTATGAGCCGATATTCTGCGCGACAAATTTGCGCTTTTGAGTTGACATCTCTCTTGCACCTTGCTCATAATTTCGCTAAAACTGTATATTATTATACACAAAATATCTGAGCGGTATCAGTGAACCTTTTCTACTTCCATTAACGTAAATTACCTCGAATCCTATTATCGTTACTCGAAATTGCATGTGGGTTACGGCAAATCGGTACCATCAGAAATGACAATATTCTTCGATTATTCCACATTTCTCCATATGCTGACGAATCATACAGGCTCCCAACATCTCTCTGGTCACGTTTCGACACAGTACGTGCCGCTTGTATGCCCATTTACGTTAGAGATCGTCTCTAGAAGCTCATACATTTTACCGCGTGACAGCGTAATTGACATCCACGAAACCGCCAAACTTCCAAGCTCTTCCCGGGAAAATACACCTCTACAAATCGGGTCTTTTGAGAAATTAAACCGTCTGACCCTATTTTAGGGTTCAATCGTAAGAGGAAACATGCGAGAAACCCTTTTCAATCCATCCACCCCAATATTATTTTGCTTCGTAGCGATCGCGCGAAATTGTCCAACTTTGACATGCAAAACGATAGAAATCCGCCAGTTATGACGTTTCTCGGTCTGCAGTGCGTTCGCCGCAAAAATTTAAACTCTAATCGATTTTTCACGTTCTACACACATTTTACCGATACTTCTCGATACGCCTACCATGGGGACGGCTCGTCCCCATCTATACGTTACGCGTTCGCTTCGCGACCGCCACCCTTCTCGAGCCTTTGAGCCGCAAGTCGTCGGTGGCTCTTACATACCTCGATAGGGCGACGCCTATGGTGTGCGCAAAGAGTAGAAAAAACAGAGCTATCACCTTTTAGTGTATTATAACTAGATGCTGCGCATCTTCGCCAGCGAAGATGTGGACTTTTAGAATGTGCTGTACGTTTTAAGTAGTTTTTTTTTTTTTGTTTTTTTTTTTTTACTTTTGGAAGACCATGTATAGTCGAAAATATGTTTAGGTTGTGCAGCATTTAATTCTGTACAACTTTTGTAGAAAGAATTTGTTCAAAAAGCAAAATAGAACTATAGTAAAAACCCAGTCTTCCTGAACACCCGGTATATTTGAAAATATTTTAGGTTATGCAGATTCAATTCTATAACATTCTTGTAGAAAATATGTTTTCCTAAACGCAAAAATAGAGCTATAATAAAAAAACCCAGTCTTCCTGAACGCCCGGTATATTTGAAAATATTTTTAGGTTGTGCAGCATTTAATTCTGTACAACTTTTGTAGAAAAGATTTTTTCCTAAAAGCATAAATATAGCTATTGTGAAAAAACCCAGTCTTCCTGAACACCCGGTATATTTGAAATAATATTATAGGTTATGCACATTCAATTCTATAAGACTTTTGTAGAAAGATTTTTTTCCTGAAAAGCAAAGATATAGCTCAATCAAAGACTCAATCTTCGTGAACACCCTGTGTAGTGGAAAATATTGTTAACTTATGCAGCATTGAATTTTGTACATCTTTTGTAGAAAAGATTTTTTTCCTAAATGCAAAAATGGAGATGTAATCAACGACCCAGCTGTCGGATGGAATCAGATACGGGGAAAAAAACAGAACCTTTTTTTTTGTAGTACTATATGTAAAAATGTTAATTTTAAAGTTATAATTATTTCAAGTTGAAAAAATTAATTTATTGCGACAATATTTTATAGCGTTTTCGACTTACTGCACTTTTATGCACGATTGAAATTTTTGTTTCATTTTAATGTGCACTGTCATACATCAGTCTACGTAAAATACATGTTCTTTTGTATATACATCAACACTATTAATAGATAATCATGTAATTACCATCGAACAAAAAAACGAAATGAAAAAAAAAAAATATGGCAAAAAAAATCTTGGCCCGCCAGTGATTCGATCCCGGGTACCTTGCGTCGACAAAGTCCGTTTGTCGCACGCCAACTCCGCTAGATCAAATGTATCAGTGTTCGTAGTTTTCGAAATAAGCATTATACTGATGGATACGTATATGAAATCAATTGACAGTTCAATTTATTTATTACCATTTTAGAAATTTTAGCTACGTTACGTCAGTACAATGACTAAAGACTTTCGCTGTTCTGTTTAATAAAATATCGCGAAAACGAAAAACTACTTCACTACTGTCCGATAATGCCGTATCTTGTCGTTAAAAGTGCGCTGCTTTATATCGGAAAGTATTTTGTATCATTTTGAGTATTGCGAGTAATATTCGTTATCACAGGGCTTCATCACCTATATCCAGTCATTTACTATCTTTCCGTATTACCTACGCGCCTATCTCATTCCGAATCATCCCGATAATAATTGGGAGTATGAGCGTGTCATAATTTAACATTTCTCATGAAATTTGTTCAATAATCTAACTAAAAACTGAATAAGCACTTTCACAAACATACCTGAGCGTGTATTACGAATGTTATTTTTTACCTTTAAACCGACGAATTGAGTCTTGAACAAAAATAAGGCTAGCTCAAATTGTTCCAAATTGATATGTTAGGTTAGAGTATAAGCTCTATCTGAAATGGCAATATTTCGCGAATTATTACACATTTTTTCATATGCTAATGAATAATACAGTTTCTAAACATCTCTCTGGTCACGTTTCGACTTAATATGTGTCGATTGTACACCTATTTTCGTTAGAAATCGTTCATCGAAGTTTGCGACATTTTACCGTGTGACAGATGTGGTTGTCATCCGACGAAACCCGCCAGAATTCCAAGCTCCGTCCCTAAAACGCATCTCTATAAATCGGGTCATTTTAAGAAAAAATTTGCGTCTCGACCCCATTTTAGGGGTCAAACGGTAAGAGGAAACATGTTTATGTTGAGAAATATTCTTTTTGATTTTTATTAGGGTTTTTTTTTTTAAATATTTCATGATTGCGTTGCCATGTGTAAGTATGGGATTGTTGCGTTTTTGTTTAAATAATAGTGTTTGTCGACGCTTTATGAAGGTAAGAATTACATTTCTATTCTTATAGTTTATTGTTATCATTATTGATTATTTTTTTGTTGTTATTTATTGTTGTTCATTTTTATGTTTTTCTTTTCTTTTTACAATTTGTATTAATTTCATGTTATTTTATTTTCAGATGACAGATTGTAATAATAATAATAATGTTGAGGTATTTTTTTTCAACGCGGCATTTTATACATTTTCTTTAATTTATTTATGCATTTCAGAAAGAAGTTCCGAAGGAAACGGGGGAAACGGCGGTGGCGACGGCGTCGGCCACCACCTATAAAAATGTAAATATTCTTTATTACGATAAGATAGAAATACAATCAATGCATGAAAGTATAGTAAATTGAAAACAGCATAATAATAGTATTGTATGCATCATGAACATATTAACTCGTTTTTAATTTGTTTTTTCTGTTTATTAATTTTAGATGGAGGTGGACGATAGCCAACACCGGTCGGTGGCGGCCGGGCGGCCAAAACGCGGCCGGCGCCGCGCCAGGCCGAAGTAAGTGTTATTATCATAAATATTTTTGTATTTTTCAATGAATATGTATTGGTTTTTTTATTTTATTAATAATTATTATACTGTTGTTTACCTATTGTTTTTATAGAATACAGAAATTTGTTTCTATATATTTATTTATATATATTTCTTTTTGTTGACAGACACCGCACGACCAATAAAGTGGTCATAAATAAATATTTTTTGGTGGCTGGTGCCACGTTCATCCAGAACCAGCATTAGGATGGTAAGTTGAACGTATGACTGTATGTGTTATTATTTTGTCTTTTGTTTGTTTGTTTCAGAACGTGGTACCGGCAGCCGATTTGTAAGTTTGAGATACGTTCGAAAGTGAAATATATTTATTTATATATATGTATCTTTTAATTTTCAGATTTGTCGCGTTATTTAAAAATTAAAAAATTCTTGATTAATTTCGGACTTTTATTTTATATTGAGTTTGTGAAATGCGTTGGAATGGTTTTTTTTCGGTTGCGATACTTTCGCAACCAATTTACGAATATCGACAATTATAATCTATAAAAGATAATGGCGGATAGACGCTTCTACTATAAACAATACTTGTTACTTGTGTCATTTATTTGTTTCTGTTGACAATTGTGTATTGTTAAATAATGACACCCAAGGATTTCGTATTGACATCTGTCAAGAGTTGTCAACAATTAATGCACATGTGCAGACAGTTCATTATTTATCATTGTGGCTTATATGAAACTGGTAATAATACTTGCTGGAAAGTACGGATTTTTCATAGTAATAAAGAATTTTGACAACTGATATTATATATATATATTAAAATATATTTAGTATTAGTTTATCCTTTAAAATTATAGCACAATATCACTGTTTATGTAGATATAAAATAAGAACGAAACACTATTTTATTTTTACTTATTCTTTACTATATGTGTGAAGGTATACAACAATAGAGATAATGTAACCATATTGAAATTATATAATTATTATATTGTAGACATTTTCTCATTCAGCCGATCGCTCTATCCTTTCTTAAATGGTGGTATTTTGCATACGTCAAGCTCCCAATTAAAAAGGCATCGGAGGCTTGTTTACCAAAGCAAACCAAAGTATACCTGTAAAACGAAGGATGCATAAAGCCGTTTCAAAAATAATTCCACATCACGATACGGTTTCTGAGCCGATATTAGCGCGCGACAAAACGGCCCTTTGATTTGACATCTCTCTCGAATCTTGCTCAATAATTTCTCTAAAAAATGAACAATCACATTCACAAACATACCTGAGCGCCCGTTACCACTGTTATGTTACCTTTTAACCCACGAACTGAGCCGTAAACGAAAATAAATGTACCTCGTTTTGTTCCATATTGACATATGGTATAGGTTAGACTATTAGCTATATCTGAAATGACAATACTTCGCGAATTATTCGGCATGTTCCCTTTCAACCTTCCTGTTAATATAGCTGGTAACGTTTGTCGAACCACTTTTGTCATCTTACACTTGCTCGGAGTACATCTTTACCCCAAAAACACGTCGCACTGAATTACGTAGGTTTTAGCGGCCATTTGCCGAACGCGCTTCAACGACTTCTGTCAAATCTGACAGGCGTCCCCTGCAAACATATCTATATTAATCGTTTAATTTGAAGAAAATTTCGCGTTCCTGTCCTATTTTAGCGTTCGAATTGTACGATGAAACATGAGAGAAGCCGTTCCGACAACAATTTCATACCAAGATACGGTTTTTGAGCCGGTGTCGATGCCGCAAAAACGGGCGTCACTCGCATAATTAACGATTTCGGCCAGATGTGTGACGCGATAAATTGATCGATGTTGAGAGAAATTTCGCGTTTTCACTCCATTTTTGGGTGCAAACTGTAAAAACGAAGGATACAGGAAGCCGTTTCAAAACTAATTTCGCACCACGTTACGGTTTATGAGCCGATATTCTGCGCGACAAATTTGCGCTTTTGGGTTGGCATCTCTCTTGCACCTTGCTCAATAATTTCACTAAAAAACTGTATATTTATTATCACAAACATATCTGAGCGTGTATCATGAACCTTTTCTACCTTTCAATTAACGTTAAATTACCTCGAATCCCTATTATCGTTACTCGAAATTGCATGTGAGGTTACGGCAAATCGGTACCATCAGAAATGACAATATTTCTTCGAATTATTCCACATTTCTCCATATGCTGACGAATCATACAGGCTCCCAACATCTCTCTGGTCACGTTTCGACACAGTACGTGTCGCTTGTATGCCCATTTACGTTAGAGATCGTCTCTAGAAGCTCATTACATTTTACCGCGTGACAGCGGTATTTGACATCCCACGAAACCCGCCAAACTTCCAAGCTCTTCCCCGGGAAAATACACCTCTACAAATCGGGTCTTTTTGAGAAAATTAAGCCGTCTGGACCCCATTTTAAGGTTCAATCGGTAAGAGGAAACATGCGAGAAACCCTTTTCACATCCATCCCACTCCCAAATATTATTTTTGCTTCGTAGCGATCGCGCGAAATTGTCCAACTTTGACAATGCCAAATCGATAGAAATCCGCCAGTTTGACATTTCTCGGTCTGCAGTGCCGTTCGCCGCAAAAATTTAAACTCTAATCGATTTTTCACGTTCTACGCACGTTTTACCGATACTTCTCGATACGCCTATTGTGATGGGACGGTCCGCCCCCACCTCCACGTACCGCGTTCCCCGCCCTATCGCCATCCGTTCTCGAGCCTTTAGTAACGCAAGTCGCCCGCGGGCTATAACACACGATCAAATGGCGCACGCCACTGGTGTGCGACAAAGAGTAGAAAAAAACAGAGCTATCACCTTTTAGTGTCACCTTTTAGAGTCGAGGAAGGTGGTACTTGAGGAAGGTGGTTTCTTGAAGTCGGTTCATTCATTCTTTTTTTTTTGTTCTTACTTTTGGAACACCCTGTATAGTGGAAAATATGTTGAGGTTATGCAGCATTGAAATCTGCACAACTTTTGTAGAAAACTTTTTTTCCTAAAAGTAAAGATAAAGCTTTAATCAAAGACTCAATCTTCGTGAACACCCTGTGCAGTGGAAAATATTGTTAACTTATGCAGCATTGAATTCTGTACAACTTTTGTAGAAAAGGTTTGTATATTTAAAAATATGTTTAGGTTATGCGGCATCTTCAATTGTAATAATAATAATATAAAAAAAAAACAGTACAAATTAATTGAATTACGTATATTAACAAAGATGTATAATTGGATATAATGCGTTTCACAATAATTATGTTTAAAAGAAGATGCCCTGTAAAATAAAATCGATTTATATTATCTAAATAAAAGTATTTAATACAAAAATAAAATTATACAATTATAAGATTTTATTTTTCATTACTATTAAATAATGTAAATAACTACGTACAATGTTGCTACTAATTGTATTTGAAAAAGTAATAACACATTAATTTCTCAAATATAGATATATAATATTTTTTGAAGTATATATATGAATGCTAAGTTTACGTTGTACATTAAGTGATGAACTATATGTATTGTTTAGTAGGAAATAAAGTTAACATTCATTTGTACAGCTATATAGGTAAGTTGTTGTTGATTTACATTTTTGGTTTTATATGTATAGTTTCAATTACAAATCTTTTGTTAATCATTATTTCAAGGTTACATTTCATATGTATATCATTTTCATTTATAATTATCACGACCTGCTTGTTAATTCTGTTTTTTTTTGCGTAATCATTTAATGTTACATTAAATTGAATGTTATGATATGTTAATATAATATTAATAACGGGTGCAGTTGACGACAGTCTGGTTTATATGAAAGTAAAATGTTACAAATTTACGTATAATCAAAGTTAATAAGTAATGAAATATGACTTTAAAGCAGATAAATTGAATAGAGTTATTTTAGAAAGTATTGAATGAGATATTTATATAATTTTGATTTAATATGACATTTTGTTGTGGCAGTGTTTATGCCAAATATGTCCGTTAAGTGGCGATAGTGATAAATGCACTTGTAGCTCGTGAATTGTGAAACAAACTGTCAGTCATTTTGCAGGCCGTGATTATTATAATACATTTACCTTTATTAAATGTTAAACTAAGGAAAGAAAAATTTTAAACATTATAAATTTAAACAATTAAGTACTGTATAGTACATTCTTCAAACGAAAAAAATGTTTTTTTTTATTCTAACCGGTCGAGTAAATCCAGTATCTTCTAAGATGCTTCCCTGTCATTCCTGTTCCCATTTCTTAATCTGTTATTGATGGCGATGTGCTTAGGCATTTGTATTACGACGGATTTATATATCGTCTGAAGAATTGAAAACATCTTTATCGTTGTAATTTGGCGAATCTATGTTAGAAAAAAAAAAAACAATTAATGTTTTTTCATTGAGCAACTGTATATTATGTTGTTCTTATTATAAATAATATAGTTAAAAGTAGATTTTACCTAAAATAAGCGTATTCCTTTTCTAATTTGGAAACGTCAATTCGCTATGTTTTTTTTTCGTTTTGTACGTGTTGCCGATTTTGCTTCCAAACACCGGGCCATTATAATGGATCTGTTTTTTTTTTTTTTTAAAGTTTAGTATGAAATATGTTGCAATTAATTTAATGTGATTTGTACCTGAGTAAATTTGCGAGTGTTGAACGGATGTCGTCAAAACGGGTGTCCAAGTTGTACAGCAGCTATTGCAGTAATAAAGATGTAGTAATGTATTCATAATTGTCAGTTTGCTTCGTTGGAAGTAGAACCTAACAGAAATGAATCAAAATAATTAGTAATAGAAGTATGGAATGTTGTTCTTGTGATGAGATACTGGTTATAATATAATGTTGTTGGGATGCATAAAGCAAAAAATATATTTTACATATTATTATATTATATTATTTTGACAATTAATAAAGAAAATTTAAAAAATAACAGAAAGCATTCGCAATATTGTTATTCACCTTGAAATTTGTAATAGTACAAAGTTTACTGTGATACCTCAATTCGTGTTTTTTTTTAATCAAATATCCTGAAATAAATCCATAAAAGTCGTAGATAGCTGTTTGGTGTAGGCTGGCTAAAAGGTTTATTCCTGTAAAAGAAAATATATTTTCCTGTTAAATTAGAAAACAAAATTGTTTACCTTTTAAAAGAACATCATTTGCTGTAGTTAATTGTTAATTTTCACGTAAAGATTGTTAATTCCACGGTAATTATGTGTTCCTTAGTTGGTGGGTCCTTTGTTTTATGTCCATTAACAAATGAATAAAGCGATATACAATATTTACTAAACAAACTATATAAATTTTGATATATATACAAAATAAGTTTATGATATTTAGTGTACCTATTGATGTAATTTGTTTTGATTATTTTCGGGTAAATTAACAAAGGAAAAAGTAGGAATATTGGTTTAGTATAACATGTTTGTAAGTTTATATACATTTATAAATATAGTGCTATTTAATAAAGGTAAATGTAACTGAAAATGCTGTGAAATAAAAATTGTAAGAGTGATAACAATCTTTAGAGAATAGATTGTAATTTTCAATATGGTCATCGCTCATTTAATTATTTAAACAATCTCGCGAAGAACAGATACCATGTGTGGGTGTGAGTCCACGAAGAGCGCTATTCATCAGCACAGACCTATAAAGGTTGGTCCAGTTCTTGAACAACATGCGGACATCGCCGTCACCGCAACACTGCGAGAGGTGCAGGACGTTTGAGTACGACAGCTGACGCGCGCTCTTCAATCTCTGGTGTGTTCTTTTAATTAACAACATAAATCGTTTTTTGGTAATCGTATTGGCAAGATCGAATTTGGCCGTTCTTAGTCTGAAATAGGCGAATGAGGATGAAGAAAATTACAATATTTCGTCGAAGACGATGTTTCGAGTATATACTGAATTACTATTCTCGACCAGTTTACCTTGATTTGTCGTTTCGGCAACGTACACAAATACCTGATCAAATCTCCTCGCACGTGAAAATGCCACGTACAATTGTCCATGTTGGAAGACGGGATTGATTAGGCAAATGCCAACGGCGTCGAAGGTCTGCCCTTGAGCCTTGTTGATTGTTAAAGCGTATGCCGGTTTTAGGGGAAATTGTCGTCTGCGAAGGACGAACGGTAACGTGGTATCGGCTTCTGATGAGAAGTCGACACGCGGGACGAATATCCTTTGTCCTGTAAGTTGTCCGTCCCCGTTCAACTGCTCTGCGTCGACGTAGTGTTCGCCGAGGTTGCGAATCAACAATCGCGTACCGTTGCAGAGGCCGGCGCGCACGTCGAGATTCTTTAGCAGCATAACTACGGTGCCTTCCTTCAAGCGAAGTCGGTTAGGCGGAAATCCGCACGGCATCAGATTATTTAGATACTCCATGGTGAAGTTGTCCGCTTCCTGTTCTAATTCGGCAACGATAGAATCGGCGCCGATATAGACCCGTTCAGGAGTATCTGTAATCATATCCAACACTTTATTATTAATCTCGTGACACCAGTTGTTCAGTGGACTCAAAACGGCCTTGTTCGGAACGTCTCCTGCGCGGAGTTGTCCGAAAACTTGTCGTATCAGTTCCTCTGGATTGTCCACAACGCATCGATCGGGAACGCGAACGATTCCTCGTCTATGGGCTCGTGGAATTTCTGGCGTGTCTAAAGTACCGTTGCCTAGTCTATCCAGCCATGCGACGAAATCCATCTGTTGAGGATCTACGCGCATGTTGATCTGGAGTCGCAATTCTTCGAATAGTTGCCAGTGCGGGCTCGATTTGACGCAAGCCTCGACGACGTTGGTCCTGTCACTGCCTATAACAATCGGTAAGCATTGTTTAAAATCGCCACCTACCATGACGCATTTGCCGCCAAAGGGTCTTTCGTCGGCGCACAGGAAGCGAAGACTTTTTTCGATTGCGTCGAAAGCTAGTCGACTGGACATGCTGATCTCGTCGAAGATCAAGAGCTTGGCTTCCCTGATGAAGGTCGCCTCTGTCGACTGAAATCTGATGGCCGACGTTGAATTTTCCACGATACGAAGCGGGAGTCGGAAGGTACTGTGAACGGTTCTCCCTCTTTTGAGGAGCGATGCCGCCAATCCTGTCCACGCTACCGCTAACACCTTGACGTTCCGAGCGTTTAAACACGTGATGACGCTATTGTAGAGGAATGTTTTGCCGGTGCCAGCTGCACCAGTCACGAAGAATAGCTTCTGGCTTCCCCGTCGTCATCTACGGCTCTCATGACTGCGTCGAAGACGTTACGTTGATCGACGTTGAGGCGTTGTAGCATGTCTTCGCCTTGACGTCGTTCCTCGTCGACATCCAGCTGTTGCTGGTCCTCAATCGCATTGTAGTCCGGTGGGTCTACCAAACCGAAATCCGACAGTCTTTTACCGCTCACCAAAAGAATGGACTGGATTCTAGAGAGGCGGCGTTTTCGGCGTGTTCCTCGTCGAGTCGCCGAAGAAAATCTTCCATCATGTGACGACGGAATTGCTGCCACAATGCCGGTGGGTCTTCGACCGTTGCGAAAATCAGTATGTAGGCAAACATCTGACGCATCTGTTTGGGCATGTCGCGCTGTGCCGCTTCGTTAAGACTACGGATCCATTCTCGATCCTCCTGAAGAAGATTACGACGTCTGCAGGCTTCCTGAAACGTTTCGCAAACTTCTCCGTCGACGGTTTTGATGTCGTCGAAAGAGGTAGCACCTCTGATCTGTAACAGAAGCAGTCGCAAATAATACAACTCTCCGCTGCGTATGGAAACGTTATAGATTCTAGGAACGACCGGTTTAGGAGTTCTTTGGCGTTTTTTCCAGCGTTTCGCGCCGTTGTCAAAAACGTATTGCAGCGGGAATTCTCCATACAACAATTGTCTCGCCTCTGGATCTCTGCGATTCGTTTCGAACCATTGTAAAAGGCGGGTGGTAGGTTCCTGGTTGGCGACAATTTCCTCCTCACCTTCTCTAAAGAGGACCTGCTGTCTACCGGGCAGATGTATTGGCAATCTGAACATGTAGAATACAAAGGAATTACATTTATTTAAATTTATTGAGCGAAAATATTACAAAACTATAAGTGTGCATATTGATAAAGATTGTATTATATTTTGATAATTTTCCCCAGAATATATTTTGATAATTTTCTGCAGAACGTTTATATAATTTTGCTGTACATGTTTTTTTTTTTTTCGTTAGTTAGATGTGGTCTATGTTAATAAAGAAGAAAATATTTGAAATAATGAAATATTGTAAGGTACAAAATTACATTATTACACATATGATATATTTAGCGAGTAGAAATTTATATGAGGTGAATGAATTTATTATGATTGCTTAGATGGTTTAATGGAAAAATTTAGAAACTATTAAATTGTGTCTAATGAAATTGAATATAAAAAATTGTAAAAGGGAGAATTTTATAAACTGTACATGAAGGAAAATGCATGTGTATTGATGTTTAGAAATTGAATCAGTTATGCCTTTGAAATAGGTTTTTTCTGTTAATGTTTCGTATAGATTCTTACCTTTCAACGTGATGCGACATCTGGTGGAACGCAAACGTTAAAATATGCCAAGCAGCCTCGGGGGCTGTCATATATCTGCCATTCAGATACGAATTGATTTCGTCATGTACCAATGGCCTGGGGTTCTCGTTTTCCTGAACCACTCTGAGTAGGGCTCGGTCTGGTTCCTTAAAGAAATACTTATAAAGATATTTAACGCACCCGGTAGTGGTGCAGATTTCTATATTGATATGTGTTTTGTATTTGAGTAATAAATACGGATTGTAGGGAACAACGAACTCGTTCTCCGCAAGGTAAACTATGTTATTCCGTCTTAGCTCAACGACTCTACCGTTTCTGCGTCGGCGATAGTTCACCTGGCCGTTTCTGATGTTGGTGTTGTCGCACCAGTACTTTGGAAACCTCCTGAAGCATCTGCCGTCTTGCATGCAAACGGCAGCCGGATTGTGAGCGCCGCACGGTCCGTGGATCATGTGCGCTCCCACCAATTCGAAAAGAGGTCGCTCGGTCTCTGGATCGGGTAGCTCGGCACATACCAGCTGGTCGATGCGGTCTGCGTCGAGCGGCCTATCCTCCGCCCTTAACGTGATGAGAATATGAGCATGCGGTAATCCGCGCTTCTGAAACTCGATCACGTAAAGATGAGCGATAGGTACGCCCATCACATGACGGACGGTCAAATCGTCCATCAGCTGTTGGAGTTTCATCTGGAAAACACGACAAATCAATAAAGGATGATTTGACGGATCATCGTTGGGAGGGATGTTCTCCAAGATCTCGGGCCATTTGGGATTGCACGTCATCGTTATAAACAACGACGGATAACCAATCACGTTCACGACAGCCATAGCGTCCTGATAGCGCTGCATCTGACTCCTGGGTCCCATGTTGAATGTGGACGGAAGAATGACTATCCTTCCGAGGGGAACATCTCGATTCTCCGCCACGTTTCGCACGTAGTCGGCTAGACCTTGATATTCCTCCGCGCGCATCTGATCCTGGTGCGTACGAATGTAGGACATTCGATTGGCTTCCACTTTGAGGTAGGCGCATACCACAAACTTCTGCATTAGCTTGTCGGCAAATCTGAAAACATTAAAGGCGGCGTCCGCATCGTTGCCAATGCGGTAAGCCAACCGGTAAGCGTAATATTTGCATAGGGTCACCCTCGTTCTACGACGACCGTCTCGAACATCGGCAAATGGGATGTCGCTTCTCCAACCTAGTTCTCCGGTAGGAAACAGCAGCGGGAAGCTGAGGGGATCGCAAAATTCGCTCTGCAGGTTGATATCTCTGAATCGATTATCATCCTCCGTCAAAAACACCCTCATCTTTGGATCGGGCATCTCAACCTCATTGCATTCATAGACGGCTGCCACTTCGTTCACCTCGACGGGATCCAGCTCTCTGTGATGCCGATCGCGTCGTTGCGTCACGAACTCCAGATACGCCCTGGGAAGAGGGACCTTCTGGATTGCGTTGTCTCTGCTGCCGGTAAACATGGTACAGGTGTCTGTACTGTCTGGCGAAGGGGTTGACGTCGTGCATGATGTGGCTTAACGTTCGCATCAAGTCTGCATTAACGTTGAATCCTGCAGCGTCCTCCAACCTTTGGCGTGTCGCTTCCTCTGGGTCGAGAAAATAAAGCGGGCCAGCTTTGTAATGATTTCTCTGTACGTTTACGTCCGTGTAGTGGTGGTAGATCTGTCCCTGGATGGCGTAGACGTAAGGGCCTCGCCCAGGAAGATCTCTCAAGTTTGCCTGTACGCTAGCGAACTGAAAGCAATTATTATAAACTATAATATTTCTCTTAAATGCACGGGACAAAACGTGTTGGCCTGTGAAGAGTTCCCGTAATTCGCGTGGAAACTCTTGTTGTGGTCGCTCAAGTGCCACTTGACCGTTGCTGCAACACTTGGTGTAAATGCCTCTCGTTGTCGTCTCGCGCAAGAAATATCTGGCCTGACAGTGGTGGCATACGCCTTCCATATGTCCAACGTGACGGTACTCAGCGTGACGCCGTGTCGCCTCCAAATAGGTCGGCTGCAGTAGGAAATTGTTGCGTAGTCTGTTGACATCCGCTGCAACGTTTTCCCGCTCGGCGGCGTCCTCGTTTCTGGCGTTCGCCATTCGATTCCGTCTCCTTTCGTCGTTAAAATCAATCGGCAAAGCGGCCACTTCGACGTTGTCGTACATGTCGAATTGTGCGTCTGCCCGTTGGTTTTGGATTTCGTTTAAAAAGATCTGAACCTCTTCCTCCACATCTACATTGAGGGAAACAGGGTTACGGTCTGGGGTAATCTGTGGTGACACTGCGATCGGTTCCTCCTGGTTTAAAACCGACCGTTGGCTGATCGAGTCGACGGGCGACTGTGGTTGCCTAATCGTGTCCTCTGCGTCCAGCCGCGGTCGTTTGCGCGGCGATTCTCTACTGACATCGTCGTCGTCATCGTCGGATGAATCTACAGGAAAAAAAGAATGACCGAATGAATGATTTATATGATACGTTTGTATGTATGAGTTTTTGCCTTAATAAAAAATTATAATTAAAGAAACAGTATTCTGCTATATACTTTTATAAATTTTCAATAGCAAAGCGTAAATCTTTTCTTTTAAAGTAATAATAAATAAGAATTTACCCGAAAGCGTGTATTGCTTAACTATGGGACGGTTCACGAACACGGTCGCTTCCGAATGATCTACTTGGGGCCTCTCCGTACCATTTTCAGAAGCCAAATCGTCGTTGATCATGTTGACCGTCTCCGCAATGGTTTCGGATACGACGACTGCAGATGTACCTGCTACGACGACGTTCGAAACAGTTTCCATTTGAGATGGCGGAGCACGTTGAGAAGCCGGGTCGTCGTTCGACGTACCTAATGCGCAAATAACGACAGAAGGAGGAATTTAATAAAAGGAGAATTCATAGTAGTGCTTTAATTATGAATATTATCGTATATGAAAATATTATCGTATATATGTTGTATGCAGAAAATATATGGTCTAATTATGTGAAATATTGTTTATAATGTTTTCCTTTTTTCAAACTCTAAGTATGGTGTTAATGAAATTTATTTTTAAATATCATCAATTTGTATATTTGTTGTTAATATAGAATATTTTACTTATATAAAACGATTTTAATTTATAAAGGAATATATAGATATTTATTACATATTTATTATTCATTACAGATACTAATTCACGTATTGTATGTATCTCATGAGTATGTGAAATGTTGTTTAATGTATAATTACAAAATACAATAATAAATAAAGAATATCCATCTAAAAGTTAAATGATGTAGTTGTGGTAATTAACAAACACTATTATCGATCTTTCATATTTATCATCAAATGACGATAATATCAGTATATACAACAAAATACATTGTTTCTTTTACAGTTACTAATTTACGTTTTGTATATATCTTTTCAATATGTGAAATGTTGTTTAATGTATATTTACAAAATACAATAAACAATTAATAAAAAATATAGTTATAAAAGTTATTTATCAAATGATGATGAAATCTGTACATACAATGTTTAGTTAATTTATAATTATGCGCTTATATTTTGCAAGTGATCCTAACTTTAATAATATTGCAACAACACACAGGTATTATAAATGGATAAGAATAACCATCTGAAAGTTAAATCATGTAGTTGTCGTAATTAACAAACATTATTATTGATCTTTCATATTTATCATCAAATGACGATAAAATCTGTATATACAACGTTTAGTTATGTTGCAATTAATGCATGTATGTGTATACGTATTTTACTTTTTTTTTTACAGTTACTAATTTACGTTTTGTATATATCTTTTAAATATGTGAAATGTTGTTTAATGTATATTTACAAAATACAATAAAAAATTAATAAAAAATATAGATTTAAAAGTTAAATCATGTAATTGTGGTAATTAACAAACACTATTATCGATCTTTCTTATTTATCAAATGACGATGAAATCAGTATATACAATGTTTAGTTAATTAATAATTAATGCGCTTATATTTTGCAAGAGATTGTAACTTTGCACAATAATTGCATACATTTTTATTAGTAATTCAGGTGAATAAGTTATGTATATATTAAAATAGCAGATAATATAAATGTAGTTATCTTCTTTCTTTATATAATAAGAATTTTATTAACATACATTGTGCTACATATATAAATGTGCGAATGTAAAATGAAAGGTCAATATTGCAACGACACGCAGGTATAAATGGATATATTCTAACCTTTTAAAAATGAATCTGGTATGTTTTTCTCTATATTATTACTATAATAATAGTTTAAAAATTAGGTTTAAACTCGATTACCTGGAGCAAGAATGTCCTGTTGTGGTGGTGGTTGTTCCCGGGTTCTCGTTCCATCTGCTCGACGCCCTTTTCGGTTACTTAAATGAGCCTTTCCCTTCTTCGGCATCTTTTAAAAATTGATCACATAACGTAAACAAACGTGAATATATATAGGGGTCAAGATCAAGTACTTACCTGTACGAATTTGTAATAGTTCGCAAAAAATCAATGAATATATTTGAAGCAGCCAATTTACGAATATCGACAATTATAATCTATAAAAGATAATGGCGGATAGACGCTTCTACTATAAACAATACTTGTTACTTGTGTCATTTATTTGTTTCTGTTGACAATTGTGTATTGTTAAATAATGACACCCAAGGATTTCGTATTGACATCTGTCAAGAGTTGTCAACAATTAATGCACATGTGCAGACAGTTCATTATTTATCATTGTGGCTTATATGAAACTGGTAATAATACTTGCTGGAAAGTACGGATTTTTCATAGTAATAAAGAATTTTGACAACTGATATTATATATATATATATATATATTAAAATATATTTAGTATTAGTTTATCCTTTAAAATTATAGCACAATATCACTGTTTATGTAGATATAAAATAAGAACGAAACACTATTTTATTTTTACTTATTCTTTACTATATGTGTGAAGGTATACAACAATAGAGATAATATAACCATATTGAAATTATATAATTATTATATTGTAGACATTTTCTCATTCAGCCGATCGCTCTATCCTTTCTTAAATGGTGGTATTTTGCATACGTCAAGCTCCCAATTAAAAAGGCATCGGAGGCTTTGTTTTACCAAAGCAAACCAAAGTATATACCTGTAAAACGAGGATGCATAAAGCCGTTTCAAAAATAATTCCACATCACGATACGGTTTCTGAGCCGATATTAGCGCGCGACAAAACGGCCATTTGATTTGACATCTCTCTCGAATCTTGCTCAATAATTTCTCTAAAAACTGAACAATCACATTCACAAACATACCTGAGCGCCCGTTACCACTGTTATGTTACCTTTTAACCCACGAACTGAGCCGTAAACGAAAATAAATGTACCTCGTTTTGTTCCATATTGACATATGTATAGGTTAGACTATTAGCTATATCTGAAATGACAATACTTCGCGAATTATTCGGCATGTTCCCTTTCAACCTTCCTGTTAATATAGCTG
This sequence comes from Protaetia brevitarsis, assembly GCA_004143645.1. Taxonomy (NCBI): domain Eukaryota; kingdom Metazoa; phylum Arthropoda; class Insecta; order Coleoptera; family Scarabaeidae; genus Protaetia; species Protaetia brevitarsis. Next base: position 12,949 of record RXPK01000392.1, on the reverse strand, counting down.
GTAACGTTTGTCGAACCACTTTTGTCATCTTACACTTGCTCGGAGTACATCTTTACCCCAAAAACACGTCGCACTGAATTACGTAGGTTTTAGCGGCCATTTGCCGAACGTACTTCAACGACTTCTGTCAAATTTGACAGGCGTCCCCTGCAAACATATCTATTTTAATCGTTTAATTTTGAAAGAAATTTCACGTTCCTGCCCTATTTTAGGGTTCGAATTGTAAGATGAAACATGAAAGAAGCGGTTCCGACAATAATTTCATACCTGGATACGGTTTTTGAGCCGCTGTCGATGCCGCAAAAACGGGCGTCACTCGCACAATTAACGATTTCGGCCAGATGTGTGACGCGATAAATTGATCGATGTTGAGAGAAATTTCGCGTTTCCACTCCATTTTAGGGTTCATACTGTAAAACGAAGGATACAGGAAGCAGTTTCGAAAATAATTTCGCACCACGTTACGGTTTCTGTGCCGATATTCTGCGTGACAAATTGGCGCTATTGGTTTCGCATTTTTCTCGCACCTCGCTCAATAATTTCACTAAAAACAATATAATTATTATCAAAAACATACCTGAGCGTGTATCACGCATCTGATTTTATCTTTCAACTCACGTTAAATTACTTCGAATCGCTATTATCGCTACCCCATATATCGGTTTAGGTTAAGAAATTATTACCATCATAAATGACAATATTAATCGAATTATTCCACATTTTTCCATATACTGACAAATCATACAGGCTCCCAACATCTCTCTGGTCACGTTTCGACACATTACGTGCCGCTTGTATGCCCATTTACGTTAGAGATCGTCTCTAGAAGCTCATTACATTTTACCGCATGACAGCGGTATTTGACATCCCACGAAACCCGCCAAACTTCCAGCTCTTCCCCGGGAAAATACACCTCTACAAATCGGGTCTTTTTGAGAAAATTAAACCGTCTGGACCCCATTTTAGGGTTCAATCGGTAAGAGGAAATATGTGTGGAGCCTTTCCCACATTAACCCCACTCTCAAATACTATCTCTGCCTCGTGGCGATCGCGGGAAATCGCCCAACTTTGACAACGCGAAATCTGTCGTTGGCCGCCAGTTTGACATTTCTCGGTCTCCAGTGCCGTTCGCCGCAAAAATCTAAACTCTTATCGAATTTTCACGTTCTACGCACAGTTTACGATTCGTTCGCGATACGCCGTTGCGATTTCCACGTCCCGTCCCCATCTATACGTTACGCGTTCGCTTCGCGACCGCCACCCCTTCTCGAGCCTTTAGCAACGCAAGTCGGCCGCGGGCTCTTACACACCTCGAATAGGGCGACGCCTATGGTGTGCGACAGAGAGTAGACAAAAACAGGCTCATCAAGTTTTATTATTATTAACTAGATGCTGCGCATCTTCGCCCAGCGAAGATGGTGGCACTTTTAGAATGTGCTGTACGTTTTAAGTAGTTTTTTTTTTTTTGTTTTTTTTTTTTTTTTACTTTTGGAAGACCATGTGTAGTCGAAAATATGTTTAGGTTGTGCAGGATTTAATTCTGTACAACTTTTGTAGAAAAGATTTGTTCGTAAAAGCAAAAATAGAGCTATAGTGAAAAAACCCAGTCTTCCTGAACACCCGGTATATTTGAAAATATTTTTAGGTTATGCAGCATTCAATTCTATAACACTCTTGTAGAAAAGATGTTTTCCTAAACGCAAAAATAGAGCTATAACGAAAAAACCCAGTCTTCCTGAACACCCGGTATATTTGAAAATATTTTTAGATTATGCAGCAGTCAATTCTATAACACTCTTGTAGAAATTTTTTTTCCTAAACGCAAAAATAGAGCTATAACGAAAAAACCCAGTCTTCCTGAACACCCGGTATATTTGGAAATATTTTTAGGTTATGCAGCATTCAATTCTATAAGACTTTTGTAGAAAAGATTTTTTTCCTAAAAGCAAAGATAAAGCTTTAATCAAAGACTCAATCTTCGTGAACACCCTGTGTAGTGGAAAATATTGTTAACTTATGCCGCATTGAATTCTGTACATCTTTTGTAGAAAAGGTTTTTTCCTAAAAGCGAAGTGATAGAAAACCCAGTCTTTCTGAACACTCTGTATATTTTTATATATGTTCAGGTTATGCAGCATTCAATTCTAGAAAACTTTTGTAGAAAAGACTTCTTTCCTAAAAGCAAAAATAGAGCTGAAATCAAATTCTATCCCCTTTTCCCTATTCTCTTATTCCTTATTGCGTTTTCATTGTCTATTTTCCCTGTTTCCTTTTATAACATCCCATAAGTTACAGCTTTAAAAAAATAGTTGACGATTTTTCCTATAGTTTATTTTTCAGTTTTTCCCTATTCCCTTTTATCATTTTTGTTTTCGCTTTTCCTATCTCTATTCCCTTTACCTATTCTTGTTTCCTATTCTTATTCTCTATTCCCTGTTCCTTATTCCTTTTTCCTATTCCTTTTTCTTATTCCCTTTCCCTAGTCCCTTTCCCTATTCCCTTTCCCTATTCCCTCTCCTAATTCCCTATTCCTTTTCCGTATTCCCATTCCCTTTCCCCATTCCCTTTTCCTTTCCCTATTCCTTCTCCCTATTCTATTTACCCATTCTCGATCCCTACTCTTATTCTTTATTCCATTTCTTTATTCCAGGTCCCCTATTCCATTTCCTTATTTCCTTTCCCTATTCCTTTTCCTTATTCACTTCCAATATTCCCTTTTCCTGTTTACTTTCCTATTCCCCTTCCCTATTTCATTTCCCTATTCCTTTATCTATTCCATTTTCCTATTCCGATTCCCTTTCCACATCCGCTTTCCCATTCTCTTTTTCCATTCCCTTTCCCTATTCAGTTTCCCTTTCCCCATTCCCTTTTTCTATTCCCTTTCCCTCTCCGTATTCCCTTTACCCATTCTCGTTCCCTATTCTCATTCTCTACTGCCTTTCTGTATTCCCTTTCTCTGATCCCTATTCTCTTTTCCCCATTTCCATTCGCTATTCCCTATTCCCATTCCCTTTCCCCATTCCCTTTCCCCATTCCCTTTCTCTATTCCCTTTCCCTATACCCTTTCCCTATTCCCATTTCCATTCCCTTTCCCCATTCCCATTTCCTTTGCCTTTCCTTATTGCCTTACTCTTTTCCCTTTCCCTATTCTCTTTTTCCTTATTGCGTTTTTATTCTCTATTTTCCCTATTTCCTTTTATAACATCCCATAAGTTGCAGCTTTTAAAAAATAGTTGGCGATTTTCCCTATATTTCAATTTTCTTCCCATTTTATCCGTCATTTTATTTTTCCAAACAATATTATCAGCATCAAATGCAACGATCCAAGCACCCACAGATGTCTGTTGCAAAATGTCATCATTTTTTAATAATATTCCTCCATTTTAGTCGCGCCATCGTGTTTTTGATTCTATATATATATTAAATATTCTAAGCACCAATCTACATAAAATAAATGTTCTTCTGTAAATTTATTGGCCCCAATAATAAATAATCATGTACTGCAATCGATAAAGTACAATAAAAAAAAAGTACGATTAAAAAAAACCTGACCCGCCGTGATTCGAACCCGGCACCTTCCGATAACAAACTCCTTTTGTCGCACGCCGATCCCTCTAGGCTAAAATGCACCCACACGCATATTAAATTATGATGGCATATAAATTAAAATATGACAGTGACTGACAGTTCAATTTATGTTACAATACTTCAGATATTTCAGCTACGTTACGTATGTGCAATGATTATAAGATCTCTCAGTATCCTTATTTAATTAATAAACATCGCGAAGACACCACCTACCTACAAAATTTTCGCCATTGTCCGGTAATAGCGTATCTTTGCGTATAATGGCCGGCAAAAGGACGCTGCCATTTCCGCAAGTATTTTGCAATATTTTGGGTCCCTGTGCGTAATTCTCGATACCACAGGGCTTCATCACCTATATCTAGTCATTTTACTATCTTTTCCGCATTATCTACGCGCCTCTCTTCCTTCCGAAATCATCTCGATAATTTGGGTATATGAGCGTCCCGTAATTTGACATTTCTCTTGGAATTTATTCAATAATCTATCTGAAAACTGAATAATCACATACACGAACATACCTGAGCGCCTGTTACCACTGTTTTGTTATCTTTTAACCCACGAACTGGGCCGTAAACGAAAATAATGGTACCTCGTATTGTTCCATTTTGACATATGGTATAGGTTAGACTATTAGCTATATCTGAAATGACAATACTTCGCGAATTATTCGGCACGTTCCCTTTCAACCTTCCTGCTATATAGCTCGTCACGTTTGTCGCATCACATTTCGGCTTCTTACACTTGCTTGGAGTGCATCTTTACTCCAAAAACGTCGCACAGAATTATGTAGGTTTTTCGCCGGCCATTTGCCGAACGCGCTTCAACGACTTCTGTCAAATCTGACAGGCGTCCCCTGCAAACATATCTATATTAATCGTTTAATTTTGAAGAAAATTTCGCGTTCCTGTCCTATTTTAGCGTTCGAATTGTACGATGAAACATGAGAGAAGCCGTTCCGACAACAATTTCATACCTGGATACGGTTTTTGAGCCGGTGTCGATGCCGCAAAAACGGGCGTCACTCGCACAATTAACGATTTCAGCCAGATGTGTGACGTGATAAATTGATCGATGTTGAGAGAAATTTCGCGTTTTCACTCCATTTTATGGTGCAAACTGTAAAACAAAGGATACAGGAAGCCGTTTCAAAACTAATTTCGCACCACGTTACGGTTTATGAGCCGATATTCTGCGCGACAAATTTGCGCTTTTGGGTTGACATCTCTCTTGCACCTTGCTCAATAATTTCGCTAAAAACTGTATATTTATTATCACAAACATACCTGAGCGTGTATCATGAACCTTTTCTACCTTTCAATTACCTCGAATCTCTATTATCGTTACTCGAATTGCATGTGAGGTTACGGCAAATCGGTACCATCAGAAATGACAATTTTTCTCTCAATTATTCCACATTTTTCCATATGCTGACGAATCATACAGGCTCCCAACATCTCTCTGGTCACGTTTCGACACAGTACGTGTCGCTTGTATGCCCATTTACGTTAGAGATCGTCTCTAGAAGCTCATTACATTTTACCGCGTGACAGCGGTATTTGACATCCACACGAACCCGTCAAACTTCCAAGCTCTTCCCCGGGAAAATACACCTCTACAAATCGGTGTCTTTTTGAAAAAATTAAACCGTCTTGACCCTATTTTAGGGTTCAATCGGTAAGAGGAAACATGTGGAGCCTTTCCACATTAACCCCACTCTCAAATACTATCTCTGCCTCGTGGCGATCGCGCGAAATCGCCCAACTTTGACAACGCGAAATCTGTCGTTGGCCGCCAGTTTGACGTTTCTCGGTCTCCAGTGCCGTTCGCCGCAAAAATCTAAACTCTTATCGAATTTTCACGTTCTACACACATTTTACGATTCGTTCGCGATACGCCGTTGCGATTTCCACGTCCCGTCCCCATCTATACGTTACGCGTTCGCTTCGCGACCGCCACCCCTTCTCGAGCCTTTAGCAACGCAAGTCGGCCGCGGGCTCTTACACACCTCGAATAGGGCGACGCCTATGGTGTGCGACAGAGAGTAGACAAAAACAGGCTGATCAAGTTTTATTATTATTAATATAAAAAAATACATGTTTACAAAAACGAAAACAAAAAAAAAGCGTAGTCACAAAAATTAGGAAACGTATTCATCCAGTATGTAGCAGCATTTGTCAATTAACATATCTTTTAATTTACATTTAAATTGTTTAATAGTGCTTGCAGATTTTATCTCGTCGGAAAGCACATTGTAGAGTCTACAGCCAACATTAAAAAAAGATTCTTCATATTTTGTAGTTCCATATGAGGAAGAACGTAATGTGTATTTAAACCGTGTAGGGTACTTAGGGTATAATTTAAATTTTTCAAAAAACTATTTGTATTTATAAATGTATGAGCGTAATTCTAAAATATATATTAAAGGCAAAGTTAAATTTTTCAATTATGTAAACGCATCTCCACACGATTCTCGACAAGCAATGACTGACAGCACTCTGACGGCACACCTTTACAGCACAAAAATGCGCTGCCAGTTACCACTACCCCATATTATAATACCGTAACGCAATTGCGAATAAAAATTGGCATAATATAAATTTAAAAGAATATGTTGACTGCAATGTTTAGACATAAATCGAAGAGCATAACAAACTCCCAGCAGAAGTTCACAAAGCAAGTTAATATGAGCCCCAAAATTCAAAGTAGTGTTGAACAAAACGCCCAAGAGCCTAACATCGCCTGCACAAGCAATATGAACTTAAATAGTCTTCTTCTTTTACATGAAAGATCTTATAAAATGTTTTTGTTTCATTTAAACATAATTCATTTTAATCAGACGAAATTTTAACCTTTTGATAAGCATTATTGATTTGATGGTATAATTCTTTTGAATCTTTTTCAGTACCTAATAATAATAGTGGTATCATCCGCATAAATACATAAATGTGTATTATTGTAGCCCCAAAACTGACACCTGACGCACCACTTGAATTAAATTACTGATAGGTAGCCTCAGTAACTAGTGATGTTACTGAGTTACCTATTTTAACATATTGCGCATCATAATGAACAGGTAAGTTTATTACTCTCTTTAATGCTCTAGATTTTTTATATTTACCAATCACGACAGGTGTCAGCTGATGATCGCCAAAACCATTGGTCCATAACAAAACAGACAATCTGTCTTTACTTTGTTAAATCGTTTATTGCGCTTTTCATCATCATCTGCCGGAGTTGACGTTTGCAAACAACGTTGACAAAAGACCGGTTTCGACGGCATTACAAACCTGACAATCAATTAATTCCTACCAACAAACTAAGCTGTTAAAGGTGTCCTTATATTCTTCAGCGGCGTTTTCATCGATTAATCTGCTCTCTCCCGCTACATCCAGCCTCCGGATTCCGTAAAGAATTTCCAGCTTTCACAGCTAACCATCTGAAAATACACATCATGATATTGATATCACGATGAAACTGGTTTCCTTTTCCAATTCTCATAAGCCCAGTCACTGGTTTCCCCTCTGATCTTTTCGCACTAAACCAAGTGTACAAGCCATTGTCAAGAACTTCAAGTTGAGATTTCTTCATTGCATGCCTTTGCATTTGCTGTTACAGCTTGAACAGCAAACTTGTGAAGTTCCTCTTTTTTGTCTTTTTTTTATATCATAAATTGTTTGCATTATGAATTTCTGTTTCACCTTTTTCAAGTACCTAACTATTTCTTGGATTGTGAGAAGCACGCGTTTACGCTTATCGGCTCCTTTGGCACTAGAAGAACTTACATTGGGCTTTGAGGACATATTAACTAAAACAGGAAACGGTAAACTTAATTGAGCACAGACATTCACGATAAACACTAGGCGAACCAAAACATTGTTCATGTGCAACAGTGTTTTGGTTCGCCTAGTATGTATGTACTGTGTAAAGGCTATAACCATCACTAAACTGTACTACATGAGACGCGGACGAACAGTGGGTAACTAAGAAAATGGGCGGCAATCCCCAGCACAGTGGCAGCACGTACCTCGTGTCGCCCCGTGGGACGACTACGACGCATAATCGGACGAAGAACGGAAAATAAGGTTGTGTATCGCCTAAGGACGGCTACACTCTCTAGCTAAACGAACGACGGAAGTCCACGTCGTGTCACTCTAAGAACGATTACGATCTATAGTTTGCAGATAGCGGAAGTTAGGCTATGTCACCTCGTAGGATTTCTACAATCTCTAACTATGTAAAGAGAAACGGGAAGCTATTGTCGTGTCACTCAGAGGACGACTACGATCTAATAGATAGGAAGCATCTGCCTCGATCGCGTCAAATGGGTGCTCTTAAATAGGGTCACGAAGATTTACATTCACCGCTAATTCTTGGTATTTCGAAGGGTCAAATAAGCGTAAAGAAAGCACTTGTAAATATGTTTCCTTTTTAGACGGAAATAGGAGTGTATGTTTAGGGTAATAGGTCTTTGTTATTTTTACGGGATTCATGGGCTCTTCGGTTGAAATAGAGATTCACGTGTTCTTGAAGTAATTGTTACGAATTAATTAAATCTTTTGTAGTGCTGAGTGATGGGATATTTACGTGTCTAAGAACGGAGTGTAAGAAATAATAATAATAATAATAATAATAATAAGTGACTTTATTCACCCCAATAGTCCCAGTATACATCTTTACACGTATATAAAACAACTATTTAAAATTAAAACTACTTTTACAAAGATAAATACAAAAATAAATAAATATGTGAGTAATATCGGGTAGAATCACGGAATAGGCGGATGATTTTGATATATCACATATTAAGTAACAATAATGCGCGAGCATAAACGATTGAAGGGCTCTAGGCTCTATTTTTCACCTCCTTCAACCGACGCGTTTCAGGAGAACGCCCGACTTCTAGTTTCTGGTGTACTTTTCGGGAATATTGGGAGTTAATGCATAACACTGTAAGCCTAATTTTCATAGAAAATTGAAAGTACAATTCAAAAAAAAAATTGGGAAACCCCTTTCTAAAGGCTATGTGCGAGGGGTCTCAATCTTTTGTACAATGTCATTCCAATTCCACTGGATTATAAAGCAACTTTTTACTTTCATTAGTAAGTACGTGGAAAAATAGCTGTAAGACCATGTATAATAGATGATATAGTGGGGTTGCCGTTTTAAAATATGTACCTAGATGTTTTTAAAATTATTTACCGCGGCAACCACATTTGCTCGCTTTGGATCAACCGGAAACTTTATTCTTTTGAAGGGAAGGTAGTGTCTTATTATTGATTTGATTTGATTTGATTTATTTGTAATATAACTGATATTACATCGTCAAAAGTAAAAGTAAATAAGTATTAATACAATATATATATATATATATATATATATATATGTATATATAATTAATAATTAATATGATGCGTGACACAATCTAAGACAATAAAGCACAAAAAATAAAACACAAACAACATTACTTTAGTGAGTGACATACACACTGCATTTCAAGTAAATATATTTACTTTTGAATATTTGCCTGTTAGGAAACACGTTATAATATGATCAGATTTGTACTTTATGCTAAACGAAGTATTTGAAAATCCTGAACGACGTAAGTTCTTCCGCTCTTATCCCAAACCCTGAGTCCTTTCCACTTGCTCGTCGGCGGAAATACCTTGCCAATTTTCCACTGCCCTTCGTGGAAAGTTTTGCCTATGTATAGCTTACTGCCGTCTTCTGCTCCGCCCACAACACAGTCTTCCAGTTTCTTCTCGGTTAGGTTATCAGCGGTGACGTATTGCCAACATAAGCTTTCTTGGTATCTCTCGCACAAAAGCTAAAATACATATAAACTAGAAATAGTATCAAACATATGTGGATGTTGATTTAGGACCATTATTACGATCGCAGTTTAAGGATTAAATATGGCGCGATCGAGTTGATTTTTTTATATATATCGATTATAAGTCTAAAGTGAAGTGTAAACCGAAAATTATTGATTTACGGTTTAAACTGCGATTATAATAATGGCCCTTAGCAATTTTACGGCAATGATAATAGTAATCAGCTTAATATCTATCGTGTCTAACAAGGGAAGATCGGCAAATTATCAAATTCCAATTTCCATAAAATTTTACAGACTGTATTATGTCATGCAATTATTTTCCTTCCTAAACGCTCATTTTAAGGGTATAATCTCCTCTAAAGTTTTTTTTTTTAATTTTTAAGTTCTTAAAAATTATAACAAATATTAAAATAAAATTCGCAGTGTATAAGCACTTCCCAATAATAATTTTTACTATGAGATTACTTCTAAGCTGCTAATTTCGACGTTTCAGTTTTTTACCAGACTAATTCTGCAATATACAGGTGTCCCACCGAACTGGATCATTAGATTTTTTTTTTGTACTTCTCGTAGGAATTTGATTAACATGCCAGGAAAATGCTTAACACTATCAGATTACCATACTGAATAAAATTAAAAATCAGAAAAGATCCAGATGCCGAAGAAGCTCTAGATCAATGGTTTTCTTTAATAACTGAACGAGGAATGACTATCACTAGTTCAGTATTGAAAGTAAAGTCAGAGAAGTGGGCCGTAAAATTAGATCATAATAATTTCAAAGCAACAGGTGGTTGGTTATCTCGATGGAAAATGCTGATGCAGTAAGGGCCGAAGAGTGGAAACACGAAAATTGCTACTTTTCTTGACAATTGTAGTGCAGATGACACATGCAATGCCGATGAAATCGATCTCTATTATTGTGCTACAACAGATTGGCAGACGACTCTTTATCTTATAAACACAATGAACTGTCGGGATACAAAAGAGTTATGGACTGCATTACGGTCTTATGTTGTAGAAATATGTCAAGTACTGACAAATGCAAACGTCTAATCATAGAGAAAGCCTCGATGTTTTAAGAGATTTTAAATAGAAAATTTAGCAGTGGAATATCATGCAAATAAAAAAGCGGGATGACCTTTCGTAAGCTGGGGTGCAGAATTACAAGTGCAACAAAGAAAAATTATGTTGCCTGTTGAGAAGTATGCAGCGCATCCTCATTTGGAAAACTTACAAGATATCAAACTTGAATTTCTTCCTCCCAACATCACTTCATTAGTGCAATTTAATGGATATAAAAAATATTAAGACGTTGTACCGTGAGAAATTGGTAAATTATTTAGTGGAGGTTATTGATTTATATAAGTTCCTCAACTGCCAGAGATATTAGTGTAAAAATTAGCCTTTTGCAGGCAGTACAGTATCTTACTGATAGTTGGTGAGCTATACAAATCAAAACCATACAAAACTGTATCGCTGTCTCTGGCATTAGCCTTTTACATGCCTCAGAAAATTTGAACGAAACAGAAAGCGACATTATTTGACACGTGCCCATTGGTAGTTATCAGGGATTTTTAACAATAGACTACCATATTATGATGAAACTGAAAACTAGGAGGACGCAATTATTGAAGGTATTCAATCAAAACGTCAAATATTGGATGAGGACGCCCACTCTGATGATGAAAATTTACCAGTGCCAGTAACTACCCAAGAAATTGGAAAATGCATCGCTATGTTGCAACGTTTTTCTATGGAGGAAGGCAATGAAGTTCTCTGTCCGCACTGAATATCTCTGCTGCTCTTATGCAAAAGCAGTCATGCAAACACAAAAGGAAGGACTTCCTGAATTCCTTCATAATTAAAGTTTAGTTGCCTTCACACGTAAAAAAATGTATTCATTTTTTACTGCTCATGGTTAAATGTTCGTTTATATTCCTATTATATAGATCCTACCAGAAAAGTGTATACAGGATGAGTTTTTTATCTTGAGACAACGGAATATCTCTAAAACACTGCATTAAATCAAAAAAAAGTCTTAATAAGATTTGTTATAATGTAGGGGACTCACTGAATGGTGCCGAACGCGACCCTCTCTCCCTCCCCCTCCCCCCCCCAGAGTAAAACGGGGGACAACTTTGAAATCTTAAACGGGAACCCCCATTTTGTATTGCAGATTCGGATTCAACGCCATCAACTATGTAGTTTTTGTTTGAAACTTTTTTTTCGATTCGTAACAGATTGCGCAGGATTGTGAACGTCTAGGAAAAATACATAAAAGAGAGAAGCAAACAAACATGATTTTGTCTTTTTTAATTTTAACATAAACTACACTGAGAAAACAGTTTTAATATAAATTTATTATACCAGTATTATTTTAAGTATAAACATTTTAATTTTTATTTAAAAAATATGTTTATTTTACCAGTAGACATTATTTTATTTTATATATGTTTATATTAAAACTTAATATATTGCTACAGGTAAAATCTCAGGGCGTAATAAATAGTAGCAATTTTCCAGAGCATGAGACTAGGTTAAATAATAGTGAAAAGTTAATATTGGTTATAAAAGATTATTGGTATAAAATAACATAAATGATCGCAAAGTACCACAGGATGGGAAAGAAGGATAAATAAAACAACGGTTTATTATTTATTTATTTCCCACGCTGCGACTATCGGAGTCGGTTCGGCCAGGGAGGCGCCGGAGAGATGTCGGAGTGAGCGCCACTGGGTTAACAGGTGTTGCCTTCACTAGCCCGACGCTGTCGCCCGGTAAGTTGACCACAGCCCAGAATGGCTATTTACCAGTCGGGGAAACAAGGGATTGGTACTTGCGGAATTCTTTTAATATGTTGTTAAATAGTTAAATTTAAATGAAAATGTTATTTAAATGACAAGAAAAACAAACTAGTGCGCCAGGGTCGGTTAAATTAAAGTAATTAAATAAAACGCACCGATAATCTATTAGCTGTTATATATTGACATGAACTGGTGGGAGTGCCGGGTATTATTCAACAAAATGGTAAACTTATCAAGAAAACATAACATCAAATCTACGTACTCGATCGAGCATGCAAATGACTACGACCTACCATTGGTTTTATGTGAAAAAGATAATAAAGCAACAATTCAACAAAATGATTTCACAAGTTACATTAAATTTTGACACTGACCGCAAAGACTAGATTAAAGAAAAGAAAAGAATTAAGTTAAATGAATTATGATATCAAAGACCGAAATATAAATAACACAAAAAACTACGTTAATTATTAATATATCAATGGTAGTTCGTTACTACAAATATACAAGCAATAACTCTTAAAATTAACTTACATGTAACACAAACAATGCACGAGGGGTTGATAGTCACCACCAGGGGCGGGTAGAAATAGAAGAAATAGAAGCGTAGAAAGATGTCGAAAGGAGGTCCGGGTCCAGGGACGACGTAGGGCGGCGTGGCTTGCAAAATCCGCGTCGGGGGCTCCAAAAAAAAGAGGCTTCGTAGTCCAAACACAGGAACTCA